>CP125978.1:435584924-435900571 GCA_030063025.1 Avena longiglumis
TGATGATATTGATGGCGACGATCTCCCCTCCCTAGAAGGAATTTTCCGACAAAAATCATGCGACGGAGAGCTCTTTCTCTCTTTTTTAGCCCGGGCAGAGCGGCGTAATCTTTCGTGCCCCCATGTATTAGGGTTTTGAGGAGAAGATATAGGCGAGGGCGGAGCGAGGGCCACACACCCCTATAGGCGCGGCCTAGGTGGCCAAGACTGAGGTGTGGGGCCCCTGTGGCCCAACTCCGCCTCCCCTTCTGGCATTCTTCGTCTTCTAGGAAAATAGGATTTTCCGTAGTTTTTCTGGTATTTTTCTGATCTTCGCGAAATTGCATCAAAACACCTCTTTTTCCATCAGAATCCTGACTCCGGCAGTTCATCCTACAAGAATCATCCAACATGCAAAAACATATGAAAAGACATAAGTAACACCTCTTAATATGAAATATATCAATGAATAGAGGCAGATTATGATATAGAATGGTGATGCAAATTGGACATATCAGCGGCCCAGCGGAACTCTTTCTGGAAAACATCGAACCCCCTAAGTTTTTAGGTCAAGAGGCAACTTATAGGCGAAGAGGGAGGCCGATGAGGTGCCCGGGGCAGCCACATTCTCCTGTGCTGCCTGGCCTGGCTGGTCGGGTGGGCCTCGTGGCCCACCTCCGCCTTTCTTGGATCCGTTAGTCTTGGTGAAATAGGATTTTTGGCATATTTTCCGGATTTTTCCGATAGTTGATTTTCTGCACAAAAACTAGACACCAAGGTAATTTCGCTAAAAACAAGATTTACCTGTGTTAGTTGTATCCAAATCACACAAGTTGGGGGAGAGACAATATCAAAAGTGTTCGGGTAGTAGATACGCTTTTGGACGTATTAGTTGTTTATCCTCCTTTGTGCTACCATGTTTAGATCTTGTGAGCTGCTCATAATCAAGATCATCTATTTGTAATCATGCATGTTTTGTTTATGGGATCCGATGGATATTGAGATTACTATGTCAGATTGGTTAATGATTCTATCATGTCTGTGTTGTTTGAGATCTTGCATGCTCTCCATTTCTAGTAGCTATCTTGGCCAAGTAGATACTAGTGACTCCAAGAGGGAGTATTTATGCTCGATAGTAGTTTCGTGTCTCTATTTAATCTGGGGAAGTGACACAAATCTTTAAGGTTGTAGATGTGTTGTTGCTACTAGGGAGAAAACAACGATCTCTTGTTCAAGGAACAAGTGGATTGTTGACTTTACACACCTTGCTTAAAGCAGTTATCTGTTGCTTGCCACTTAATACTGGAGGGGGTTCAGATGATAATCTGAAGGTGTATTACTAGTCATAGATGCAGTTGGATAGCGGTCTATGTATATTGTTATAATGCCCAATCAAATCTCACACGATCATGAATGTATAGTATTGCATTGTTATGCCTTGCTATGTCCTGTCAATTGCCCCGCTGTAATTTGTTTACCCAGCATATTATGTTGTTTATCTTAAGGTGAACACCTCTAGTGAACTATGGACCCCGGTCCAATCTTTACCATTGATACATCTTCCACTGTTATTGTTTACTTTCTACAAGCCAATATTACCTTCCACACCATGCAGTTAATCTTTTGTTTTCAGTAAACCGGTGAGATTGACAACCTCACTGTTTGTTGGGGCAAAGTCTTGAGTTTGTGTTGTGCAGGTTTCCAAGTTTCTAGCAACACCTTTGGGTCGTTTTATTCCTCCTACTGGTTCGATAACCTTGGTTTCTACTGAGGGAAAACTTGCTGTTGTGCTCATCATACCTTTGATATAGTTTGCAATAAAATGTGCAGAACGTCCCTAAAAAGTGTATCCCGCTCACACTGAATTGACTATCCAAGTTGTAACTAACATGCATAAGGATAATATTACCACAAAAGAAGGTGTTTATGATCAAATTATAAACTACTATGTCTTCTTTTCCATTTTTATACTCCCAACTACTAGATATGCTCCATGAACACTCAAATATATATGTGCATGATATAATAACAGAGCAAACAGTGAGTCAACTATCTAGTGGCATGAACAAAAATTAATCAACAGCACAAACGACAGCCTAAATATGAAGAAAAATCCTGTTAAAACTAAGTAGCATTAAATCCATGAACTCGTGGAAAATGTGGGGCAGAAGACTCACATTCAAGAAGTTGACGAGCTCATTGAGCTGCTCGATGACTTGCTTGAGCACTCTGTCCCCGAGACAACGATGGTGAAGACTGAAGAGGGCCTTGTCCTTGTTGAGCTCCACGACGAGTGACTCAATGTTGTAGCCTCTCCTGGCGAACACCCTGGTGATCCCGCATGCCGCTCTCGTCCCCTACAAACGCAGAAATCGTGTCGGCCTCACCCGCATCCCATCAAAATCACCTTAGAAAGCAATGCAGCGGGAAAACTAGTGAGCGATTCAGGCTCCGAGTATGAGGAGAGGAGACCGCATTGCGGCAAGGAGAGGTGCTTACGGGTCCGTGTTGGCGCCCTCGGTGACCCCCACGCTCACCGCGGACACCACGGAGGATGCCTCTCCGCTGGCACCGCGACACCTCGGCGGATGGCTCACGTGCGGGCAGGCAGCCAGGTCCCGCCTGGCTGAGGTGGCGACGGGCGGAGGTGGTGGGAGGTGGCGACAGAAGGGCGAGTCGCGGAGTGGCCTGCAAATTCGTTAGAGCATCTCCACTCTCGTGTCGAAATCCAAATGAAACATTTGTCATAGGGATTGGTCGAACGTTTGGCCTAGAGTCCAACTCCCAGCCACCAAGACCCGGTCCCCATCCCGCCGATACGAAAATAGCCAACAGTTCGGCGACATAGTTCAGCAATCAAACTATATTAGAAGGGGATTCTTGGACAATTGAATTTCTTCGGCGGCATGATGGAGTAGATCTGGGGAAAAATGGCGTAAGCTCACAGGTGTGGTGGGGAAATATGTGGGGATGAGGAAAAATAAAAAGAAAAGGGAGGAAAATCGGCTTCTGTCGCCAACATCCCGGGTCCGCTCGTCTTTCGCTTCTTCCAGCTCCCACAGGTGAACCACGGCGCGTTGTGTTTGTCTTGTGTTCACCTGATGGATTTAGACCATATCCGGATGAAAACGAGAAGCTGGGGGCATGGCTGGGCATGAGTGGAGATGCTCTTATCTTCGGCACTAGCAGTCTCGATATAGGCCTCTGACCTGTGGTTTGCACAATTTTACGCAAGAACTCAATAATTTGTGTAATTGCATGGGCTTGGACGAGTGGAAGAGGGCCCCACCACATGAGACCATGTATCTTGCAAATTTGCACCTGGCCTTCCTGCATCTCGATCACTAATTACCGAGTCCAGTAGTTTTATAGATCGCTCTCCCCAACCTTTCCATAAAACAATGCCCCCATCATCGGATCGACGCAACTCTGCTCCGTTCTAATTGAGGAGAAGGGGAAAAGGAGGAAGGAGAGGCGACGGTGGCGGCGATAGCTCGACTGGGACAAGGAGCGAAGGTTCGAGGAGGGGAGACGACATCGAGGCGATATTGGTTGTCTCGTTGATCGCGATGGCGATGGCCCCCCTCCACCACCATGAAGAGGAACCGCCGCCTAGTTTCGGTAAGCCTCACCTCACCTTCGAATCATCTATCTTTGCTTCTTCTTCTTCTTCATTGCAAAGGAATTAGGCATATTTTTGCATAGTAGAATGAATGTGTGCGGAAATCCAATTTGGCTAACGGTGTAAAAGTATCCATTGTGTAAAAACATATTTTGAATGTCAAAAGAATTAGAAAAAAATATTTTCATATGCATCCGGACACTAAATGTCCGTACACAAGTTTATGTGTGAAAGAATATTTTAGATGTCCCATGTAAAAATATAAATTCCAATGCTCCAACGTGTCAATTTATGAACATATTTTTTGTTCTTTTACACATGCCACATAAAATGTTCGTTCGTTCTAAAAACTTGTGTACGGGCATAAAATGTTCGAATATATATATATATATATATATATATATATATATATATATATATATATATATATATATATATGCAAAAAAATTGTTCAGATTTTTTTTGACACTTTAGATTTTATTATTTATGAATTTTTTATAATAGGTTCATTTACACGTGTGACGAAAACACCACCTCCGAATGCTCCTAAGATATCTTGTGAGTAGGGCACACAATTTCGACAGAACACATGGTTTAGGAGTAAATCGATATAAGTTAATGAGTGAGTGCGTAAAATTGTGCTAATCAAGAGTAAAGGAGCTAAATCGAGAGTGAATCGCCATGCCACCACTAGCTGGCACCTTTATTTTTTTTGTCGTCATTGTCACTGGGATGTCTGTTGTACTTTGCCTAGCGACCGAAGGTGCGATCTTAGAGCACGGAAACACCCATCTCCTGAACCGGTACGTCTGGGTGTGCAGAAGTCTAGAGGCGGTGGCTACTCAAGAAAACTTATCTAGGGTTCCTTTCCCTCCATCGGCGATGTCGCCAATCCGTTCCGTCTTTGGTTGCCTTATGGCCTTGAAGATGTGGTAGATTACGGCTCTCGCCGGCGGAAGGTTTTCATTCTTTGTTTAGTCTATTTTTTCATGTCTTTTTCGGGATGGTGAAACAATGGCTATATACTGAAGTCAAAATAAGGTCCTTCCCGCTCTATCCTCGTTCTGGTAGTGCGTCTAGCGCTGACGAAGGTCATCTGGAGTCATGTGTCCGGTTGATTTCCTGAGATCTGGTCGATTCTCATGTTAGTTGGTGTAATTTCAGGGCCATGCTCTTCCAATCTACGGATGTAATTATTGGCAATGATTACTGCTCTAGTGTGATATTTTTTTTGTCTTAGCACGATAATTTCTCGTTTGTCTACTTTAACAAACTCTACTACAACAAGTTTTGTCCGTCTCTGGTGATGGAGCGGCGAGGACGGCGACGCGCATTTAGATCGTGCTAGTGTTTGTAGTCGTTGCTATATGGCCCATCGATATATTTGTATTTTTATTACTTTTAGACTTTTTTACTATTGTCAATGATTATTAATAGATCGATCGAATTTCCAAAAAAAGGTAGAGCACAAAAACACTGACACGATTAGATATCTGAGATCGTATTGTGCGTGTTTCATTGCGTCGGTGTGGTGTCACGCACCCGAGGGCCTATCTTTTTTGCCATTGTTGTGGACCCCGAGTTTCGTGTATGCACACATAAGTACTACTCTTCGTCTGAGAATAAATGATTTGTATTTAACTAAATTTAAATATATCTATATATTAAAACACATTTACATATATTTAAATCTAGATAAATCTAATAGTCTGGAGACGATCGGTGAGTCTTTTATTTGAATCTAGATGAATCTAGATAAGTACTACTTTATGGAGTACTACTGTACGAGAAGCAAAGGAACCATGTGTTCCACTGCACCTTTGGATATGAAACATCTGATATTCGGGAGACGATCGGCGAGTCTTTTATTTGACCATGGCAACACTATAATCACATAATAAATTTAGGTTTGACCGATTGAGGTGTCAGCCGATAGGGAGGGACACGCCGTTGTGTCTGATGCCTCGGCCCTCCCAAGGCCGTGACTCTGCGATGCGGAAGTACTGTCGCTCATGGCGCTCTCTATCCCGCGGTGGCCGGCGAACATCCACGGGGCGGCCCCGGAAATCCTCTGGCCACGGCGGAGGCGGCAGGGATGTGCCTCGGCGGAAGGCCAGCAGCCGGGAGGACTGGCTGCTAGAGCCAGACACCTCGTGGTCGTTCTTGCTCCTCCCCTTCTTCAGCCACGACGACGTGTCCCTCTCAGGAGAAACCAATAGAGAAGAGGCCAAACGATTAACATACCTCGCATATGCCGTAAGGCTCCAATAGTCTTTGTAGTGCAACCATTTTCTTAAGATCCCCAGTAAGTTGTATAGCATCAGTAAGTACCATTACATAGGAGTTCTCAGTAATTGAATAGCCTTAAGTACAACAGAGCAGATATATAGTTTGGTCATGTCAAACACTCAAATCTTTTTATGTAAGAAATTCATCTTGTCACTACCAGAACAACTGTTCGCGACAAAACAGTAAGAGACAACATAATTAATTGGAAACACATGAACTCTAAAGATTATCATATAAAGAATGATAGTTTCTAAAAGTAGGGCCTCTATCATTTGTTTGTACACGAGATAGTACTCTTGATCTTAAGTTTGTATCTAATCTACTTCAACACTCCGCTGTAGCGCTCTTAAGAACTGGTAAAACTAATGTGTAAAATCGACAATCACAAAAAACAGACAGACACCTAATTAAGCGAGAAGCTCACATATAGTGTAATAGTATGATCAGAAAGATCCATTCATTCTGCTCGGAAGATTTCACCAATATCAAGTATCTCCCTCCGAGCAGCAGTGTTCCCAGATACCTTGATAAGCATCAGTTCTCTTTCAGCAAAAGGTAAGTGAGTAAAGTCCTCAACCTGGGACACAGTAACATGTTTTGCATTACACACTATATTTTATATCGGAAGTGATTGCCCTAAGAAATTGCATGTCATTTACCTTAAGTACATCAATGAGCTTGTAAAGTTGTTGAACTAACTTTTCTATGGATTCATCGGTCCCAAGAACAACTGTTGTAATACGTGAAACGCCTTTCTTTTCAGCTCGGCTACCATCAAGACTCTGGGAAATAGTATGGTTTTATTGAAAACTAGTATGACACTCTATAGCAACAATCTATAAAGTTTTGAACAAAACTTGTATACTGTAGCCCCTACGAGCAAAAACGCCTGTTATAATATTGAGGACATAAGGACAATCATTCACAAGGATGGAAAGAGTATGTGAGCAAAGTCCGCTTGACTGTACCAAACAAAGGCATCATTATCTTACAAGCTGGAACCATTACTACAGAGGCCTCTGTTTATATTGACTGGTAGCAAACATAATAAAGACGCAAAATGAGAACACAATCGGTCACAACAGTACTAGATTCAGCTTGCATAAACATAGCATATAGTTTATAGGTCATTTAATTTAACTAAACAAATGATTATTTTTTTGCAGATCTGGAAATCTATGAGCTTACATCTTCATCATTAAGAACACCCCAATGGGAATCAAGTACTTGGTTCATGGACATGCTCTCATAAGGTTCCACAAGAAAAACATCACCCTAAACACAAAATTCAAAAGTCAAAACAACCACATATTATATGAATCAACAGCAACACATATACTGTAATACCCTATCCCATACATTTATGGAAATATGGGAACATTTTACTCAGAGGTAACATTGCTTTTGTGCTTCTGAAAGTGTCAGTACAGTTTAGGCCAGAAAGTTCATTTATTACTACTAATGTAGCTATGACCAATACAAGAACGGTCAAGTGGTCAACCAAGATTTGATTATCTGAGGTCTTATAGTAAAGTGATACATGATGGCAGCCTTTTCTAAATCGCCTTCAGTCAGCTCAGCCACTTATTAGTACTATACTTTAGCATACAATGGCCTGAAGATATAAATTGTCATCTATGTGGTGATATTAAAACCACTGAGTATATGTTGTATACATACGCCCTTCAGCTAACTTTGTTTGGGTGGCCTTGAAGTGAGCTTTCTAGGGTTGCAAAGTTAGATCCTATCTTCTATGCAGTCTTTTCTGAACTCGAAAGATAAGAATTTCAAGAGAAAAAGTGTTTCTTATCCTGTGTTGCTCATTTACCAAATTATATCTTCTATGCAGCAATGGTAGGGTTGCTGAAGGCTACTGTCAACACCCGGATTTTTAATCCCAGATGCCTGTTATGTCATACTCCCTCCGTTTAGAAATATAAGATGTTTTAGGTTTGTGAAGGAGATGTATCTAGACACATTTTAGTGTATAGGTTCAAATGAATCTAGACACTAAAATAAGTCTAGATACATCTCCTTCACAAACCTAAAAACATCTTATATTTCCAAACGGAGGGAGTACATCGCAATCCCAGGATTACCATTTTTGCAAGACATAACAGATTGGATATCACAGTACATCATCATTACAAACCATACATAAGACTTACAACAAATAAAGGATCACATGATCCAGTATTAATACAAATCAAGAAGTGGAATACCGTAATAATAACGATAGCGTGGGCGAGACCTCATCTTCATGGTCACGGGCAATGCTGACGATGGGAGATGATCATAGTTGTCGTAACCTTCCTGCTGTCCGTCCTCCTGTAGTCCTCCTCATAGTCTGGCCAAGGGAATAGCCAGGGACAAAGTCATGAGTACTCTTTAAGTACTCGCAAACTAATACTAACAAGTGAAGTGGTTTTTGAGTAGGAGATACTCAACTCTAGGTTGTTTTGCAAAACGCCAGATTTATCTCTACTGAGTTCAGAAACAAAGAAAGCTAGTTGAAAGTTTTATAATACCTAAGTGGGAACTTGAGTTTCATGTCACAACTCTGTTGTGGTCAAGTCAAAGTCATAAATCATTTCATAAGTCATTTTGAAAAATCTGACGTATGGCCACTGTAAGCGTCGCTGTCCATAACAGCTGCTATTCGAATAGTTTAACACTCTGCAGAGGTGGTACACTTTCACCACAAGATTAGATACATCCGTCAGGAACAATCCTAAAGTCACCATACTTAGTATGCGGATAATCAATCCTAACCTTTCAATTACACGCCCTAGTATAGGCACCTCTCCTGTGAGTTTGGCCTCCCAACCATGACCAACTATCATCTTGGGAACTGCACAGGTGGACAATCTTCACAAGGTAGCCTCAGCTCAAACCTTGGCCGCAAGGGAACCCATACTAAAGTATATAAATTTCCAGTCAAGCCCTACCCAAATTTCGGGTATTATAATTGTACGGTAAAATTGGAATGGTATCGCATCCAGACAACCATCATTTTTATAAAGTGCTAAGGCTCATGCCTTAACATTTTCATCATCAAAATCATCTGGTGTTCAAGAACACATGTCAAAACATTTTAGTGGAATTACTCATCATTCTAAGGTTTTCATAACCATTTTCACCAAGTATTCTCATCTAAAGTAGATCAAGTTTTATGCTTAGCACTAGCATCTACAAGTGGTGGTAAACACTAATGAGGGGTGGTAAACCAATGGGGATGATCTAAGTTCAATCTCATGCCTCAGGATGACATCAAGCTTATCTAACTTTGGTCAAGTTTTATGCTCTTTATGCTACCTTCAGATATCTTCCTGAAGTCTACAAATTACTAAGTAAACTCTAATAGAAAGCTTTGATAAAGAAATAAAATAACTTAGCTTGCAAATAAAACTAGGATTGGGTATCAAGTAGGATAAGCTTGCAAGTAAAGCTTGCATGGTTTAGCTTTCTAAGATAGTAGTATAAGCTTGCTAAGTTGCAAGTGTTAGCTTTCTTAGATAGTAGCTTGCTCGGTTAATATCTTGCCTTCTTGAGCAGAAGCGTTGGTTGAAGTTCTCCTCGCTTCTTCCTCGTAGTATTCTCCTTTTGTGGTTGAATTTTGAAAAATGTTTGAGTGCAGAAAAGCTTCTGCCTTGTTATTTTTACTATGGGTGATCTACAAATCCATTTGGTTTGAATCCAACGGGCTTGGATTAAGAATTCCAGTACCTTTCTAACAAAATTGGTTTCATGCATTTTGGTTCAGTGAATCGAGTTAGGTTGATTTTTGAATCTAGATATAGAACTGAGTTTGAAACTAAAAGAATAAACCTAAATTTGAATTACTAGGTTGCGCGGGATGCTAACTGGGCCGGACCACTGCGCACAACACGCGCGCGAGTGGGTTAAGTGGTTGTCCCCACTCGTCAGTGAGGCAGAGAGTGATGAAGCGGTACGAGGTGATTAGGGCCGTAGGATTAGAAGCTAGATCTACGGCTAAGGTTCATCGTCCACACCTGAACAGGACGGGGAGAGGTCAAACCCTAGCGCGGCCAGTGGGGGTCTACGGGGGCTCACTGGGGCTCCGGCGATGGTCGGCGATGGGGGCGAATGACGAAGTTGATGACGGCGATCCTCCTGGTACCGGCGGCTTCTCCAGGGGCAGCTCCAATCAACGGCGCCCTTCTCCTCCAGCAGCGGTAAGCTCCGGCGAAATTCCAGCCACCTGGTGCTCGCCTTGCTCCGGTGGTGAGTGGGTACAATCAGTGAGAGGTGGGGAGTGAGATGGTGTGGAGAATTCGTGCTAGGAAGGCCTCTATTTATAGTGCGACGATCGGACAAAATGTGAGCGGATGCGTGGTCGTCAAGACAATGAGCTAAAGGCATGGGTGACAATAGAGGGAGGTGATGTGCTCCGTGGCGAATCTCAACGGCATGGTCACGCGGCGTGGGGCGGTGCGATACGGTCGGAACACTTCGATGCTTTGGGCGGGTCCGACGGAAGTTTTACTGGCACACAGGTGATATGGGTCGCACGGCGGCGAACAGGCGTGTCCGGGGTGTTCCTGGGGCGGTGGTGATCCTGCTTGCACGCGGTGAGGGCAGCGCGTGGTCTGTGGGCGTGTGTCACGGGTGGCGCTCTGACGCGCTCTCGGCACGCTTGCAGAGAGGCTGGACACGCTCGGGCTATGTGGTCTAGGGGCTGGCTACGCTCAAGGCTTGGACAGGGGGTGGCAGTGCACGATGGTGAGTGTCCCAGACATGGTTGGCGAGGCTGGAGCTTCTCCTAGCTTGTTGTCGACTAAGGGATGGCAAGGTGAGCTCGGCATGGTCACCATTGATGGCTATGGCAAGCTCACAGTGGTGCTAAAGCTTGTTAAATGGGCTAGATGATCTACTAATAGCTTGCTATGAACCAGAGAGGGAACAAGTTAGGCCAAAATCACTGCTCCTAATAGTGTTTGATGTTTGTTTGTTTTGTGTTTGCAAGGTGTTTTATGTAATGGTCAAAAGATATTCAAATTTGAATTTTTGATTCAAACTTGGTGAGTGCGATAGTTACATACTAGGGAGTCTCTGGTTATCTGGAATGGTCAAGGGGAATTGGTTTGGTTGGGTTTTGAGAAATGGTGAGCTTCACATATGATATAGATTCAATTTTGAATTGTCATTTGAATCAAGTTGCCAAATGTTTATATATGTTTGTAAGGTGGGCTTTGATTCACTTTTCCTTGGTCTAGCAAGGGATGAAAAGAAATGAAAATGTTTCTGTTTGAAATCTTGGACTAGAAACACTCAAAGTGGCCTAGTGAGCAAGATTGGCAAAAATGAAACATCTGATGGTTTGGAGACGATCGGTGAGTCTTTTATTTGGTCGTGGCAACACTATAATCACATGATAAATTTAGGTTTGGCATTTCTTTGTTGGAAATTTATAAAGAAGAGAAGCCGCCCCACTACAACATAGATGACATATGTGTCACTTACATGATAAATTTTAGAATCCATATTGAATACACAACTCTAGAAACAAAAAATATAAATATAGCTATGAATATTATTTGGGTTGTGAATTCAGCCCATCGATGGAACTAACTCAATTTGTCTTTTCTCTACTATATATTACTTTTGGTTAAGTGTTATGGTGTGATCCAAATTTATTAAGAAGCTAACTTCTGATGAGTGGAGTGAGATACGTTGCTGACGGTTTGGCCAAGTGGAGATTACACCCCCTATATATTGGTATGGTGGTACGTATCGTTGATAAACCTAGGGTTTCACCTCTATATATGCCTCTTGTAAACCATTGGTTAGGATAAGTTGCATGTTCTCCCCCCGTGCACGAGATCTAGAACATCGCACATGGTTTTGGGAAAAATTCATGTGCAATCATCGCATACATTTTTTCTTAGAAAAGTGTGTGTGATGTAGGAAACCATCACACACAATTTTTAACTAAATTTTTTTTGTGATACATCAAAAAAATATTTTTCATGGTAATAGATCAATTTTCCTATGGAGGTGTATATTGCAACGGCAAACAACATTATTAAAGTACTAGTTTCTAACTTTTCCTATATAAAAATTGTTCTCCATTTTTTAAGTATCAAACGTTGGGTTTTTGTGAAGAAAACATAAATAATATTCAAAGACGGACTCTGCAGAATCTGGAGTTTGGTTTCTAATAAATTTTTCCGAAGTTACCATTTGAATAATATCAACGTCTTCATTGTAAGAATCTCCAGAAATATAATGTTTGAGCCTTTGACCATTCGCCACTTGTGTAGTGTTGTCCCTTAAAGAGGATATTTTAATAGCCCCTGAACGATACACCTCCTCAATAACAAAAGGTCCTTCCCATTTTGAGAGTAGTTTTCCTGCAAAAAATCTGAACGAGACATATATAAAAGAACTTTCTCACCAGCATGGAACTCACTTTTGAGAATTCTCCTATCATGCCATCTTTTTACTTTTTCCTTAAAAAGTCTAGCATTTTCATAAGCTTCACTTCTCCACTCATCTAAGGTACTTAAGTCAAGCAATCTTTTTTCACCAGCAATTTCAAAATCTCTATTCAGTTCTTTCACTGCCCAATAAGCGTCATTCAACTTTTTAGCTCAATTCTTCCTAGATCTATTAACATTCTTCTACAAGATAGATTTAATTTCCCTATTGGAAAGTTCTACTTGCCCACTGGTTTGGGGGTGATAAGCTGAAGCAATTCAATGGTTAACATCATATTTAACAAGAGTGTTCCTAAAACCACCATGAATAAAATGAGAACCTCCATCAGTCATAAGATATCTAGACACACCAAACCTAGGAAAAACAACATCTTTAAGCATTTTTAAAGAGGTCTTACCATCGGCGTTGTTTGTAGGTATGGCTTCTACCCACTTTGTAACATAGTCAACAACAACAAGAATATGAGTATACCCTTTTGAAGGAGGAAAAGGACCCATAAAGTCAAATCCCCAACAATCAAAAGGTTCAATAACAAGAGAATAATGCATAGGCATTTCATTGAGTCTAGAAATGTTATCAACTCTTTGACATTCATCACATGATAAAATAAACTTCCTTGCATCCTTGAAAAGAGTAGGCCAATTGTTGCCTGCCAAAACCCACCGGCGAGCAGCGACGAGCAACACGGAGAGCCGGGAGGCTCGGGACTGTTGGGCCCTCGGTCCCTGGGCGACGGCCATAAAAGCTCCGACACGCCCCGGCTTGGTTCGAGATGCCACGACCTATACCGGTCGAAGGTGAAGGATTGTTCGATTGATTTCCTGCATGGTAAACAAGTATACGTAAAATTCGAGCCGTGATCGGCTCCCAGGTTTCCCTGTAAATCGGCTCCTAAAGCTGATTGCCCCATGGTTCTGCATTAGATTTACGATAACATGGGGTTTTGCTTGACCACTACAAGTTAAATCGATCTACGACAGTTTAATGTTTTCACCACGTAACGGAACGCCCTACACGTAATTGAGCTGGTATGTACAAAAGATGAAGAATATTAACCCTAGAGGAGGCCTAATAACCAACGTAAAGCCAATTACGGAACATCTTCTCTAGAACGAATAAGCCACGCCCTATGTACTATCGGATCGTTCAACCCGCTTGTAAGGCCTGATTACGTAGATATTAAACTAAACCTTGGTGAACAAGGCACAACCGTAATGATCGAATCGACTAAATAAAGATCAAGCAAGATGCTATCCTTACACTTGGGAAAAGGTGCAAGGGTAGCGAGATAACTAGAGGCAGCATAACTTCGACAATAATAAAGAAAAGCACCGATGCTAGCCTCAAACAATCTATGATAATTGTATTACGCGCCATCAACAACGCTCAAGACGAGTAAAACCAGGTAACGATAGTAGATATCGCCTAGATCGCAAGATGCGATCTAGGCGATGGCACTTACCCGAAAGAAACCCTAGAAACAAGGGGCGATGCGCCGAGATTGTGTTTGTTGTGAACGTGGTTGTCCTTCTTTTCGATAACCTTAGGTACATATTTATAGTCAGGAGACTCTCTACTTTTGGAATAACTCTACAACTCTATCTTTACCTAAACATAAACGGAACCTAAACAAACACGAAACCTACTATGATACAAGATACACGGCAATTTAGCCCAAATCCACGACTAGGCCGATCCAACAACACGTTGAATATATGTATCTTCCAAGCCCATCTTGATCACGCCCATCTCCGTCTTTGGCCAAAATACGGTGATAACATGCCCCCTGGTTTTGGCAATGATAATTCCAAAACCACTGTGTTTTTTTTCCTTCTTCTCCTCTTTTTTTTTGTATCGGGCTTGTCGGCGAATGCGTGGCGTAACAGAATCGATCCACGCTACCCCTTCATCATGATACCTGTCTTCTCAACTCTGCGATTGCATGATTTGACGATTTTGGCGGTAACTGGGAACCGCTATGGCATTGAACCGTCTCTCCACTATTCCCCTTATTTAAATTCGCCTGAACAGTTCACAATCCCCATCTTCCTCCAGTTGCCAGAAAACCCTTCTTCCTCCGCCGAAAAAACCCTCTTTTCGCCATGGCCTCCTCTGCTTCCTCCGGCGCGTCTTCCCATGCCTCCAACTCGATGAGCGACCGAGAGCCGACGCCAGAACACCCGCCGATGGCGGCGTACAACACTCTCGCCCCACAATGGTGGGACGAGAGGGGTTGGGACTTCGCGGTCTGGTCGGAGGACGACGCGTCCATGACCGACGGCGAGGAGGACCTGCAGTTCCTCGCTGACGGGGAACTGGAGGCGAAGAGCAGCGATGACGCTTGGTCTTGGGACGGCGTCGAGTCCTCCGACGAGGAGGAGGAATCGGAGGAGGACACCTCCTCCGACGAGTACCCGCCGACAAACGCAGCTTCGGGTCCGTAAGACACCAAGACGACGAGGATGAGGAGGCCTCATGGCTTCCTCGGCAGCAGCGAGGACGACGCGTGCGGTAGTCAAGAAAACAAGAGGACGGGCTGACGGCAACAACGATGATCTCGCCCTTTAGATTAGGAACCAGTAGCAGCAAAAGTAGTAGTAGGCTCCCTTTTGTAATCAATCGTCCTTTGTAAGCAATCATCTTTTGAATGAATGAAAATTTATTTCCCGAATACTGCCTTGTTCGCCCCTGATCTTGCCGATAGCCACGATAGGTCGATGTCCTAGAAGTCGATGACACTGCATCGGCTCTGCACGCATACAGTTAAACAAGTCAAATCGCAAAGAGCCGATGACTACCCATCGGCTTCTCCCAAAAAATGTTGACAGGGTCAAACTTTGGTCGCATCTTTAGGCACATTAAAACGGCCACTTCTTGGTTTCAAAATGATGACCTGCAACCTTTCTCAAAACGGGCGACCCAAACCTCTAATTGCCCATCGAAAACCGTGCCCTGCACAAACGACTGGTGACAAGCAAAGATGAAGATGACAAAGCTGAGATCGCCGAGGTGGATCGTGTCCGTGCTGACGCCCTCCACGCCTTCGAAGCATTTTTTCAATAGCTTGTATGCACGAACTGGCACCTGTTTGTAACATGTGTGAACCTCTAGAGTCGATGACCGTGCATCGGCTATACACATTTTTTCTTTTTTATTTGGCCGATTTTCAACATCGGCCCCCATATTTTACTGTCCAACATCCCACGTGCTTCACTTAGCCGATTTCATGTATCGGCCCCTCAAGTTTTACTGTCCAACATCCCACATGCTTGGGAAATATTTCTTGAGATGCTGACCGTTGACCGCCACTGGGAACTTTACGCCATCCAACTGCTCGAGCATGTATGTGTTTCCTCTTAAAACTTGATCGACCCTGTACGGTCCATGCCAATTTGGAGACCATTTACCATATGCTGCATCCTTAGTCCCCAAAGGCAACACGGCTTCCCATACCAGATCACCAACGTGGAATTCCTTTGGCTTCACTTTCTTGTTGTATGCACGAGCTACTTTGGCCTTGTTCTCTTTGATTTTCTCCAGTGACCATAGCCTGAGCTCGGTTAAATCCTCCACACTGTCACTCATCAGGGTTGTATTCTTGATCGTCGTTAGATCGTCACGAAAAGTGACGTCTCGATCCAGCGTAATTTCCGGTGGGGACTTCTTGTCCATATACTAGATGGTATGGTGAGGTTTTTATCGCTCCATGGCATGCCATGCGATAAGCCCATAACGCCTCTGACCACACCTCATGCCAACGCCTTGGGTGCTCATCGACTTTTCTCTTGATCAGCTTGATGAGGCTCTGGTTGGACGCTACTGCCCATTTGCTTGAGCATAGTATGGAGATGATCTAATCACAGATCCCCATGTCCTCGCAACTTTCTAAACTCGAGAAATAAAGACCAACCTCCATCGGTCGTGATAGTTTGGGGAATCCGAATCTATGGATGACATGTTCTTTCACAAAATTGATAACATCCTTAGAATTCACCGACTTCATCGGACAGCCTCCACCCATTTAGTGAAGTAGTCGGTGATAGCCAATCCACATGTGGCCTTTGCTTGATGGAGGATTGATTTTGCCGATCATGTCCATGCCCCAACCTCGAATGGCCAAGGCTTGATGATGGGGTTCATTCTTGTGTGGTACCATCTGGATTTTCCAAATTTCGACATGCTTGACACCCTTTGTAGTAGTTGAAACAGTCTTCAAGCATGGTGGGCCAATAAAACCACGATCGCTGATCAACCACTTCATCTTATGAGCCGATTGGTGAGTTCCACAGCGCCTTGTACCTCGTAGGAGCCGATTGGCCTCGGCTGTCCCGCATTTGAGCAATAGCCCTTCCGAGTCCTCAGAAACATGTCATCCCCAATAAGCACATTCATGGCTTTGTACCTTATCCGTTTAGTGCCCCGAGTAGAATCCTTCAAGTAATTGAAGATATCGGCCTCCGTCCGCTTCGAGGAACTGCGACCGACGTCGGTTCCTTCTACCACGTCCTTGTATCTGAAGCCATCTGCGCAAGATCGTTTGCCTCGGTGATTCGCGCGATCGTGGGATCCAAGTGAAGTTTATGTACCGGAATTGCGCCATCACCGCAGCAGGCAGCCATAACGGGAAGAGGGACTCGCCTCGCATTTGTAGTCCTCCGTGAGTGGGAAATCACCAACTTGGAGTCTCCAAAATTTCCATCGCCCGCTCCGGCCGAGGAGTAACTCCATCCCTTGCACATCGCCGTACTCGGCTACATTGTTGGTGAGAGGTAGACAATCGATGGAGAAGGAAAATGTTGCGGGCGACACGAGTAAAATGCCGATGCCGCAGCCATCGTCACAAACCGATCCGTCGAAAAACATAGCCCACGCCTATGGACGGTGCGGCTATGTTAGTGTTGATCCTTTCAGCGATAAGATCGGCCTTTGTCCTTTAATCGCTTTCGCGGGTTGATACCGGATGTCAAACTCGATAATGCAAACATCCATTTGCCGGTCCTTTTTAACATAGGAGCCGAAGATGTGCTTTATGACGTCGATTTGCATATGATGATGATCTTCACGATAGCAAAATGTGCAACTTAGTGCGGTGTGAAAACAGCAGAGGCACAACTTATCGATATCGGTACCTTGTCTGCGTCCCAAAGCATCCTACGCTTATGTAAAAGACTCGCCCAGCCCATCATAAACTTGCACCACTACCGAGGCGATGGGCGTGCCATCGACAAGTAAATATAGAACGGCTTTGTCGGTGAGGTGGAACTAACATCGGCGGCTTTCGATATTCTTTGATCTCGTCGAAGCTCGTTGTTGTTCGCCCCGTGAATTCCTCGTCGATTTGATTTTACTAGTCCCATGAAGCTCAATCCTTCCCGACAGATTGGAGATGAATCTTGACGAAGTTGATCTTGCCGATAAGGGACGCAGCTCTTTCTTCGTGGGTGGCTTCATTGTTATGCGCCTCCTCGACTTTTCAGGGCGATCTCAATTCCACGTTCATGGACCAAAAACCCAAGAACGACCGCCGCCGTCACCAAAGCACACTTCTTTGGATTCATCCGTAGGCGAATTTTCTTGTTCGGTCCGGGCGTTGCAGATCGTCCAAGTGTCCGTCGCTGAAGCGGAACTTGACCACCACGTCATCGATGTAGATTTCCACCGCTTGCGATCAAATCATGAAAAATATAATTCATGGCCCTTTGGTATGTGGCGCCGCATTTTCAGTCAAATGTCATGACTACATATTCAAATAACCCTGACCACAGGACTCGAATGCAGTCTTGTGTATGTCTTACGGAGCCATGAATATCTGGTTGTAACCGGCATTGCCGTCCATGAAGCTCAAAATCTTATGACCATTGCTGCATTGATTAATGTTTACGCCATCGGCATCGGATACTCATCCTTTGGGGTAGCTCTTGAGATCTCGAAAATCTATAGCAACACGCCATTGGCCATCCTTCTTCTCTGATGCGATACTAGAAATCCACTCAAGATACCGCATGGCCCGATCAACTTGGTCATCAACATTTTCGACCTCTTTCTTGACTTTCTCGAATTTCGCCTTCATTTGTCGTGCTCGTCATTAAACGGCGAAATCCTTTTTGAGCGGAGTCGATGCTCGATGATGCTCTGTCCAACCTGCATCTGTGTAGTCCCGAGCGGCACGGATATTGTTTCAACGGGGTTATCATCGGGCCCCGCATCGGATCTAACTTTCTGTGATAAATTTTGGTCGTGGCTTATCCCGTGACCAATGTCGATCTCTTCTAGCTCATCGGATGTAAACCCATACCCTAGCTTTTCCACACTGTCAAATCTACGCTAAACAGGGCAAGCAAGAGGGTGAGGATAACAAAAATAATTTGGGCGATCGCTTGAATCGCCCCTTTTGCTTCGATCAGTGACGGTTTACACCTTATTATTTTACGGTGGCGAGCATCTCTGCTCACGACTACATGGGCTGCTTGTCGTATGATCGCTGCTTTTTATTTTTGTGGCGATCGCAGGGATCGCCGTACCACCGGATGGTCGGGCTTTTCTACTGTAAGGCAGTGGATAAGACCAGCCTCACCCCGCTTTTTGTAGCTTCAATACGCCACAGCCGTCCAGATTGATTCCAGATCGGCTCTTGGTCTTCGCTTCCAGACGTTCATGCCATATGGAAATCTCGATAGAATCATCTGCGTGGATGACCTCCACTTCGTCTCCATCCCACCGATCGGGCATCGATGCATTGTGGACGGATGCGCAATTAGCGTGAATCCAATCCTTCCTAGCAAGGCAGTGTAAGTGCTCTTGCTGTCACGACGAAGAATGATGGGTACGGTTTTCCTGCCCATCGTCAGTCCACGCTCAAGACGCTTATGCGTCAAGACTGACCGTTGAAGTCGCTTAACGTGACGTTGGTTTTGATCAGATCTGCAGTGGAGCGTCCCAAACATCGTAGCATGGAGTACGGCATGATATTGACTGCCGCTCCGGTGTCCACCAACATCTTGCTGACAGGTTGCCCATTGATGTAACCTCGCAGGTACAGGGCTTTCAGATGTTTGTAACCCTTCTCACGTGGCTTCTCAAAGATAACCGCCGTGGACCGCAGTCAAATGCCTTTGGTAGCTCATCGGTTCTTGGCGCAGAATTACAGCGGAGTACAAACACCGTGTTTGTGCCACCGATGTCTTTGCATCGGCTTTTACCGGTTTGGGGCGCCACTCTTCCTGGTCGCGGCCTTCCGTTTCCCAAATCGCCTCACTTTGACGGCCGATCAGGCGTGCTTTCTTTAAAGCGTGGAATCTGCGCTTGACTTCCTCCAAATTACGCAGCCGCTGCACTCACGCTCGGGTGTGTCGAGTCCGTCGGGACACCACCTTGGACGGTGATACTGTCTTCGTCTTTGTCATTCTTTGGCTTCTCGAGGTTTTCTGCCGAGCGACTCCTGTGTGGCCTGGGGTGGAAGAGGCCCTAGACGTTTGAATCGACATCGGCCTCGTGTCCTCCTTCTGCCGACGCATTCAGGCGGTTGTCGTAGGCAATCGGCTCATTCAGCTTCAAAGAATACTTGAAGAAAGGACAATCCCAATGCTTGTCTACGCCTTCCTTCTCTTTCGACGGTCCCCTAGCAAGGTGCTCATATCTTTCGTCGTCTCTGACGCGCCGGTGACGTTGGTCATACTGGCGCTCATACTTGTTAAGGAGATGCGTGGAATGAGGTTTCTGATATCGCACTCTCCTCACATGTTCCTCTGTCTGGCACTTTGTCATTGTGGCGGGCCGTCGTGGACTAGCCTCCTCTCTTTCTTTGCCCCGAGACCACCTTCCCTTGTCACGCGTGTCATGGTGGTACCCAGACCCTGCCATATTAACGCCGAACGAGAAATCCTGCTTACGCCCCGCGGAGCGGCTGAGTTCTACCATGTTGATGCCGGGGAATGGGTTTGTGTCCACTTTCATGGCGAACTGCCCAAGGATCAGACGGCCTTGTTCTATCGCCATTTGGATTTGGCGAAGCTCTTGCACTCATTGGTGGTATGGGTGAACGAGTGATGCCACTTGCGACGGCCTCCCGTTCATTTCTGAGTAGGGATTTTGTGGCCTTGGTAACCTCGTTGCTTCTCCTTCAAAGAATCAAATATCCGCCGCTTTGCTCACATCAAGTCGAACCCTTCAGGCCTTGCTGTTTCACCCATTTGCGTGCCATGATCTGCCCCCGAGCCCATTCAGCACGGCCACCTCCTGGTCTGTAGGATCTTCTTCTTCTGCATCGACCAGGCCTATCGGACGCTTGAATTTGTCTTGGTACAACTTCGTGGCGCTTGTTCATACATCGGGTTTACGGGCCATGCGCCAATGAGTTGTACTCTACCGAAAGCGATCCTTGATGGGTGCCGAGAGACCCAACACCGCCAGTTCGACCGCTTACTTCTCGATAAACGAGCCGAGTAACATCGGTTCTTCGATCTGTTACTGGATGTACTCGCCATAGCTCGCTCGCCGACTCGCGCAGTCTGCAATGCCAACCTCGATGCCCTCGAATGGTATTGGATGTGGAACTGCTCTTCGATTGCTTCCGGTATGAATTGAATCGGTGTGAGGTGTACCACCCAAAGGCTGGTCCGGTAGATTGCAAAAAAATCTTACGCCGATCCGATCCGATGCCAAATCATGCCTAGTTGTGCTAGGTATCGCTTATGTGCTCGATCGAGCTCGACCCTTGACCCGTTGAACCTTGAGAACTCGGGGAGCTTATACTTGGGTGGCGGAATTAGATCAAACTTCGTTGGGTACGGCTTTGAATAGCCGATTGTCCTTCTCTTCGCACGGAACTGGTCCTCGAGATGGTACCGATTTGCTCCAATGCTTGAGCCGTAGGGCTAGATTCTCATGACTTGTTCGGTGGAATACTTGGCTAGCCACGCCTGTTTGTCGAAGCATCCATCCCAGCCATCGTTGCTCGGACACGCACTTTTGAAGATCACCGCCCAAGAGCTCGCGCAGAAACCGCGGTTGCAATCTGTTTAGTGCGTGTCGTTATTGCAGATCCTGCGAGGCGCATATGTATCCGTGTGGGATCTCCTTAGGTGGCTCAAACAGGAATTGGCAATCGCTGGTCGCCTCGGCCTTGTAGACGACGTAAGCCGCTCTGGCGGTTACGGAGCGGCAAGTGCGAACGGAGCTGTGGCTCGGTCAGGAGCGTCTTTATCCTGGTGAGTCCCTAAAGTAGGCCCGACGGAGAGTGCGATGCTTCATGATCTCCTGAACTACGCGAACCGCGACCCGCCGAAAGCGTTCACGGGCTCTCGAGAATGCGGTAGAATGAGCCACCATGTAGTTGACTTCTGTCGAGAGCTCAGTGCGCTCCTCAGAAGGAAGAGACATCCACCTCATTGAGAGCGCCTGGGGAGAACCCTTCCACTGATGCCATGCTTACGGGTCCTCTCAAAATAGCCGATGAGGTCTTCCTCGAAGAGGCCTTGATCTCGTCGTGCTTGGCCTTGTGCTCGTGTAGATCGTCAAGTGGTAGTGCATTCTCCATTGCGTCGGATGTTGATGTAGACGTTGTTGAATGTCCCACCGGCGAGAATGTGTTGCTGCCAAAACCCACCGGGCAGCAGCGAGCAACACGGAGAGCCGGAGGCTCAGATCGCCTGGTGGGCCTCGGTCCCTCGGGCGACGGCGCAAAAGCTCGCACACGCCTGGCTTGGTTCGAGCGTGCCACGACCTATACCTGGTCGGGAAGGTGAAGGATTGCTCCGATTGATTTCTGCATGGTAAACAAGTATCGTAAAATTCGAGCCGTGATCGGCTCCTGTTTCTCAGAATCGGCTCCTAAAGCCGATTGCCCCATGGTTCTGCATTAGATTTACGATAACATGGGGTTTTGCTTGATCACTACAAGTTAAATCGATCTCTGACGTTTAATGTTTTCACCACGTAACTAGAACGTCCTACGTAATTGAGCCCGGTATGTACAAAAGATGAAGAATATTAACCCTAGAGGAGGCCTAATAACCAACGTAAAGCCAATCGGAACATCTTCTATAGAGCGAATAAGCCACGCCTATGTACTACTGGATCGTTCAACCCGTTTGTAAGGCCTGATTACGTAGATATTAAACTAAACCTTGGTGAACAAGGCACAACTGTGCATCGAATCGACTAAATAAAGATCAAGCAAGATGCTACCCTTACACTTTGGAAAAGGTGCAAGGGTAGCGAGATAACTAGAGTCGACATAACCCGACAATAATAATGAAAAGCACCGATGCTAGCCTCAAACAATCTATGATAATGGTATTACTGCGCCATCAACAACGCTTGAGACGAGTAAAACCAGTAACGATATAGATATGCCTAGATCGCAAGATGCGATCTAGGCAAAGGCACTACGAAAGAAACCCTAGAAACAAGGGGTATGGCGCGCCGAGATTGTGTTTGAACGTGGTTGTCCTTCTTTTTCGATAACCTTAGGTACATATTTATAGTCGGAGACTCTACTTTTGGAATAACTCTACAACTCTATCTTTACCTAAACATAAACGGAACCTAAACAAACACGAAACCTACTATGATACAAGATACACGGGCAATTTAGCCCAAATCCACGCACTAGGCCGATCCAACAACACGTTGAATATATGTATCTTCCAAGCCCATCTTGATCACGGCCCATCTCCGTCTTTGGCCAAAATACGGTGATAACACCAATAAAATCCAGATTGTAAACCTTTTTGCACAGTTCTATCCCCAGCATGATGTCCTCCATAAGCACTGTCATGAAATTTTATCAATATCTCACTCTAGAACACATCTTCTCATAATACCATCTACTCCTTCTTTATAAAAATGTGGGTCATCCCAAAAGCAATGCCTCAGATCATAAAAGAATTTTCTTATTTGCTGGGCTGTAAAGGTTGGGGGCAAATACTTGGAAACAATAAAGTTAGCATAATCAGCATACCAATAACTCTCATGCGGTCTTACCCTTATTGCAGCCAACTGCTCATTTGAAAAACTATCATTAATAGGCATAGGGTTAAAGGAAATGTTTTCCAAACGAGACAAATTACCAGCAATAGGATTTTCAGCACCTTTCCTATCTACAATATGCAGATCAAACTCTTGTAAAAGCAACATCTATCTAATAAGCCTAGGCTTAGCGTATTTCTTTGTCATAAGGTACTTAATAGCAGCATGATTAGTATAAATAGTAACCTTTGAATCAACAATATAGGGCCTAAACTTATCACAGACAAAGATTACAGCTAAGAACTCCTTTTCAGTAGTAGCATAATTCTTTTGAGCAACATCTAGAGTCTTGCTAGCATAATGAATAACATTCAATTTTTTATCAACACGTTGCCCAAGGACAGCGCCCACAGAAAAATCACTAGCATCACACATAATTTCAAAAGGTAAACTCCAATCAGGTGGTTAAACAATAGGAGCAGTAGTCAAAGCTTTCTTCAAAGTTTCAAAAGCTTCCTTACAATCATCATAAAAACAAAAGGTACATATTTTTAAAGAAGATTAGTAATGAGCTTTGAAATTTTGGAGAAATCTTTAATAAACCTCCTATAGAAACCAGCATGACCAAGGATACTACAAATACCTTTTATATCCCTAGGGCAAGGCATCTTCTCAATTGCTTCAATTTTGGCTCTATCTACTTCAATACCTCTTTCCGAAATTTTGTGTCCAAGAACAATCCCTTCATTAACCATGAAGTGGCATTTCTCCCAATTAAGAACAAGGTTAGTTTCTTCACATCTCTACAAAACTTTATCAAGGTTGTGCAAACAATTATCAAAAGAAGATCCATAGACGGAGAAATCGTCCATGAAAACCTCCACAATTTCTTCACAAAAACCATGAAAAATAGCAGACATACATCTCTGAAAGGTAGCAGGAGCATTACATAAACCAAAAGGCATACATCTATAAGCATAAGTTCCATAAGGACAAGTGAAGGTAGTTTTCTCTTGGTCTTGTGCTCTCACAGCGATTTGAGAGAACCCAGAATAACCATCAAGAAAACAAAAGTGAGTCTTTTTAGACAACCTTTCTAGCATTTGATCAATAAAAGGCAGAGGATAATGATCTTTCTTAGTAACTTTATTAACCTTTCTAAAATCAATGCACATCCTATAACCAACCACTACTCTTTGGGGTATAAGCTCATTATTTTCATTAGGCACAACAGTAATTCCCCCTTTCTTTGGGACACAATGAACATGGCTAACCCATTGACTATCAGCAATAGGGTTAATAATACCAAAGATCAAGGAGTTTTAATACCTCATTTCTTACCATATCCTTCATCTTAGGATTTAAACGGCTTTGGTGTTCAACAACTAGTTTTGCATCAGGTTCTATATTAATAGCATGCTGACATATAGTAGGAGAAATCCCTTTTAAATCATCAAGAGTATACCCCATAGCTCATCGGTGTTTCTTAAATATTTCCAATAACCTTTCCTCTTCCTTTCCTGAAAGTTTAGAACTAATAATAACATGATAAATTTTCTTATCATCTAGATAAGCATATTTAAGATCATCAGGTAAAGGTTTTAATTCGAAAATAGGGTCCCCTTTAGGCGGTAGTGTGGTGCCCAAATCTTCCACAGGTATGCTTAAGTAACTTAGGTTGACGAAGGAAAACCTCGCAAATCTCATTTCTTTCCTTCATGAAGACCTCACTTTCATGATCTTCCATAAACTGCTGCAAGGCATTGTTAGGAGCAAGAGAAATAGCATAAAGTTGTTCAACCCTAAAATCCTCATTAGGCAATTCGTTTTCATAAGGAGTTTTAGAAATTTGGAAAAATTAAACTCCTACGATTATCCATCAAACTTAGTCAAAACTCTCTCCTTCCTACAATATATAATAGCCCCACAAGTATTCAAAAAATTTATACTAAAGATAATAGGACAAGTTTTACTAGCTTCAGAACCAAGCACTAGAAAATTAGCAGGATATTTAATCTTACCACAAAGAACCTCCACATCTCTTACAATACCAATTGGACAAACTGTATCTCTATTAGCAAGGTGAATAACCACATCAATGTCCTCAAGTTCACAAGGACCAATTTCATGCATAATTTCCCTGTAAAGCTCATAATGAATAGCACTAGAACTAGCACCAATGTCACATAAACCATAATAGCAATGATCACCAATTCTAATAGAAAGCACAGGGACACTAGCTTCTATAGATTTTCTAGGATGAGAGACAATATTAGAAGCGTCTTCACAGAAGACAATGTGCCCATCCTCTATATTTTTAGTAACAAGATCTTTCACAACAGCTATCACAGGTTTAATGTTTATTTGCTCATTGGGTTCCACAGTTTTATTTGCACTTTTGCTAACCACATTAGCTATGATAGAATGTTCCTTTACCTTAGCGGGAAAAGGGATTTTCTCAACATAAGGTTCAGGCAAGATAGGATCAACAGTACAAACTTCAATGCTAGCAGGAACATGGGTAACAATATATTTATAAGGAGCATGTTATTTGTCCCACTCCTTTTGGGGAATTTCAATATAAGAGGAAAAACCCTTAAAACATTTTGCAAGAACTTGAGAATCAAGACCATACTCAGTACTAATATCACGGAATTCATCAGTTCTGATAAAAGATTTAATGCATTCATAATCATAGTTTATACCTGACTTTCTTCCTTTATAATTTTCCCATGCTTCTGTGTTCTCTTGAATACGGTCTAGGAGATCCCATTTAGCTTCTTCCTTCATACGTGTGAACGATCCAGCACAAGAAGCATCTAGTAAATCTTTATCATGAAGAGAAAGCCTTGCATAAAAGTAATTGATAATAATATTGTTAGGGAGTTCATGAATAGGACATTTAAGCATTAGTAACTTCAATCTCCCCCAAACTTGAGTTGTACTTTCTCCATCACGAGGCCAAAAGTTATATATTAGATTCCTATCCTTATGAATCTCACTAGGAGGATAGAATTTAGAATAAAAGAGAGGTACTATTTCCTCCCATTCCATGGATTGTCCATTCCTCAGCAGCTTATACCATTCTTCAGCTCTTCCTTTCAATGATATATAGAGTAAATTCTTCTTCATCTGTTTAGTTATGATACCTACACACTTAAACAACCCGCATAATTCATGGATAAAAAGGAAGTGATCACCAGGGTGGACAGTTCCATCCCCTAAATACTAATTATCCATAACATGATCAATAATACTTGTAGGTATATTAAAAGGATCTATCTCAACAGGTGGTGGTTCATCTACTATCCTAACAGTGGTAGTAGTTTTCCCAAACAGAAAACCAAGTGGGTTATCCATATTGGAAACAAAGTAACAAACAGAAATAAAAAGCAATACTCATAGTAGAAGTTTCATTTACCAGTTTCACTCTTCAATAGCTTCACTCATAGCGCCAAAAAAAAGTCTTGATGACCCACAAGTATAGGGGGTGTATCGTAGTACTTTCGATAAATAGGAGTGTCGATCCCAACGAGGAGCGGAAGGTGTTGACTAGTGGTATGTGATACGTCGGAAACGTACCTATAATTTTTTATGTTCCATGCTTGTTTAGTATCTACTTTGCTTTGCTTTGTCTATACTTTGAGGTGCTTTTTACATGTTTTCTGGTACTAACCTATTAACAAGTTGTCACAGTGCCAGTTGCCTGTTTTCTGCTGTTTTTGGTTCCAAAAAAGCTAGTAAAGAAATATTCTAGGAATTGGACGGGACAAACGCCAAAGTCAATAAATTTCCATAGGGAACAAGAAGTCCAGAGGGGAGCCGGAGATGCGTGCCAGGGCAGCCACACCCCCTAGGTGCGGGTGGGCCCTACCCCGCGCCTAGGAAGGGTGTGGGGCCCCTGGCCACCGCCTCGGCCTCCCCCTTCGCTTATAAGAAGCCCCCGATGCAGAAACCCTAAGTACCCAATCAATATTCCATGAAACCTTCTGTAGCTGCCGCCACCGTAGTCCCTAGATCGGGGGGATCTAAAGTTCTTCCCGGCACCCTGCCGGAAGGGAGATCATCCCGGAGGCCTTCTCTCATGTATGATGCGTGAGTAGTTCCACCTTGGACTACGGGTCCATGTAGTAGCTAGATGGTTGTATCTCCTCCTTGTGCTTTCATGTATAGATCTTGTGAGCTCCGTTCATGATCAAGATCTAATCTATTTGTAATCATGCATGTTGTGTTTGCGGGGATCCGATGGATATTGAGATTATTATGTTGGTTTGATTAATGGTTTTGTCTTTATGATTCTATCATGTCTATGTTGTTTGTGATCTTGCATGCTCTCCGTTGTTAGTAGCTATCTTGGCAAAGTAGTTGCTAGTGACTCCAAGAGGGAGTACTTATGCTCGATAGTGGGTTCATGCCTCTAGTTTCCAAGGGAAGTGACATAAATCTCTTCGGTTGTAGATGTGATGTTGCTACTAGAGAGAAAACAATGGTCTCTTGTTCATGGAACATGTGGACTGTTTACCTTACACACTTTGCTTAAAGCAGTTGTATGTTTCTTGCAACTTAATACTGGAGGGGTTTCAGATGATAAACTGAAGGTGGACTTCTAGTCATAGATGCAGTTGGATGGCGGTCTATGTATCTTGTTGTATTTCTCAATCGAATCTCATAGGATCTTTCTGACTAGTAATTGCATTGCTATGCCTTGCCCAGTTCCTATCAATTGCCCTGCTGTAATTTGTTTACCCTTCATGCCATGTTTGTTTATCTAAGGAGAGCACCTCTAGTGAACTATGGACCCAGGTACAATCTTTAACATTGATACATCTTCCACTGTTACTTCCTGCAAACCATTACCTTCCACACAATTCATTTAATCCTTTGTTATAGCAAACCGGTGAGCTTGACAACCTCACTGATTCCTTGGGGCAAAGTCTTGAGTTTGTGTTGTGCAGGTCTACGCGTTGCTTGCAACACCTGTGTGACGTTTCCTTCCTCCTACTAGTTCGATAACCTCAGTTTTCCGAGGAAAACTTCTTTGTTGTCTGCTTCACACCTTGCTCTTGGGGTTCTAAGAAGCGCTCCTATATCAATTCGATGTATCAAGCTTTTCCGAGTCGCTGGGGAGGCTAAGGACGACTTCAATAGGAGACTCCTCCACTTCCTCTCTCTTTACTTTGTTTTTATTTTGCTTTGTTTCTTTTGCTTGGTTTTGTTTGCCTCTTTTCAAAACCCCCAAAAAAAAGTCTAGTTTGGTTTGCTTGCTTTATACAAAAACACAAAATATTAGTTCCTACTCTAGCTGCTGCTGCTGTTTTTGGCTTGCACACCTTTGCCAAAATGAACTCTGCTGAGAACACAAAGTTGTGTGACTTCACTAGCACCAACAACAATGATTTCCTTAGCACACCTATTTCTCCACCTGCTCCTGATGCTACCTTTTATGAAATTAAGCCTGCCTTGTTGAATCTTGTGATGAGAGAGCAATTTTCTTGTGCTAGTTCTGATGATCCTGCTGTCCATCTCAATAGCTTTGTTGAACTTTGCGAGATGCAAAAGTATAAGGATGTAGATGGAGATATTATTAAGCTCAAGATTTTTCCTTTCTCCTTGAGAGGAAAAGCTAAAGAATGGTTGCTATCTTTGCCTAAAAATAGTATTGATCCTTGAACTAAGTGTAAAGATGATTTTGTTGGAAAATACTATCCTCCTGCTAAGATTATATCTATGATAAGTGACATTATGAAATTTAAACAACTTGATAGTGAACACGTTGCTCCAGCTTGGGAAAGAATGAAATCTTTGGTTAAGAATTTCCCCACTCATGGACTCATTGCTTGGATGATTATCCAGACTTTTTATGTAAGTTTGAACTTCTCCTCAAGAAATCTGTTGGATTTAGCTGCTGGAGGTACCTTCATGGGCCTCACTTTGGGTGTTGCAAAAGGGCTCCTTGATAATATGATGGTTAACTACTCTGAATGGCATGTTTAGAGAGCTCCACATGGTAAGAAGGTAAATTCTATTGAGGAAACTTCCTCTTTGAGTTATTAGATTGATGTTATTATGGCTATGCTTGTTAATGGGAAAGCTCCTCTAGATCCTAATAGTGTTCCCTTAGCCTCCTTGGTTGCTCAAGAAGAGCAAGTTGATGTGAACTTCATTAGAAACAACAATTTTGGCAACAATACTTATCGTAATTATAGGCATTATCCTCCTAGTGGAAATGCTTATCAGGGTAGACCTGGAATGCCTAGTGAAGAGAGGATTCTAAAAATTGAGAGATCCACTAAAAACTTTATGCAAATGCAATATGAGCAAAATAAGATTTTCACTAAAACTATGGAGGAACAATCTATTATCTTGAAAAACATTAGTCATCAACTTGAGAATCTGAATAGAGAAATTCCTAGTTCTAGTAAAAAAATTAAGTGCTGAGAAGAACATTTCCTCTTTATCTGAAGATCAGTCCTCCTTGATTAATAAAATGGCTGCTAAACCTGAAACCATGGAAAATACCTTTGCTACTGCTCATGCATACAAGTTACTATTGATGAAAATGTTAGGCTGTTGGCTCAACTTCATGCTAAGTGGGAAAGGGAAGCTAAAATTGATAGAAACAATAGTGTGTGCACTATCACCACTAAACCACAAGTAGTCCCTGTTCCTCCTCCTACTATGCCTAAGCCTATTGAGCCTACTACTAGTGATGCTAAGTTTGATATTTATATAGATGGTTGCAATATTTCTGAAGTAATTATGTTCTTGCAAAAGCTTGCTAGATGTCCTGATGCTAGTGATATTAAGGAAGAGAAGCTAAAACACAAAGCTTATATTCCTAGGAAAGTAGAAGATAGTTGGGAACCCATTATTAATGTGCAAGTGAATGACTTTGATCTCAAAGCTTCATGTGATCTTGGTTCTAGTGTCTCTATTATGCCTAGGAAAATTTATGAAATGCTTGATTTGCCACCTTTAGAAGATTGCTATTTGGATGTCCCACTAAATGATAATGCTAAGAAAAAACTCATGGGGAGTATTGATGATGTTCTCATTATGGTTAACAATACTTATGTACCTGTGGATTTCTATGTTTTGGATGTTGAATACAATGCTTCTTGTCCTATTACTTTGGGAAGACCTTTTCTTACAACAGTTGGTGCCATCATTGATATGAAAGAAGGCACCATTAAATATCATTTTCCATTCAAAAAAGGTATTGAACACTTCCTTATGAGGATAGAGAAGTTGCTTTTTGCTCCTCCTTTGAAAGCAAGGTTTGATTTTAATGCTTCCTCATTGGAAAATACTTGATTCTTCTTGCTTCTTGTGCCAAACTTAAAGGTGTTAAAGAAAAGTACTTGTTGGGAGATAACCAAAGAGTTTCCTTGAGTCTTGGAAGTTATTACTTCAGTAATGACCTCTCCTTATCCTTTTTATTTGCTTTGTGTGCCAAGAATGACCTCTAATGAGAGGAAAGTAAGATTTGGGGAGTTGCTGTCCGAAGATTTGTCATCCACCATAAAAATTCGTGAGGAGTCTCTGTAACTCAGATTGAGCTCAAAATTTACAAATAAATCCCCCAGTATGTTAGATAACTTTCGTTAGTCCAACACTTTTTGATTTGAGCAACATAAGATGTTCAAAAAAATCGGTTTCTACCTGTTGGTCTATTTTGATAGATTTCTGCCATTATTTGCATTTGCTTCTTATTGATTCCTTTTTTAGTTCTCTTTTGGGGAATTGAGATTTTTGAAAGATTTACTATAGTAGCTTATGTTTTTAGTGAAAGCCTTGTTGTTCCAAAGCTTTGCCAGAGGTCTAATATCTTTTGAATAAACTAATGTTGCTAATGAAGATTGTGTGAAGTTTTGTATGAAGGAAAAAATTTCAGGTGTAGAGAGAGAATGATGCAATGAGATGAAGAATGTACAAAAGGTCAAGATTGGGGATGCCACCATGGTGTCACCCCAAGAAATATCCAATAGGTACAAGCGTCAAAGCGTGGGGATGCCTTGCCCTTCTTCATCAATAAAAAGCTCAGGTATGTCTAGACACTTCGTTTTTATTGTTTCATACCAAGTTGTGTTGTTCTTGGAGCGTCTTAGTTTTCGTTTGCTTTGCTTAGTTTCTTTAGTTTGCTTAAGTAGTTTGGACCCCCGTTCTTGTTGTGTTGTTTTGCAAATAAGTTGCTTGGTGTTGGAAAGGAGTAGTAAGTTCTTGCTTATAAGTGCAAGAGGAGCTTGCATTGACTATGACTTAGACTTTAGCATGACATGATAGGTGTTGTTTTGGAATTATGCTTAGTAATTATTGCTGCAGCACGTCTTGTTTCAAACAATTGGGATTGCTTAGTGTGCCTTGAAGAAATTATGTGTTGTTTTAGCATGCAAAAGCATAGTATTGTGGTATTCTCCTTTGATGCTTTGCTTGGGTTGACTTGGCACATGCTCACACCATGTTATGACTCTCACACGTCACCATTAGCCTCTATGATCATTTAGTCCTTGACTTGTAGTACCACTCTATGCCTTGATTAGTAATGCTTTATTGCACTGCAGGATTATGGCCATTATTGCTCTCTTAGTTGGTTGCTCCTAGTATTTTGCTAGCCTCCACTTGTATGAGTAAGCTCTACTCATGCTTCTAACTCCCAAGAAACCAAGTTATTCCAAAGTGTCCACTATAAAATCCTATGCATGGTGTGTTACACCATTCTATGTATATTCTTGTTTTCAGCTATCTTCCAATTAAAAAATATTTTGTTATGTGAAAACTTAGTGATTAAAGCCCTCACGAACTTGATGGCACACTTTATATTCTTTGCCCCTAATAAAATTGAACCATTTTGTCATCTATGTTGTATATGCTTGCACTTATATGTTGGAATTAGCGTAACGTCTTTGTCACGGGAACATTTTCAACATTGCACTTGTACTTTGTACTCAGTTGATATCATGCTCTTTTGTATGTGGATGTCACCGGTGTGAAATAAAAAGGGAACTAGTAAGTCCATGGAGTTTGTATTTTGTGTTAGAGAAACGCCTGGGCCGCTAGCCTAATCTATGCCTAATCATGGTGAAAACTTGCAGCATCACCATAGTGACCTATCTATGAAGCATCCTCAATAAAAAGCTATGCATATGGTAAATAAAAAGATTGTTGAGATGCTCATTGTCTGCTTGCCTTGTCATTTTGGTTATGGGAAAGCTCTTGTATCATGTGCAAGGGGTACCCCGTTGGCGGTTCTCAATGATATGCAAATACTTACAATGACAAGAACTTACATGTGACTGAAGTTGAGTAGCATGAGGTGTGCCCCTCGTATTCAAGGGACTTGAGATTGCCAACTTATACTTCGTCAAGCATATACTCCATCTTTGTTCACTTTAACCTTAACCACTTCAAGATGCTTATGATAGGGGCAATGAAGGCTGAAAGCTAACAAGTACCATAATTTTTGGAAGCTCTTTTTGAAACCTGAAATCCTTGCTTCCTTTACAAAAGGCCTTTCTTCCACCACTATTGAGTCTCCACCTTCTACCTTTTGGCACTATTAAGAGAGCATAGTTGTCATTCTATGTGCAGTGTTTCAAAGCTTATTGATTGATGCATATTGTGATATTACTTGTTCTTGTGCTATTTGTTTCTAGTCACCCTTGTGAACTTTGAATGTGTCCTATGCATCTATTTGCTACTGTATGAGGGACAAGCTGAATTCCACTATGCTATGTTTTCTGTATGTGAAACAAACATTTTTCAATGCATGTTATTTATGATCTTTGTTTGTAGCCTTTCATGTTGCATGCATAGTTACTATGTCCTATTGTTAGAACTCCATCTTTCATGCACATGTTTAGAGTTATTTGATCCTAGCTTACAATGCTTGCAAATGGTTGGATCTTTATTGTGAGGGTGCATGTCACCTAAAAAATTATTCGTTTTATCACTTACCTACTCGAGGACGAGCAGGAGTTAACTTGGGGATGCTTGATACATCGGAAACGTATCTATAATTTTTGATGCTACATGCTTGTTTGGTATCTACTTTGCTTTGCTTTGTCTACACTTTGAGGTGTTTTTTACATGTTTTCTGGTACTAACCTATTAACAAGTTGCCACAGTGTCAGTTATTTGTTTTCTGCTATTTTTGGTTCAAGAAAAGCTAGTAAAGAAATATTCTCGAAATTGGATGGGACAAACGTTAAAGTCAATAACTTTTCGTGGGAAACAAGAAGTCCAGAGGAGAGCCGGAGAGGCGTGGCAGGGCAGCCACCCCCCTAGGCGCGGGTGGGCCCTGCCCCGCGCCTAGGCAGGGTGTGGGGCCCCTGCCCACCGCCTCGGCCTCCCCCTTCGCCTATAAGAAGCCCCGAATGCAGAAACCCTAAGTACCCGACCAATATTCCACGAAACCTTCTGTAGCCGTCACCACCGTCGTCCCTAGATTGGAGGATCTGAAGTTCTTCCCGGCACCCTGCCGAAGGGGAATCATCCCGAAGGCCTTCTCTCCGGTATTGATGCGTGAGTAGTTCCACCTTGGACTAGGGATCCATGTAGTTGCTAGTGCAGGTTGTACAAAACCCACTCGATCCTCACCAGGTTGAAACACCACCTCCTCCGATCTGCATGTACAAAACCCACTCGACAGCTTGTACAGGTTACTAGCAGCCGGTACTAGTGCGCAGGGACTGTTCTCTTTTGTGCTGTATATCTTCGCTGAAAAAATAGAGAAATATGCTCGTTCTTATCACGACCCACACGAGAGAGTAATCATGAATCTAATTAACAAGTACCACATGACTACTATGATCCTTTCCGTTCGATCTGCGCTGCGGCGTTGCATTCTCAAGGAGTGGCTTGCTCCGGAGCGCGGCACGTCCACCTCATCCTCACGACATCTTCCCAAGAAACAAAATGAAATGACAGTAGCGAGGGAGGGCGCATTATTAGCTCGATCATCCACAGCAGCATGTCACGTTGGCCTGGATAGTTACGGGCATGGAGTTTGTGGTTGCCGAACTTGTGCGGACGCAAACACACACGCTTCCACGATACAGGAACGCGAGCCAACCACAGAAGGCACGCAGGGGGGAAGAGGAGATGGATAGATCGTGTGGCTGCCACAAAACTCATACGTCTCGGCCGTGTCACGCCTCACACGTCTCGATCCGTGTGTGGACAGTGTCAGTTTGAAATTGAACGTCGGAGAGTTCTCAATCCTGATTAAAAACATGATGCCTTTTTTTGGTACTCCTATATAATAAAGGTTTCCTTATGATAGCGGCAAAAATATATTCTTGCGGATAATCTTGTGCGAGAAGAACATTTTGAGTCATGGTACACATATGCGCCGAACAGTGGACGAACACTAGATCATATTCTTGATCCATACAGCTATTATTGGCTTTCGCCTGCTAAAAGGAGCTCACGGCTCCACCGTACGCTCATCATGGACAGACGCTAGGACATCTCAACCACACGATCCGCTAGATCATGTGATACAGTAGGCTAAAACTACGAGAGAGAAAGCCCGAAAAGTCCTTTTGGCTCCCGTATATAAAAAAAATGAAAATTTATATTTACAAGCTTAAAAAAATCGTGAAACAGAATCCTACAAAATATCAATTCGGATAATCTTATATTCCAAGCTACAAAAAAATGATAAAGAACTAAATTTCTTGAAGATTTGAGATCACTATACTCAGATTCATACTTTTGTTATTTTTATGTCAGCTCAAAATATAAAACATTTCGAATTGTGATTTTGCGTCAATTGTAACGTGCGGTTAGGAGATTTAGAGGTACGTGTGTGTATGTATGTGGTTCCCTTGTACTAGTAATAAGAGGAATATATAAAGACCGTACTGCTTACCGAAAATGGCACCGAAGGCATGAGACAAGAGAGGCTGAGGTTGCAAGAACGCTCTGCCGCGGGAAAACTTTTGTCGGGCTAACAGCTGCTATTCCACATCTGCATTCTTGCTACAAACTCCAACGCCATGATACGATATGCCTATGGCCTCTGCCGTGGTTTCGGCATGCTGCCCTGCGTGACGCTCTCTTACTTAATCCTACCGTGCCATGGCGCCATTAAATCCGTTGAGCATCACGCATCCACACTCATCACTGAAATCTAAGGTACCGGTAGCTCTTTGTCATGTCTTATATGGACTACAGCCTAGTAGTGGTTAATTGCCGTACTTGCATATTAGAAGTATGGATCGATTCTGCTGCCACTCAGGGAGGGGGGGGGAGGTACTGGATCTTCCTCGCATGTGCAGGGTACTTCCGGGCCTGCATCTTCCAGTCAGGGGGTGCAGAGGGCATTTGCTGTCACCCCCTTTAATGCTAATCCGGTGACTCCGCGGGGACGACAACTACTAGATGCACTTCCTTTGGATTCCCCTCTTTGTGGGAAGGGTTCTACTTCAGCACCTCGAGTTTCACCGGCTCAGTTACAGGAGGCTCTTCGTTCTGCTTCCACCCCGGTCTTGCGTGCTTGCTCAGCACCTGCGAGGTCCAGAACGCATATTATGGGCAGGTCTATTCCTGTTTCCACTCCTGTACTTGAGGAGGTTGTTCCTTCGGTGTGTTTGCGGAAGCTGGCCCAGGAGGGTCGACCGCGACGCTGTCACCAGCTTCGGATATGGCCGCTTGGTCCGACCGTGGGTTGGACCTCGGACGCCTCGCCTCCGTTGGTGGGGCAGGTGACCTCGGTGGTCGATGGACGACCCGGACCCGGAGGGGTGCAGGGTGCCCTGTCTCGGGAACCGCTGTGCAGGGGAGAGGGGTCCAGGGTGCCCGGTCTCGTGGGGACGCTCCGCTTGAGGGTGGGGTGCCCCGTCTGTGACGCCTGCGGGAGTGGTACTACATTCAGGCGGAGCATGCGTCATGGAGTCGATGCCTCTGGGGCGTCCGTGACTGATGAGGACTCCATGCTCAAGGCCATGCGGCGTAAGGCGGAGAGGAACTTGGATTCGCCAGGTATAAAGAGTAATTCGAAGTCTTTTTTGTCATTTTCTACTCCTGTTATTTCTTCTAAACTAGCCAACGTTGGCATTAGTTTGGGTAGCTCTGTACAGGATGTATCTTTTTCTTCTAATGTTTTGCGACATATGGAGGTTGACCGTCTAACGGTTACTCCTAAGGTCAGTGCTTTTCCTGATGCTTTACTAACTGAGGAGGAGGAGGAGTTGCATGCCACAGTAGATGGTCAACTCCTCTCTCACTTAGTCGGTGAAGTGTCGGAGGTGGACTTTGATGAGACTGGGCTTGCTTCTATGTATGAGCTGAAAGCTTCTGGTCGAAAATCGAAGAGCCAGCGGCTGCGTAAGAGATCCCGTGTATCCAAATCTCCCATAGTTTCTCAATGAATGGAATGTTTTCAAACAGCAGAGGTCTTCGGGACTTGGCTAAACATTTATTCTTTGCTGACTGCGTGAGGGATTATAATTTGGATTTTCTGGGTATTTCGAGGCTGGTAGACGGATTTTCGCAAACTCTACTCAATCGCCTTTACGGTGGAGTGGACTTTACGTGGATATCACGTCCGCGCGTGGTCGATCCGGGGGATCCTGTTAGGCGGCGAGATGAGACTATGGAAGTTTAGCTAGTTCGGGAGATTTTTTATAAAATCCATATCCGTAACAAGGCTGACAACTTCACATGGTCTTTAGTCGCCTATCTGGGGCCTCAGGATGTTTATAAGGCTGACTTTTACGTGAGCTTGTGAATTTGTCAAAGGACAATCCTTATCCTATTCTTATAGGAGGGATTTTAATTTGCTCGATTTCCTCATGAGAAAAGTCGGGCGGTTCGATGAACATTGGCCTTTTCTGCTCAATGTCATTGATGTCGCACTTGAGAGAGGTTACAATGTTAGGAAGGCAATTCACATGGGCTAATAGTCTTCCGGAGCCAACATACGAAAAACTAGATAGAGTGCTTATGGATACTGATTGGGAACAAAAATTCCCTATGGTAACTGTTCGGGCTCTAGAGCGTATTGAGGCTTTATCGGATCATGCCCCTTTACTTCTGATGTTTGGACTACCGCCACAGAAGTCTACGAATGAGTTTAAATTTGAACTCGGTTGGATGATTCGTGATGGTTTTTATGAGATGGTTAAGGCTAATTGGGAGAAACCGGTATATGGCCAAACGCCTATCCTACGATGGAATAACAAAATGCGTGCTTTACGCAAGTTCCTTCGGGGTTGGGCCAGGCATACAGCGGGTATCCTAAAAAAAAAGAAAAATTACGCCTAACACTTATAATAGATGACTTAGAGGCTTCCGCGGAGGTAAGTCCATTAACTGCACAAGAAATTGAGCTTAAAAGCCAATCGAATGCAGAGATAGCCCGACTTCTTCGTGAAGAGGAACTCAAATGGTACCAACGCTCTAAAGCTAAATTCATTCTGAAAGTAGATGCGAATACTAGATACTTCCATGCAGTTGCCAATGGCAGGCATAAGAAGAAACTTATTCACTCTCTGATTCAGGACGAAGGTATGATTGAGGGACAAGAACATTTGAAGTCATATATTACTACGTATTATAAATCCTTGTTTGGGGCCCCGGTGGAGAATTCTTTCTCTCTGGATGAGTCTCAAACGTCCGATATTCCCCAGGTTTCGGATGAAGAAAATAGTTTTCTATCTGCCTCATATTCCGAGGAAGAGGTCAAGAAAGCGGTTTTCCAAATGGAACATAACAAAGCACCAGGTCCTGATGGATTCCCAGCGGAATTTTACCAAAAATTCTGGGACGTTATCAAGGAGGACCTGATGAATTTGTTTGGGTTTTTACAGGTTGGACAATTGGATCTCTTTAGACTCAACTTTGGTAACATAATTTTACTGCCTAAGGTTAATAATGCAGAACGGATACAACAGTACCGTCCAATATGCTTGCTTAACGTTAGCTTTAAAATTTTCACTAAAGTTGCTACAATTAGACTAAATTCGGTTGCTGACAATGTTGTTAGCCCGTCTCAAACTGCGTTCATGCAAGGAAGAAATATCCTAGATGGAGTTGTGATTCTGCATGAAACAATTCATGAACTATACTCAAAAAAATTAAATGGTGTACTGTTCAAGATTGACTTTGAGAAGGCTTATGACAAAGTTAACTTGTCTTTCCTCCAGCAAACACTCCGTATCAAAGGTTTTTCTAAGGAGTGGCGTGCTTTGATTCAGTCTTTTGTGTCTGGGGGTAGTGTTGCCATTAAAGTAAATGATGATACTGGCAAATACTTTCAGACCAAGAAAGGACTGAGACAAGGGGATCCACTATCGCCTTTACTATTTAACATGGCTGATATGTTGGCTATCCTTATTGAGAGAGCAAAGGCTGACGGCCAAATTGAAGGTGTAGTTCCACACCTCGTTGATGGTGGACTTTATATTCTTCAATACGCTGACGATACAATCCTTTTTATGGAACATGATCTGGAGAAAGCTAAGAATCTGAAATTAATATTATCAACATTCGAGCTCTTATCTGGGCTTAAAATAAATTTCCATAAAAGTGATTTGTATTGTTTTGGCGAGGACCAAAACGAGGCCCACATATATGCTGAACTTTTCGGCTGTGGTCTGGGTCAGTTTCCAATCAATTATTTGTGAATACCGATTCATTATCGGCGTCTCACAATTGCTGAATGGAAGCTTGTTGAGGAAATGATACAAAAACGTCTTAATAGTTGGAAAGGAAAATTGTTATCTCTTGGGGGAAGACTAGTACTTTTAAATTCAGTTCTTACTAATATGGTACTGTATATGATCTCGTTTTTCCAAATGCCAAAAGGGGTTTTGAACAAAGTGGATTATTTCCGTTCAAGATTCTTTTGGCAAGGGGATAGTGAGAAAAAGAAATATCGTCTGGCCAGATGGAATGTGGTTTGCCGGCCGAAGGAGTTTGGTGGACTAGGCATACACGATTTGCAAGTCAAAACACCGTGCTACGGGCAAATGGCTTTTAAACTACTTCTTGAGGAAGGCGTTTGGCAAACCATGTTATGGAGGAAATATGTGGGCTCCAAAGCTGTGTCTCAAGTGGTATGGAAACCCGAGATTCACATTTTTGGGCAGGTCTTATTACCAAGAAACATTTCTTTCATTTTGGTGCTTTTGAGATTAAGGATGGATCACAAATTAGGTTTTGGGAAGATAAATGGCTAGGCCAATCTACTCTTCGCGAACAGTACCCAGCTCTATATTCAATTGTTAGACATAAAGGGGATACAATCTCCACAGTGATGGAGGACTATCCTCCTAATGTGTCTTTCAGAAGAAGTCTCATCGGTCCTAGACTATTATCTTGGAACAATCTCCTATTACGGTTATCCAGGATACAATTGTCGGACGGTGTTGATGTGTTCAAATGGAAATTACTGGAAAGTGGTAAATTTTCTGTTGGCTCACTATATAAAGCTTTGGTCCAACCTGATTTCCTAGTCGATGATAATAGTAAAATATGGAAAATGAAAATACCCCTTAAGACGAAGATATTTGCATGGTATCTACGGAAAGGGGTAATTCTAACAAAGGATAATCTTGTAAAAAGGAATTGGCATGGAAGTACACAATGTGTTTTTTGTCATCAAGATGAGACAATTCGACACTTATTCTTTCACTGCAAATTTGCTCGTTCTATATGGTCATTCATCCAAATATCTTCTGGCTTATCTCCCCCACGTTCAGTAACCAATGTTTTTGGTAATTGGTTACATGGAATTGTTGATAAGTACAGAACCTTGTTTAGGGGTGGGAGCGCTTGCCATTATATGGTCGCTATGGCTTTGTAGAAATGACAAGATTTTTAATAACATTGTGTCTTCCCCTCTGCAGGTTATTTATCGGGCAACGGCTATCCTTCGATCATGGAATATTCTCCAACGCATGGAGTTTTGGGAGGTATTTCTGGACGGATGTACGCGATTGAAGGACACGGCGAGGAATATTTTCTCACGACATGGATGGCCGCGTGATCTGAGGATTGAGCTATCTTAGTTTTCAGACTTTAATTTAGTGCCTTTTTGTAATGTTTTTTTCATTTTTGTCTTAGTCTGTCATTCGTGTGGCTGTGTGCATCTTAGTTATGCAGAGGCCGGGTGTAAGAATCAAATATTTGGTTAATAAATGCGCCCATTTCCAAAAAAAAAAAAAAAAGTATGGATCGATTTGCTAGTTGGATTAAGGTTTATCTAATCTGTTATGCACTTATTATCCCAAGGATAAAAAAGAAGACACAAATACGAATTTTTTTTGCAGTTTGCGTCCAAGATAAATTTTAAACTGATCAAAAATTGATTTAATTTTGTAACATCAAGGATTTATATTGATATGCCCCGAGGCTGGAAAATTTACATGATTTATGTAGTATTATATCTTGTTCCAATTTTTTCGCCCCCCCTTGTGTTGAAATCCTGGCACCGACTACTTAGATCCACACTTTTGTCATTTTTATGTCGCTTAAAATATAAAACATTTTGAATTAGGATTTTGTGTCAGTTGTAACGTGCAATTATGAGATTTTATATAGTGCATTCATGTGTTTCCTTCGTAGTACGAGGGATAGAAAGACCATACTACTTACCGAAAATGGCACCGGAGGCATGAGACGAGAAAGCTGAGATTGCGAGAACGCTCCGCCACGGAAAAACTTTTATCAGGTTGATAGCTGCTATTCCACATGAGCAGCTAACCGTCTGAAAAAGGTGATTTTTATCCCCTTTTTTTGTGAAAGCTCATAAATTTTTCGGAGGATTAGGATGATGATTTTTTGTTTAAATTTATAGTAAGGTGAAGAAGAAAGAAAAAAATGGTCGGAAGATGAGGACAATAATTTGTATTCCGCATGGCATCATCAAACACTTGTTGGAGTTAACCAACCGTTAGAACAATTTTGGAAAGAGATCCATGACAACTTCATCAAAAAACTAGTGGAGAAGCTCGGTCGTTAAACTCGATTATGAATAGGTGGCACATGATAGTAATACGCTCTAATGTGCGCGCCTAGAACACTATGTTTATGTATGCCTAGATGGTCCCTATATATGTGACTTTGACAACTATTATCGGGTATTATGATGATGCTATCAATTTGTATGACTAATCTATCGATCTATACGAACTACTTCATGAATCGTATGTTATATGTTGTCATGTGCTCATTATGCAAATTATGTTGAAAACCATTTTTTTCTCCTCTAAATTGTTAGGGAACGGTTGTACGTACCAGATACTTTTTAGAAAAGCAAATTTGCTCTGCCAAGGTATAGGAAGGTTTTTAGTTCTCTAAGTTTTTTGGATGGGTTAGATATGCTCCAAAGGTTCCATGTGATAGCGGCAAAGATATGTTCTTGTGGATAACCTTGTGCGATAAGAACATTTTGAGTCATGGTACACATGTGCGCCAAACAATGGACAAACACTAGATCATATTCTTGATCCATACAGCTATTGGATTTTGCCCACTAAAAGGAGCTCCATGCCTGCACCGTATGCTTATCATGGACACACATCTCACCACGATCCAATAGATCATGTGATAATCGGCTAAAACCAGTGGCGGATCTTTTTTTTTTGTAGAATAGCAGTGACGGATCTATCTCAATATTCCAGGATGGTCCAGCCATGTAATTTTTCATATATTTTATTTATTTTAATTTTTCTACTATGATATGGACCACCCCTGATCTGCCACGGGCTAAAACCAAGAGAGGGAAAATCTGGAAAGTCTTTTTCTTTGGCTCCCGACAAGTTCTGCATATTAAAAGATCGATCAAAAAATATATTTACATGTTTTGAAAAACCGTGAAACAAAAATCTTAAAATTAGCTAATGATGTATTCCTGATAAAATCTTTTTTTGGATGAAAGGGTTACCCCCGATTTCAAAACACGGGAGAGTCCAGCCTTTTCTCAAAATAAAGAAAACTGATCCCTAGAGGAAAAAGGGGAGACTAGACTATACTCCCTCTTTTTCAAATTACTCCGCGCCCACGCTTACCTAGGTGACCTAGTATTCTCTCATTTTTCATCAAAAAATTCTTAGAATTTTTGGTATACGTAGTACATATTTCATACTATCTATTTCAAAAATTCGAGGATTTTTTGAATAAAAAATGAGAGAGTACTAGTTCACCTACGTAAGCGTGCCGGCGGAGTAATTTGAAACAGAGGGAGTACAAAACTACAGGCCCCTAGAAGCAAGAAGCGACGAAGGTCACGTCAAACGTCTCATCCAAGGTCTCCATCTTCCTTTAGACTCCGCTTGGTTAGCCGGATTTTAGGGAGTAAATTTTACGGACCAACTGACGTCCGTCTAAATCCTTCGTATCTCCGTAATTTTTGGATCTCACCATAACCGAAACAGCGAAACAAGCGGGGCCTTAGCCGCAAACACTTCATCAGCGATTCTTTCCGGTAGTCTCGCCCAGCCGCAGCTCCATTTTCGTTTCCTTCACCTACAAATTACACCAATAGTCAATCTAGTAATCAATTTTGTGAATTATCTAGTTAGGTTCACTCGGCCACTTTTCATCGCCAGGCTGCATTCCTGGTTTTCCAAATGGCGAATCACGATGCCCTCCTCGAAACAGGTTTTCGCCCCGCTATATTAATATAGCAATCAACACAAATCGGTACAATCACGAGATCAAAGCTAGGGCAGACAACATAACTAAGCCCAAAAAGAAAAGAAAAAGAAAGAAATGCCGACAACGTCGGATCGACAAAAAGCGTTGATGACTCACAACCGATGTGCCCTCGGAGATTCCCACCACTCCTCGCCCGGATCGTCGTGTACCAAGCAACACCTTCAAGAAGGGGACGGCGATGGCAGCTGCTGCCGGACAAGTTCTAGGATTTCTCCCGGTACACGGAGGAGAATAGGAGGGGTACACCCGACGCCCTACACAAGGAAGGTGGCGCCCGCAGACATTGTTGGGAATATGCCCTAGAGGCAATCATGTATGATGATATTTCCCATTGTATTCATAAAGATATTAAGTAGTACTTGTATAAACATCTGATGTGTATCATTGAATATGTGATTCGGTTGTGGAACTATGCATTCAGGTTGTTTGTACTAAATATCCTTGGTCATTGAGGTTGTGCTGGACACACAAGTTAGACCAATGTGAAAGTTGGCTTGATGACTCGGTTCCACCTGTCATGGGCATGGAGATGCTATTCCAACTTACACAGATTCGGCTAAAGAGTTTAGCGAGTCGGATTGACCCATATTAAGGTACAACGAACAAGTTGTCATTTGTATATCTCAATCAATGTAATCCTTAGACCTGAGGTTGTTGCATAGTCCGAGTTGAGGATCACCGACTTAGGTTACATCAAGCGTTGATCCGTGGCGGGGCAGTTATAAAGGCGGGTTGGGTCATTGAGAATCAAGCGTGATGTGAATAACCAAGATGGGATTTTGCCCTCCATTCGGAGATATTCTCTGGGCCCTCTCGTGAGATATGATTGGAAAGCATGGCCATGCGACTCGGTTAAGTGTTAGCGAGGCGATCGACTAAAGTTAGTCGGGTGAATCACTTATCTCGGATGGAGAAGAGTCGGACTATTTAAGGGATGACAATTATTCGCCTATAGTCGACAAGGTATATCGTGAGGCAAAAGGGACTCGGACGTAAGTCGCATTGGAAAACAAGTCGTCATGACTCTTTGGTACTTGGAGTCGGCATGTTACGCTAGGAGCCGCTCTGATCGATTGAGAGTCGGACTCCAATCGTGTCCAAGTAGCCATGAGCCTGCGGGGTCACACACTTAAGAGCGGGAGCAAGTTCGGATTGGATCTGAACCTGTAATTTGGTTGGGTTGGACCTAAACCGGATTAGGACTGAGTTAGTGAGTTGGACTCACGGTGACTAGTGTTATATGGGCTTTAGTGAATGGGTCGCGCGAGCAGAGGCCACGTTCACTCCCTATATATAGTGGAGCACCTTAAACCAGAAAGGTTAATCGTTGTTCAGTTAGGTCATTCCATGTGTTGGAAACCCTAGCTCCACAACAGTCCTGCCGCCATAACGAACCTAGCAGTTCGCCGCCGGTGCTCCTCCTTGTACGTGTAGATACCAGCAGAGGTGTTGTGCGATCAGCACCAGGACGATTGGATCGTGAGGACTGCACTGCATCAACTGACACGCTTCATCAGTAATCCGCAACTGCGCGTCTAGTGGTAAACCTCGTGGCCTTCTACCTCAGCTAGATCTTGGGATCACCACGTTAGAGGAAAATTTTGTTTTATCTTTGCGTGGCCCAACAGTGGTATCAGAACGATAGCTTCTGGTTTTAGGCTCGAGATCTCGCATATGTGATATGCGGTAGGATGTAGATGAGATCTATATGCTGTTTGGTGGTCGATCTATGAGATAGATCGGTTTTGTACGAAGTTGATTGGATCAACTGTACTCGGGGAATGGTAGATCTGATTTCCGTGATCATACTGCTAAGGTCGTGGAACGACATACCCCTACCGGTCGGCTTCCTCCATCGGGTTAGACTGTGACACGTAAATCCAGAAGCGGTGATCGAAGATCAAAGAGTTTTATCGAATCGAAAAGATGGTCGGAATCCATGTTCGGATCGTAGATGAGATCTCGTTTCGGAAAATCGTCAACGCCCGCACCACGCTGTCCTTGATCCCGCTATCCGGCTAAGCGGGACCCCGGCTTCATACATCGTGGCGCCTTAGATGTCATTCGAGTTTCTGGCGGTAGATATTGTATCTATGCATAACTTGTTTTTGCAGGAAGTTGTGAATGGTATGGTTCATGTGCATGAGATGTATGTGTGTAATCCATACGTGATCTGCGAATCACGGTTTTTGTCAGCCGGCTGGAGCCTAGGTGCTGTCATTTTATTGTATAATGACCTATGTGTCGGATTCTCTATGTAATTCACTTTACTAAGCTAGTGTAGCTGTTTGGAGAACCCGGAAGGCATGCAAGGCGTTGTACATGTCGGCGACATGGAGTAAGACGGCAAGTAACAAGAGTTGGCACGAGTCGGATTACAGGCTTTGTGGAGATGGAGATCGCCATGAAGAGAGCCATACCATTTCACATTATAATTTTTTTATTTTGTGTTATTGTTATGTCTCAGTTTTATCTCTATTAGATAGTCGGTAATTAATCCCTCAAAGAAAGTCTAGTCGGTTTTCCTGCCAGTGTTTGCACCATCACAAGTCGGACATTTTTGGTAGTGGGCTCATAAAATTGAGGTGCTGCCAATTCTTTCCGACTAGATGGGTTTGAGTCAGACTCTTACTGCGGTAACACTCGGTAAGCTAGACGGGTCTATCACAACGGTTGTGGGGCTCGAGAAAAGTCGGATGGGAGTCGGGGCATGTGATGCCACCCGTCCAACAGGAGTCACATGAGATGCGATTGACAAGGAGTTGTATACCTAGATCACTTGGTGGCTAGCGGTGATGCTAAAGCTCACTAGCCGACTTGCTTATTTAGGATCCTGAATCACTAAGTAACCATCGGAGGGGTGTTGGTTCTAGTGGGAGCATAAAATATTAAAGTATTTAATATGCTTGCTCTTTTATGAATACATGTCTTAAGTATTTTGCATATTTTCTGTTGTAGATCATGGCACCAAGTAGAAGTCACTCTTAGATATCCAGTTTTGCGTTGAGAACCATTCTTGAGAAAGATAAACTGAACGACACTAATTTTACCAACTGGTATCGAAATCTGAGAATTGTTTCTCAAACAAGAAAAGAAGGACCATGTCCTAGACAACCCACTTCCAGATGAGCCGAATGAGAATCATTGTCGCCCACCAATGCCTAACGTCGGGCTAAGGATGAGTCCACGGATATTAGGCATCTTATGCTTGCCCACATGGAACCGGACTTGCAAAAGCGGTTCAAGCATGTTGAGGCCTACGATATGATCGAAAGCCTCAAAAGTAAGTTCGAGCTCAGCGAGGCGAGAGATATCAAGTCTCTCGAGCTTTCTTTGAGTTGCAAACAGGATGGTGATCCTTGAGTCGCATGTGATCAAAATGGTTGGTTACGTGCGGTCTCGGAAGGCTTGGCTACCCATAGCGAAGAGTTCGCTACGGATATAATGCGAACTCTCTTCCTAGTGCATATGGACAGTTCATTTGAACTACCACATGCATGGTATAGATAAAGCTCCTGAATTGCATGGGATGCTCAAGCGGGCGAGGCGGATCTCAAGAAGGGCACCGATCAAGTGTTGATGGTGCGAGAATAAGGCTAAGTTCAAGAAGAGTTCTTGGACTAAGAATAAGGCTAAGTCGGGAGGAAAGCGGGCTCGGGACCTGGTCCCAAGCGCTTCCTCGGGGACTAAGCCATCTCCTTGACCGGATCCACTTGCTTCTCTTGCAGGCGGATGGCCCTTGGAAGAGGAACTCTGACAAGTACTTGGCGATAAAGCCAAGAGTGGAGGTATGACTTGACTCGGGTACACTTGTTTGCAATGTTATAGACATTTATCTTGATGCACCTAATAGTTCTTGGGTATATGATCGGATCGATTATTCACATCGCAACTCGTTGCGAGGTAAGAACTAAGAGTGTAGCAAGGCGAGTTGATATTGAGTCGGACAAAGCAAGAGTTCTGCGTTGGAAGTCGACGCGATGCAACTTCATTTACCTTCGAATTCATTATGGAACTGAATAATTGTTATTATGTTCCGATTGCTCGATCGAAACATTATTTACGCTTCATGTTTGATGAGGCAAGGCTATGAGTCGAATATCAAGAATAATGGTTGTTCTTTGTATTTGAATGATATGTTTCACGGCTTTGCACCCGTCCGGGGAGTTATTTATTTGAATCTTGATGGTGAGTCGGTTTATAACATAAATGTTAAAGGTTGAAACCAAATGATCTGAATATGACTTAATTTTGGCTTCGGCTTGGTCATATAAGTTGGAAAGCATGAAGAAGCTCCATGATGATGGACTCTAACCCGTTCGACACGGAGTCGTTCGAGACATGCAAATCTTGCCTACTCGGCAAAATGACCAAGACACCTTTTGCAAAGAGTTGCGAAAGGCGTCCACTTGTTGGGACTAGTACATAGTGATGTATGTGGACCAATGAGCACGACGGCCGGTGGTTATGAGTACTTCATTACCTCCGCGATGATTTGAGTAGGTATGGATATATCTACTTGATGAAACATAAGTCGGAAGCCTTTGAAAAGTTCAAAGAATTCGAGAATGAAACAGAATCAACTCGGCAAGAAAATAAAGTTTCTTGATTCGGACCGAGGAGGCGATTACATGAGCCATGAGTTTGATGACCATCGAAAAGTTGTGGAATAGTTCCTCAACTTACTCCGAGGAACACCGCAAAGGAGCGGTGTTTGGAAAACGGAATCGAACCTTGTTGGACATAGTACGATCAATGATGAGTCGGACATATACGCCTTTATCATTTTGGGGTTATTGTCTAGAAAGCGTGCGTTCACACTAAGCAGTACCATCAAAATCGGTAGAAGACACGCATGAGATGTGGACGGGCAAAAAGCCGAGTTTGTCTTTTCTTAAGATTTGGGGTTGTGAAGCATTTGTCAGCGACTTGATCGGACAAGCTTCTGACCAAGTCGGATAAGTGTATTTTAGTGGGGTATCAGGAAAACCTTGGGTTACTACTTCTACAACCGAGAAGAGGGCAAAGTGTTTGTTGCTCGGGCGGTGTCTTCCTTGAGAAAGAGTTTCTCGGTCGGGAGTAAATGGGAGCAGTGCAGCTCGAAGAAATTCGAGAGGAAGCTAGTGGCAATCGGCAAAAACCTTGGAGGTTGAGTCGGTCGTGGCGGTGGCGGCAGCGGCACATGTACTACGAAGATCGGCAAGATTACGAAGTGTTCGTGATGTGTTATTGTTAGAGCGGTGATGGCGGAAAATTATTCGGGCGATGGTGGGATCGATTCGAGTCATGGCTTGGAGCCATGAGATCCGAGATAAAGTCCATGGATGAAAATCAAGTTTGGAACTTGGTTGATCTGCCAGACGGTGCAAGACCCGTCGAGTGCAAATGGGTCTTTAAGAAGAAAACTGATATGGATGGAAATGTTTCAATCTATAAAGCACGCCTTGTCGCGAAGGGGTTCCGACAAGTTCAAGAAGTTGATTACGACGAGACTTTTGTAGGGGTTCGTAGCATGGAAAACAAAAAAATTCTACCGCATGCAAACAAACAAGCCAAGATCTATCTACTAGATTGTAGCAACGAGTCGATAGAGGAACTCACCCTCGAAGATTCCAAAGCGGTTAACGAGAGCAGATTCTCGTGGGTGATGTAATCGTACACTTTCCGATCTCAAGATCGCGTAGACTATCCTTCTGGCGCTGCGTTCGGGCAGCGCTTCCGTAGTCGGTCACACGTTCGGTACTCGACGAAGACCTTCCTCTCCCTTGTTCCAGCAGGCAGTGGAGGTTGTAGCACTCTCCTCGCGATTCGGCCTGACGCGGCGTGACCAGGAAGTAGAGGAGATCATGAGAACTTATGGCGGAGGCAGTATGGTGGACTATGAGAGAGCCTTGGTAATCTAGGGTTTAGACACACCAATTAGAAGGGCTAAACCAGCAGCTAGGGCAATTAGAAGCTCTAACTCGGCTTGGGAGAAATCCTAGTGTGGCTAGCTAGGGTTTAGGTTTAGAGGAGGCAACTTGTGTGTTAGGAGGCAGCCCCTCCCTTTATAGGTGGGAGTGCGGCCAAGGGAGGAGTCCCTCAACTCGGCTTGGAGGTGGGCGCCCGGTTGGAGGAGGAACTCCTCAACTCGGTTTCCACCTCTCCTCCTCTTTCCAAAAACTGTCGTTTGACTTTTCAAACTAGTCGTTTGACTTTTCAAACTAGGATTTGAATAAACCCTTTATTTTGGACAGCGATGACACTTAGTACATGATGCAATCATTCCAACTTGTAATGACACATTCATGTACCTTCCCTCGAGTCTTGACATTCGGAACCTTCTAGAACATTCAGATGAAAACGGAATCATTCCCCAACTCAAAGCAGGACTTTCCTTATATGAATCTTATTCTGGGACCATTCGGATCTCCTCGTGATATCCGGATCCCATCTGAGACTCTGAACAGCATTCGGTCTCTTTCTCATCATTCCATAACTACTCAACAACATCGAATCCTTAGTGTGTCTCTCCCTACGGTTCGTGAATTATGCGGACATGATCGAGACACTTCTCGATCAATAACCAATAGAGGAATGGAAATTCATATGGCTCCCACATATTTCTCGATTACTTTGCGATCGAATGAACCACTTACATACGATACCAATTTCCCTTTGTCTCACGATAGTTTACTTATCCAGGGTTTTGATCGTCGGTATCTACGCATACCTAGTTCAACCTCGTTCTTGATAAGTACTCTTTTCTCGTTCCGTGGTATGTGATCCCTTGTGAGCCGGTCACATGCTTGCAAGCTAATTGGATGACATTCCAAGAGAGCCCAGTATATCTATCCGTCATATGGATGGACAAATCCCACTCTTGATCCATGTGCCTCAACACATACTTTCCGAACACTCAATGCCACCTTTATAGCCACCCAGTTACGGTGTGGTGTTTGATGTCATCAAAGCATCCTTCCGGTGATGGTGATTAACATGATCTCATGGTCGAAGGAATTAGGTTACTATCTATCAGAAAGCATATAGCAAATGAACTATATTAAATGACTTGATCTTTATGCTACACTTATCTATAGGAGTATGTCCATCACATCATTCTCCTAATGATATGACCCTGTTGTTAATAACATCTTTATGTTCATGATCAGGAAACCATGATCATATTAACCAACAAGCTAGTTTAACAAGAAGCTTTACTAGGGACTCTTTTATGTTTATAAATCACACAAGTATTAATGTTTCCTGTTAATACAATTATAGCATGGTATGTAAACATTTATCATAAGTATGAAGATATGATAATAACCACTTTATTATTGCCTCTTGGGCATATCTCCAACAACTTTCTCGCCCGTAGCGATGCTTAAATCAGTTCGGATCGTGTTAGCTATAGCGGCCTATTTCGACTACGAGATATGGCAGATGGATGTCAAAACGGCTTTCCTTAACGGAAATTTAACCGAGGACGTGTATATGATACGCCGAGGGTTTTGTTGATCGAGCTAATCTTGACAAAGTGTGCAAACTTGAAATCCATTTATGGGTTGAAGCAAGCATCTCGAAGTTGGAATATTTGGTTTGATGAGGTAGTCAATCGTTTGGCTTCATCAAGTGATCATGATTCTTGTTTGTACAAAGTTTAGTGGAACAAAGTAAATTTTCGATCTTATATGTGGATGACATATTACTGATTGGAAATGATGTCGGATGTTGCAAGAAACCAAGGAATCATTGGAAAGGATTTCTCAATGAAAGACTTGGGTGAGGCAACATACATCCTCGAATCTGGATCTATAGAGATAGATCAAGGAGGCTCATTGGATTGAGTCGAGTACTTATTTGGACAAAGTGTTGAAGAAGTTCAACATGGAATCGTCTAAGAAGGGGTTCTTCGATGTCCCATGGTGTAAAACTTAGCAAGACTCGATCCTTCAACAAGCGATGGCGAAGTCGGATGAGTGCGATTCCATATGTACAATCGGATCCATCATGTATGCCATGATTTGTACTAGGCGGATGTTTCCTATGCTCTAAGTGTTGTGGCGGATACAGGCTGATCTGGAGAGATCCTTTGAATGACTAAAATATCCTAAAGTACTTGAGAAGGACTAAGGATATGTTCTTGGTTTATGGTGGTGAAGATGAACTTCGGTGTAAAGGGTTACGGATGCGAGTTATCTTCACCTACGATGATTCTCGTTCATAATCTGGATCGTGTTTATTATAAGCGGAGGTCTTTGTGGTGGAAGAGTTCAAGCAAGAGGCGTATGCGCATCTAAAGCAGATTTGAGTATATTGCCACCTCGGAGGCAAAGGCAAAGGCGATTTGGATGAGGAATTTCCTCATGGATATTGGTGTGGTTGAGGCTCGTCAATCGTTAGGCGTGTATTGTGACAACAATGGTGCTATTACAAGCCAAGGAACCTAAACGGCACCGGAAGAACAAGCACATACTCATGCGGTACCACGATTCGCGATTCGTGGATCGGTGGTTATACATACCTGCGGATGCAAATATTGGATCCGTTGACAAAGCCGTTACCACGGTAAGCATGAGCACTTTGAAACCATGGGCATTAGATGCTTAGACATGTGATGTGAAAGATTGACTCTAGTGCAAGTGGGAGGCTGGGAATATGCCTAGAGGCAATCATGTATGATGATATTTCCCATTGTATTCATAAAGATATTAAGTAGTCCTTGTATAAACATCGGTGTGTATCATTGAATATGTGATTGATTGTGAAACTATGCATTCATGTTGTTTGTACTAAATATCCTTGGTCATTGAGGTTGTCTTTGGACACACAAGTTAGACCAATGTGAAAGTTGGCTTGATAACTCGGTTCCACTGTCATGGACATGGAGATGCTATTCCAACTTACAGTTATTCTAAAGAGTTTAGCGAGTCGGATTGACCCATATTGAGGTACGAACAAGTTGTCATTTGTATATCTCAATCAATGTAATCCTTAGACACGAGGTTGTTGCATAGTCCGAGTTGAGGATCACCGACTTAGGTTACATCAAGCGTTGATCCGTGAGGCGATTATAAAGCGAGGTTGGTGTTGAGAATCAAGCTGCGTGATGTGAATAACCAAGATGGGATTTTGCCCCTCCACTCGGAGAGAATTTAAGGGATTACAATTATTCGCCTATAGTCTGACAAGGTATATCGTGAGGTAAAAGGGACTCGGACGTAAGTCGCATTGGAAAGGCAAGTCGTCATGACTCTTTGGTACTTGGGAGTCGGCATGTTTTGCTAGGAGCCGCTCTGGTGATCGATTCAGTCGGACTCAATCGTGTCCAAGTAGCCATGAGCTGTGAGGTCACACACTTAAGAGCGAGCAAGTTCGGATTGGATCGAACACAATCTGGTTGGGTTGGACCTAAACGGATTAGGACGAGTTAGTGAGTTGGACTCACGGTGACTAGTGTTATATGGCCTTTAGTGAATGGGTCATGAAGCGAGCCCACGTTCACTCCTATATATAGTGGAGCACCTTAACCCGAAAGGTTAATCGTTGTTGATTAGGTCATTCCATGTGTTGAAACCCTAGCTCCACAGATCACCCGTATGTGAACCTAGCGATTCGCCGCGGTGCTCCTCCTTATGCGTGTGGATACCAGGAGAGGTCTTTGCGATCGGCACGGGCGATCGGATCGTGAGGCGCATTGCATCAGCGGCGTGTTTCATCGGTAATCCATCCGCTGGCGTCTAGTGGTAAACCTCGTGGCCTTCTACCTCAGCTAGATCTTTGGATCACCACGTTAGAGGAAAATTTTGTTTTGTCTCTGCGTGGCCCAACAGACGTCACCGCGTCGGTATCGGTGACACCGACGGGGATTTCTCCCCACCCCAGAACCCACCACTTGGCCAGTCCGAAGCGTTCCTCCAATCTTGCCGCCCACCAACATGCACCAAGACGGTAGTGAGGACACCATTACCGTCTCCCCGTGGCAAACATTGCGAGGCCAGCTGGACTGGAAGGAAGGAGCTGTAGGCAAGAAGCGGCAGTACCGCAACCCCGTGGGAGGGAACAACCTATACCTCCAAAGGCGGTAGCCGGCCGGACACAACGGCAGGAGCAGACATGGCCACTGGGAGCCGAAGGGCGGCAGCCGCAAAGCCATCTGGAGGGCATCCTCCACCACCGATGGCGGGTGTCGACCGGGCGCGGTAGCAAGGACACACCAGGCTAAAGGCCCGACCGAACCCAAACCAGGTCCGTAAAGTCCTTGCAACCACGTTGCAGCACGTAGGTATGCCGCCGCTACCCTCATATTCAGCGCCCTGGACCTGGCCGGGCAGCCCCGTGAAGCTTCTGCCACCTTGCTGCAGCAGACGAGGCGCCTGCTGTAGCATCCCAGTTGTCTAACCCCTGTAATGCTACATGTCATAATAATAAAATGGGCCACTTCCAACATATAATTGTTGCATCATCATCATATCATGCTCATGTCATCATGTCCCCTTGCATTTGAGCATCATATTAAACCTTTTCTTGTTTGGTTCTTATCTCATGTGCATGATTAATTGTATTTGCCTCTTGATATTGTATTTGGCTCTTGATATATTGTTATATGCCCAAGTTGAGTTGAGGGCATCTCTCTTTTTGACTCCACCACCTTTTCTTTCACCACCTTTTATATTCCACCATCCAACTATTCTGAGCTTGACATTTTGTTGATTTGTCTCTAGCTCAGGACTGGCTGTTTGGATTCCACCCCTAATCTTTGCTTGGCCTTGTCCACATTTTGGAATGGAGATGAATAGTGCCATATTAATATCCTTGTTCTCACAAGGATAATTGTGGCATTAATTATCTTGCATGGGCCATGCAATAGCCACCTTTTTCCAGTATTTGGTTTTTGCTTGCATTTTAAGTGGAGCACCTTTTCTTTTGTTTAGTCTGGTTTGGGCTTGTAGTTTCTTCATCAAACCCTCTCCCTCCCTGTTTTCCCTTTAGCCAAACCACCCCATGCTTCATGCACACACATGTGCTATGTGGCATGCACAACCCCAAACCACCCCTCTCTCTTGGATCTTGCTTGGCCATTATTTTTGGATCATGCATGAACTAAAGAAGAACCCTAACATCACATGACCATCTCTTTCCTTGCCTCTCTAAATCAAACCCTAATCCCTACCTAGCTAAATAAAACCCTAAACCACCCCCAAACCCCATACTTGCTAAATCAAGACCCCACCTAGTCTATGCAAAACCAAGTGCTCCCTCTCTTCCCTTTCCACCCTAAACCTAAACCCTAAACTACATCTATCCTAAACAAAACCCTAAGCCTACCCCTCCTCTTCCTCCTTGCTTGATCACACCCCCCTAGCTGCTTCTCTCTTCCATGCGTGCCCCCTGACCCCACCTAGCTACCCCCACGCCGGGACCTCTAACCCTAGCCCTAGCCCAACCTTCCCCTCTCTTTCCTCACATGCCCACGCCCAGGCCCACTGTCGCCCAGCCCTACCTACCCCTGCCGGCCTCACCCCTCTCACAGTGACTGCTTTGCCTGGCTTTGGCCATGACACGTGGTGGAGGGTAGCCAGCGCTGTCCGGCTAACCTCCCACGCCATCTACACCGCCTCTCGTTCTTATCCTCACACCCCTCTCTCCCCCAGATCCCTCCTAAGGCTCTATCCTTCCTCCTCCTCTCCACCTCTTCTACCCAGCCTTGGCCGGACCACCGCGTCCACCTCGCCCGCAGGAGGCGTGAGGCTGCAGTGTCGAGGGGCTGCGACGTCACTTCGCCCAGTCTTTGCGCGAGGAGAAACCCAGTCCGAACAAGCGCCGGCCGAAACCCTAGGTCGTCGGGCGTGCCTCGTCGGCCTTCTGCACCTCGCCCGATCCGACCACACCGGCACACTCACGGTGGCGGCCCACCTCCCGAAAACCCCTCGCCGATCTCGCCTAGCCTCATGGGACCCGGCCCGTGAGCGCCCTCCGTGCGTCTCTCGTTCTGTCTGCGGCCTCAGCGTCGCGTAACCTATCTAGCGCGCCCTCTCCATCACCTACCCCTAGCCTAGCGGCGGTAGCGTCTGTGGCGTTCCATGTCGAGTTCGAGCCCCAGCGCGCGCCAGCGCGGCGACAGACCGCCGCTGGTTCAGATTAGAAGATCCTGATGGCGGCGGTTTTGCACATAACCCCGCCAACTCTTTTGCCCAACGCGGTCGGCCAGGCCCGTTGTCGGCGTCTATGTAAGTTTTGCAAAAGGCTCTGCTTTTCCCTAATCAACCAGCGGTCCCTCGTCCTCGGACAACGGCGTGTGGGCAGAACCCCTGGCCCACCTATGCGACTCGAGCTGGGCTGGGCGGTGTAGAAAGCGTTTGAGCTGTTTAATTTCAAAACTGTTTAAATAAATTTAAACATTCAAATTCAAATCGATTCAAATAACTTTTCATTTAAAAGCCAAATTTGACAAATGATATATGTTTGGATATCAGAAAATGCCAGGAATTCAAATATGCCATCCATTTTGCCTTTTGCACAAATAAAATTCCAAGATTAATTAAATTACACAATTGCCACTAGGATTTAAATAATTCATAACTTTTAATTCCTAAATCCAATTTTAGCAAATGATGAGTCTAAATTGATCATTCGTGAGACCTTTTGTATGCCATCCATGACTTCAATTGCAGCATGCATCATATAAATATATATTGAACAACAACTGTTATGGCAATGAAATGTGACTAAACCCAATTAAATGTTATTTTCTAAATCCCACACCTCACCATGCCATGCTACCTTACTTGCCATGTAAATTGTGCATCATACATCATGGCATGATTGTTTGCTTGCATCTTATTCATATGCTTGTGCTCTATATTCATGTTGGCCTTGTTTGTTTGGTTTTTCTCGGATGAACCTTTGGCGGGGGTTGTATCAAGAGAACCGGGGCACTACCGGATCCGTCCCTTGCTTCAACTGAGATACCGCAAGCACTACCACATGCTTGCATACATACTGTACCTATTGCCTCTATCTTATTCTTGCATCATTGAGTCGATTGCATTGAATTGAATCCCAAGCATGCATAGCCTTTACTTTTAAACTCCACCAAGCTTGTTCCTCCATCCCATGAGCCACTACTATAGGAGTTGTTTGAGCCATGCAGTCGTAGAAACGACATGTGTAGGGTATGTGAGAGCATTGGATAATGAGGTACCTAAACAACTTAACTTTGAGTAGTATGGGATAACTAAAGAAAGTGGCACGGTGAGCAACATCGCTATTTGGTTCTTCCTGCTCACTTGTGTCCGTAAGACCCAGTACTTGATTCCTGTTCCTTGATTTATCGCTATCCACATCGGAGGTATATGGGACCCCACAGGCGAGCTTGATTAGTCTTATTTCTTGGGGCCACAAACTAGTTCGAGGTTTTATTTACGATCTGTACTTATGCCATGCTACTACGTATTTAATTTGTGCGAGGAGCACACTATCTCTTTTGAAATGTTTACGGTATCGACAAGCCCAGCCACACTTCGGGTTCCCGCTTCTGACCATTGTCGCAACCTTGAGTCCGTCTCGAGTCGACTATCTCCGTTCTTGGGATCTACTTAAGGGGTGGCCCCCTGAAATATTTCTGAATCTTGTGATTGTTCAGTCGTGAAAGCCTCGTTGGGTTTTGATTTGGTTTTTCCGAGGTTGATCGAGCGTGTGTTGCTATTGGTGCACCCCGGCCGGGTAAAACTTTCTGAAAGCCGTGTCCGCGGATATGGACGACTTGGAGCACAGTTTCTTGATCATAGACAAGTATAACTAAAGTACCGCCTTAATCTGACTAAGTAACTTGACTAGTAAATAGTGCAACGCTCATGGAATGGTTAATAAAACTGCCCACGGGTGGGGGATGTTCGTCCGCTTCCTTGTTGGTAAGCAGGGAGGAGGATGGATCGGATGAGATTACCATCATAACTGTTGTACTTAAATTCACGGACATCCGTCTATCATTGGTTAGGCGGATGGTTAGCGTTATCTGTAGAAGCGCTAGGGTTTATCTTTATTTGCAATTCGTCACCCGAGTTGTGTCCCCTTTAGAGGCATTAAGTCTTCTTGAGTACCCTTAGGGTCTCACCGATAAATTCTTGATTCGGATGAGCAGGTACCTTCTCGGGACGGATCTTTGGGTGGAAGAAGCCGAAGATGTGGGCGATAAATGCGGTGTAGAGATTAGGAGCAGGATCCGTGAGACCTGTAGTTGGGATGTGCTTATTTCTATGGCATCTTATGCCGATTTGCTTCTTATCCGTTACTCGGATCTTGTTTGCCTTCGCATGATACTCGATGTGTGTTGTATGAGGAATTATCCTAAAATATAGATCTATCTAGGTCATTTGAATCTTAGTATGGCGTTGGTATATTCCTTTCTTTCTAGATGGAATGGCTTTGATGTACTCTTGTATGGTGGCTTGCGTACATATCCACTTGTATGCGTAGTTGATCCTTTCGCCGACTACGCCGTCTGAGTCCCGTTGAGAGGGTAGTGGTTGGGACGTCTGAAAGGACTACGGTGAGTGGCTTTTGGGGCCCCAGTACTATTTCAACCACTACCACTCATCCGGGCTTGTATCTAGGGCGTAGTTCACGAGTAGTTACACTGCGCCACCCTCGTCCACGAGCTCCTCGATCCAACCAGAGCTGCAAGCAGGCTGACCCGGCGTCGACCCGGATCGGGTCAAAGGCCTAGATCAGGAGAATAGGCGCCATCCGCCCACTTGCCGCGGCTGCACCAGGCGGCGCCCTCACCGCCGCCACATTTCGCGCGAACACCGCCCGCCTAGCGAGATCGCCACGCCCGGCCGACGAGGCCGCAGACGTCGACTCCCGCCAAACCCTAGCGCGCTGACCCTCGTGGAGCTCCACTGCGCACTACTCCGCCGCGCCGACATTTCGCGCCGCGCCTGACGCTCACGCTGCCGCCTTCGCCGGGCTATGGCCGCGCCAAGCCACGAGAGCAGGAAGGGCCTGCCGCCACCACGCCGCGGCTTTGCTGCCGGCGTTCGATAACAGCGAGGGAAGGCGGTGGAGGTGGCATAAGCAATTTTTTCTCTTTTTTTAGAGAATTTCCCCAGCCATTCTACTAGGCAATTCTCAATACTAATGAATTGGCAATTAAAGCCAGTAACACAGCTGACAATGCACCAAACGTATCTAGCTACATTGCATTAAAAAAGAGGTGACTTATTGATTCATCTTTCCCACAAAAAAAGACAGCTTTTTCACAAAGACCTCCCTTGTTAATCAAAACGTTCCTGGTAAGAATGCTTTTTTTAACTACCAACCAAAGTAAAGTTTTGGCCCACAGAGGTATTTTAACTTGCCATAAAAAACTGTAGGGAATTCTCCCACAGTTTTGCATGACAAGGTAAAAGGAATTGACACTAAATTCAGTTGTTTTTGACAGAGTCCAGATCAGCATATCTTCTTTACTTTGAGATAAGGAGACTGACTTCCAAAGATCTTTCAGGGCATTCCAATCTTTAAGTTTATCACCTATTAGACGGCGCCTAAAAGAAAGTCTGTCAATCCCCGAAAGTTTAACTTTCCGAACAATGATGTATTGATTTTGAGAAACAAGGTAAAGTCTGGGAAACAGTGAGGCTAGCGATTTATTTTGCAGCCAAATATCCTCCCATAAGTTTGTTTTAAACCCAAAAAATCTAAATTCAGACCGTCTTGCATTCTGAGCTACACAAAAAATGACAAAGAACTGAATTTCTTGGATATTTGAGATGACTATACTCAGATCCACACTTTTACCATTTCTGTGTCAGCTCAGAAAATGGAGATTTTTGCGTCAGTTGTAACGTTCAGTTAGGAGATTTTATAGGCACGTGCGTGTGTTTCCTTTGTAGTAAGAGGGATCCGTAAGAGGGATCGAAAGACCGTACTGCGTACCGAAAAATGGCACCGGGAGGCATGAGACGAGATGCTGAGATAGCAAGAAGGCTCCGCTACGGAAAAACTTTTGTGCCCGGCTATAGCTGCTATGCCACATCAGCATCGACATTGCATATGACCATCCAGCCAGCCGGTTGCCGGTACGGTGTCTCCGACGACTCAAACAGAAGGAGCCGTCAAAGAAGAGGAAGCAGGAAGGAGCCGTACGTCCACGTCGAACCGCGCCGGCCAGCCAGACCCTGACACGTCGGCGTTCACGGCAGCGGTTCCTCTCGGAGCCACCTGGCCGCAGTGCCGTGGCCGCCTTCTACACGAGTGGGCCGCCGGCGCTGTGCGTCCACGCGGTCCAGCGGGACACGTACGCCGACGACGGGCTCCCCGCGGTGGCCGCGCCGTGTGCCGTCTTCTTGGCCCACTTCACCCGCGGCAGCTCCCCCGTCGTGTTCCACGACTCACCTAAAATGGCATTGATACGCACAGAGGATCCTCACTCGATCGCAGCTTGCCTGCCTTGGGCCAATCATGCATTGCGCCTCAGCCAAGGATTTGCCAAGCCACCTTCCACGGACCACAAGCCCCGCCAGGTCATCGTCTACTTGTCCGTGCGCGAGGCCGAAGGCGTGGACAGCATACCGTCTCTGCCTTCTGCCTCTCGTCTCTCCATCATTTTCACTTGGTTCATTCCACGTACGCTACATACATATACCCGGCCAGAAACGGAAGTAAAAGGGAGTTAATCCACAAAAGCAACCAGCGGAACTCAAGATCAACCTCTCGACCCCGATCGATCGACCACTATAAAGCGTCGCTCCCTCATCCTCCTCTGCCTCTCAGCACGAACGTTCCTCTCCTCCTCCTCACACTCCGGCCGAGCAGCAGCTAGCTAGTTAGAGCCGAGAGCAGCTCCAGCAATGGTAAGTGCCCAAACAGTTAAGGTTGCATGGGTGAGATTACTGGCATGCATGTTGCGCCGGCTGCTGACGACGGTTTCGTTGCGAAACATGCAGGTTTCTGCGGGTGGCGGTCATGGCGGCTACAGCGACGACGCCGACGACGCCGTGGACTTCCGGGGCAACCCGGTGGACAAGTCCAGGACCGGGGGGTGGCTCGGGGCCGGACTGATCCTGGGGACGGAGCTCGCGGAGCGCGTGTGCGTGATGGGCATCTCCATGAACCTGGTGACGTACCTCGTCGGCGCGCTGCACCTCTCCAACGCCAAGTCCGCCAACATCGTCACCAACTTCATGGGCACCCTCAACCTGCTCGCCATCGTAGGCGGCTTCCTCGCCGACGCCAAGCTCGGACGGTACCTCACCATCGCCATCTCCGCCACCATCGCAGCCATGGTAATAAGCTACCTAGCTGCCACGCGCATATAAACATGCATCGCACCGTCCGCATTATATATTGAACTAACCGACTGATTGATAAAAATCAACAGGGCGTGAGCCTTCTGACGGTGGACACGGTGCTGCCGAGCATGCGGCCGCCGGCGTGCGGGGACCCGCGTGGCGCGGAGGGGCACGAGTGCGAGCCGGCGAGCAGGGGGCAGCTGGCCCTGCTGTACGCGGCGCTGTACACCATCGCGGCGGGGGCCGGCGGGCTGAAGGCGAACGTGTCCGGGTTCGGGTCGGACCAGTTCGACGGGCGGAACCCGCGGGAGGAGCGGGCCATGGTCTTCTTCTTCAACCGCTTCTACTTCTGCATCAGCCTGGGCTCCCTCTTCGCGGTCACCGTGCTGGTGTACATGCAGGACAACGTCGGCCGCGGCTGGGGCTACGGCGTGTCGGCGGCGGCCATGGTCCTCGGCGTCGTCGTGCTCGTCGCCGGGACGGCCAAGTACCGGTACCGGCGGCCCGAGGGGAGCCCGCTCACGGTGATATGGAGGGTACTGTGGACGGCGTGGAAGAAGCGCAGGCTGCCGCACCCGGCCGATGCCTCCGAGCTCAACGGGTTCCACGCCAGCAAGGTGGCCTACACTGACAGGCTCAGGTAATTAATAATCTCTCTCTTTTCAGTATTTTCGATTGGACGTCGTGGCTACGAGTTGCTGCTGTCTCAATAATATAGCTGGAACAGCATCAAAATCTTATGGTGGGACGACGATGCATCACAAAATCTTATGGAGTAGTACGTAGTACATATCTTAGCTATACACGCACAAGGACAATAATAGTGGCCGGACAGGCCATTTTCCGTGGGAAGATGCTGCCAAGACGTGCTACTAGCTAGCCAGTGCCAGTACCACTGTAGGAGTAGGATCATGTGCATGTGGCTGCTGGAGCGTTCCTTGTTTCCGTCATCATTTTCTTTTAGGAATAGGACATTTTTTTCGTCGGACGTACTACTACTAAAGAAAATGGGATATCAACTGCTATGCCACATAAAATTTCCATGGTTAGCATGGACTATGGATCGGCACCGTTCGTCCCGGACAGCTACTATAAACTTGGGAATTATTTTGTGCTAGCTCTTTTCTCGCTAGTCTCTAGCTAGCTTGCTAGTACGACTGATGTGTTGTGATGGAACTTTGTAGCTGGTTCTTGGTTTCTCTAATAGAAATCGGGGAGAAATCCCTTTTCATAAAAAAAAACTTGATAGTACGACGATTGTGCCACTTGTCCCCGGACGGCCGTGTGTCATGTCGTCGACGCTGCGATGGACGTTCGTACCAGAGAAGCCAACTTCAAAGACGATAACTCACACGCACCACCGCCGGTAGTCTCCCAGCTCCTTTCATTATTTCTGCCTAACACAAGACGCAAAAGCAAATCATGCCATGCCAGAGAAGGAAATAAAGCGTCAAGTGATCGGACTCGCGAGCTGCCAAATCTTGGAGAAATCTTATAAGAAGGGAAATTGCTGACGTTACTAGCGGTCATCGCTAGTAGCTAGTAGTAGTAGTGACTAGTGATACTGATTTGTGAGTTTCACACACACATAGAAGAAATTGTATTAACTGACGCCACAGATGCATACACAGCTCGTGTGCCAACCCGGAAGGTTTAGAGTGACACATACACCGTTTCTAGATACAGATAAAATCTGTGACATTATTCTTGAGACAGAGGAAGTACTACTACAAACCATTTTCACATCATTACACCGTTTTGTCAGAAAGAACTACTCTATGCAGCTAACTGATAGTGGAGAGCAATACAGCGGGATGGGCTGCCACGTTCCCCATGTCCTCACGACAATGTCAACCCGTGATTCAGGAGTGAAGGATCGGACAGTGCTGGGCTGCTGCCCAGCATCTCGCGTTGTGACGTGGCCGAACTTTTTTTTTTTTGGCGGAAATACGTGGCCGAACATTAGCTCCATATAAACCCGTTCATGTTTAGCTGACTATAATTATAGCGTTCGCTCAATAAAAATCCAACATTTAGCATTTTTTTTTTTTGCGGGTGAACATTTAGCATTATTAACGCAAACAAATTCATCATTTAGCACCAGCCGGACTGTTATAACCCGCACCGGTGTTTGTCCCCTTTTTCTTTGAGAAATTAATCATGTTCTTTCTTTAGAGGAAAAATTAATCATGTTAGTATGTTGCATGAGTGAATATAATGCGAGTGCTGATTAACTTCTATGATGCGCATGAATGCATGCAGGTGCCTCGACAAGGCCGCGGTCGTTGACCAAGTCGACCTGGGTGCATCTCCGACCAAGACGAAGGAGCAGGCGTCAGCCTCCACACTAACGGAGGTGGAGGAGGTGAAGATGGTGGTGAAGCTGCTGCCCATCTGGTCCACCTGCATCCTCTTCTGGACGGTATACTCCCAGATGACCACCTTCTCCGTGGAGCAGGCCACGCGCATGGACCGCCGCCTCCGCGCCGGCTTCGTCGTCCCCGCCGGCTCCCTCTCCGTCTTCCTCTTCCTCTCCATCCTCCTCTTCACCTCCCTCAACGAGCGCCTCTCGTGCGCCGCGGCCGCCTCGCGCCAGGCTCACTTTCGCTCAGCCAGCGTCGGCCGGGCACGGTCTTGTGATCGTCGCCATGGTCGTCGCCGCGCTGGTCGAGAAGATGCGCCGCGACGCCTCGAACGGGGGCACCACCATCAGCGCGCCCGGCTGGTGCGATTCTTATCGTGGCGGCGAGGCCTTCGCGTACGTGGGGCAGCTCGAGTTCTTCATCCGCGAGGCGCCCGAGCGGATGAAGTCCATGAGCACGGGGCTCTTCCTCGTCACCTTGTCCATGGGCTTCTTCCTCAGCAGCTTCCTCGTCTTCCTCGTCGACGCCGTCACGAGGGGGGCCTGGATACAGAACAACCTCGACACGGGGAGGCTCGACCTCTTCTACTGGATGCTGGCCCTGCTTGGGGTGGTCAACTTCGCCGCCTTCGTGGTGATCGCGAGGAGGCACGAGTACAAGCCCAGCACGTCGGCGGTGGTGGCTCCCGCTGGGGAGGAGGAGGATAGCAACGGCAAGGAGATGGACGGCATCCTTGTGGTCAAGGAGAACGTTGAAGGGATGGATGTGTAGGGAAGTGAGAGTTGTAGGATATGCATACAAGCGCTTGTATATACGAACAGATCTTGTATAGCTCGCCTCCGGTTGTTGGTACTTGGTAGGGTATGTACGACATTTTCTCATGTTTAGCTGTCGATCGGTTTGCTTCGGATATGTCTGCTCGCGAGTGTAGGTGCTGAGGAGAACAACGAGTTGTAGCAAAAAAAAATACGGATCGACTAAGTACATCAGATCAAACAGTCCCACGGACATCTTTTGGGGTTCTCACAAAACCCTTTTGTTCATATTCCCGTTGTAAGGCTTTCACTGTGCATAAGTAAAGAGCTCGGGTATAGAGATAACCGAGGCACGCAGGTACAACGATATTTTACCGAGTTCCTCCCAACATGGAGTACGTCTCCTTTGGAGAGGGGGTGGTATCAAACCACCAACACCACAAAAGGCCTCATTTATTCTCCGGTGAATCTCACCCCAATGGGATTGATTCACACTTCCACTATCGATGCACTTGTGGCTTGGAACCTCTCACAAGGTTGGGGCACTTCTACACAACTTAATTGAAGGCTCCCAACAAATACCACCAAGGACACAACCTGCAACACCAACAAACCATCTAGGGTTCCAAGAACCCAAGAGTAAAAAGCTTCTCAACTTTCACTCACCAAATCCTCCGGGGAGAACTCAAACCGATGCACCAAATGCAATGGCAAGAACACAAGTAGTGCTCAAATCCTTATCTCCCAAATTCCATCAAAGCTACAAAAGCTTGTGGGGGAATAAAAGAGGAAGAACAAAGGAGGAAATCCACAAAATACTCCAAGTTCTAGATCCCAAGATGTTCCCCTCACTTAGAGGAGAGATGGATTGGTAGGATTGTAGATCTAGATCTCCTCTTTCAAATCCCTAAAATATATGTAAGAATCAAGGGAGGGATTGAAGGGGGTAGCAAGCTTCAAAAGGTCAACAATGGTGGGGGAAAAACTTGCAAGAGAGCTAGGGAACCATTGGGGAAGAAGGGCCCCTTAAATAGGTCCCTAGAAATCCAACCGTTAGGCCCAAGAATCGCCCGGTCCAGAGTCTCTGGACTGGGACCGGAGTCTCCGTTGTACCCAGGCCAAACGGGGACAATCTGGAGGATGTACTGGACGCGGTCCGGAGATTAGACCGGAGATTAGTCCGGAGTCTCCGGTCTTACAAAAACTGGCAGAAAGACCAATACGAAAACATCCATAACTTTTGCATCCGGGCTCCGATTTTGATGATCTTGGGCTCGTTTTAAAGAGGACAATAAGCTCTAAAAGATAATACAGAAAAACATAATAGTACATCAAGGGAGTATAGAACCAAATGACGAAAGTTTTAACCTCTCTCAGAAAGACAAACCAGTAAAACCTCCAACATCGAAAACATAGTAGAGAATGCATATGAAATCCATTTTCGATGAACTAGAGCTTGTCATGGAGATTAAAACAAGCTCTAAATCCTCACATGAGTAAGAACCAAATAATGGAAGGTTTTACCTATCTCTAAAAGACAAACCGGTAAAACCTTCAAGATAAAAAACGTAATAAGATATAAAGGGGAAATCCGTTTTTGATGAATTAGGGCTTGTTATGAATATTACTACAAGCTCTAGAACCTTACATGGATAAGATCCAAATAACAACCAAGAAAGGATGATGCTAAGTATGCAAAGGTTTGAGCTCTCTCTGAACGATATGATCGAGTTACTCACTTGGGAGCCCCTCTTGATAGTACGGTTGTCTATCCTATAAACAGGTCTCCCCAACTAACACCACGAGACCGGTAAGAAAGAAACCCTATCAAGATCATACCTTTGCCTTTCGCATATTCCACTTGATTATGATTTAGTTGGTCTTGTCCTTATCAAGATGGAACACCTTTCTTGATTGCTCTTGTACGCACTTGCTTGATGAAGACTTGCAAGTTACTCCCCCATACAACATGGGGAAACCTTTACTTTGACCTTGTCTTTATCGATCCATGATCACCGAGGATGGCAAGCTTTAAGCATGAGATCTTCGTAGGTTTAACTCTCACATGACCAATATGTGGATCACTCTTTGAACACCTTGGTCACCACTTGATCCTCTTCACTTTCTTCTTCTCCAAACCTTGAAGCCAACATATGGTTCAAGCACTGCCTATGGACAATTCCTACAAGTACAGCTTGATACAAGCATTAGTCCATAGAGATTGTCATTAATTACCAAAACCACACATGGGGGCCCACATGTTCTTTCAATCTCCCCTATTTTGGTAATTGATGACAATCCATTTGAGAGGGTTTATATAAGTAATTTAACACATAAAATGGTAGCGCCAATATCAAATACTACATAAGTATGTGATATTGGTACCACCACCATATATAGAGCAAACTCGCCCACAATCTATGCATGTGTGATGAACTTGAATTTCATTGCATATATTGCCAATCATTATCATTGGTGGAGTTTCCTCTCTATATATACCACATGCTAAGCAACACCAAAATGCAAGAGCATGAAAGGTAAATGCTTAGAAACAAACTCAAGGCATAAACCATTTCCCTAAAACCCTCTAAAACTTCTCCCCCATTGGCATCGATTGCCGAAATGGGTGACAAGTTCTAGAAGGCCAATATAGTGATAAATCCCCAAACGGTGTGCATTCGCACATATCCAATGATGAATACTTGGGAGGAAGTAGAACTATATAGAGGACCCAAAGATTGCCAAAAGAAATAAAATAAAAGAAGAATCAACAAATGATGTAAGCAATCACAAGATCCGACAAACCAATTGAAAGCAACAAAAGAGCAAAAGAATGTTTTTAAATAATAAATGGAGAAGCTCCCCAAGATTTGTGCACAATTTAAAAATAAATGCATTAGAATACATAATGCACAAATATGGAATTCTTGCTCCCCCATAAACATTTAAGGCACAACGAATGAGAAAGAAGACAAATGAGCATTATTAAATGAATTAGATGAGCTCCCCAAAGATAATGCACCAATTATGATAATTGCATTTGGGAACAAAGTGCATAATCATGGAATCCTCACTCATCCAACTCCATTTTAACAATAAAAGGCATGAGAGAACAAATATGATAAGCACAAAGTGATGCTATAAATAAAATTAGGAAGCTCCCCAAGGTATGTGCAACATTAGGTTTTTGTATGTGAATAAAATGTGCACAACATGGAATCCTCACTTCCTCTATTTTACTTATAAAACAGCTTTGTGCAAATGAGCAAATACCAAGGCATAAAATTTGCAAGAAACAAATGGTTGAGCAATAAGTAAGAGACAACATATTAGCGGGCTCAACCACAAGGATGCGTGAGATGCATGAAAAAGCATATTATAATACTAGTACAAGGATGATCATTGCGTATCCACATAGTCTTCAATGAATGATATTGCTTAGTATGACCATACAACACACGAAACAAGGAAGATATCAAGAAAAAATTGAGTAACCTCTTTCATGTGTATAAGTTTCTAAGTAGACAATCTTGCAAAGATATTGATCCACAAAGAAACATGTACACACAAAGTAGATACTTAAAATCAATAGAGCAAGATATCCAAAATGAAGTCATGATAATACCAATAAGATTTTTCTTGAAAGCATGGCCAAAAGGCTCAAATATCTTATTGTACATCGATGAGCTTCAACAAACAACACACCCCATACATTACAACTATCACCAAGGGAAAAGGAGAAAGTTGGAATATATGGAGAAAGGCAACAAGTATCACAAGGAGAAATCAACTAGCAAAATTTCAATATTGCACATGAGAGAAGCTGAGGAAAATATAGGCAATAAAATTGCTAGATTGACATATTTGGGATTGGTGGATCATATGCATGATTTTGTATAGTCCCAATTATATGCACTCATCCCAACTTATGCACATTTACAATAGAGAGTTCTTTTAATACCATGGCTAGGAATACAACAATAAATATAATAACAAGAATTCATGCCAAGATGCAACCTACAAAAGGTTGGAAGTAAGATAAATATGCATGAGCAAGAGATACTTGTTACCGAGACATAATTGGTAGGATGTAGAGGATAGGAATTCGTTGATCATCCTACAACTTGCCTCAAATTTTCTTGTAAGCACTACTTCTTCAAAATTGAGAGACAAGCATCCAATATATCTCCAATGTACCTAAAAGACAATTAAGTACAAAATGGTCCCCAAACTTATTGGGTCCAATATAGTTAGTGCAACTACAATACATAGGAGAGACTCCACATAAATATGTGCATATTGATATGAAATTGAATTTCATGCACAACTTAGCCGATGGGATTTGGTGGAGTTTTCCCTATATATTGGATCAAAGAAAGCAAACATGCCATAATATAAACATGTAATAAATATGCCTGCACGAGGCTTTCAAGAACCAAAAAGGAGATACAATTTGAACAAAAGCACCAAGTAAACCGAGATGTCACACACAAGAGTGAGACATGACAAATGGTGAGCAAATTGTATCAAAAAACCAATTCAACACATGAAAGATTCACAAGTTCAACAAATAAACTAGGCAAAATCCAAAGAGCAAAAGATATATAAGAACACAAATGCTCAAGGATTTATCTCATTCTAAAAATATACAAAACATGAAACAAGGAATGAGACAAACCAACTCCCAAAAAGAGCAAGGTTCCAACAAGAAACCAAACTCCCCAAACTTTTCATGATGTCACAAAATACCAAAACGAAAAGATTGAGCTTCCAAGCATATAAAATATGATATGGAACAAAACAGGAAGCATAAAAGGATTGTTCTAGATAATATAGGAGAGCTCACCCATAAGTAGTACTTTATATATAATTTTCTTTTGAATGCAAAATGTACACAAATGAGATCATCCTACCTATATTAAATAAAACATAAGAGGATATCAATAAAATAAGAATATTCATAAGAGGCAAGTAAGGCATGGGAGCACACGAAACATTTTCTTTGCCAAATATAGGATAAAATTAAACAAAGGCTAAAGTGAATATGATCAACAAATTATGCCATAAATTGAGTGCTCATTGTCCAAGGACAAGAAATATTGGGAATAATTTTCCCAAGGTAGCTTGCATGGATATCCAAGATCATAGTCACAACAAGAAGCATATAATAAAATATAAGAACTAAGCATGATACTTCGAACAAGATTCTTGGTAGCTTCCAATAGTCACACAATCACTAGTGATTAGAGTAACTTGAAGCAAATGGTTTCCATGATGTTATAGAGATCTAAATATGAGGAAACACATACCAAGAAGAACTCTCATATACAAGATCGCAGATATGATTAATAAAGGCATTCAAGCAAATTGGATCTTGTATGAGAAAATGTGTCACATAGGAGCTAGATAATTATCAATATCAATTCTAAGTGACACAACCTCGAATATTCACATTTTCTAGGATTGTAATATGCACTAAGCATACGACTCCCCCATAATGTGATACTACCATAAAAACAACATGAGGCAAAAGGATCCAAATAGAGATAATTAATGGACATTATAAAACTTAAATTTCTCACGAGAATTATACCACATAGAGACTAGACAATAATCCAATATAAATACTAGGTGGTATTCCTCATGTACACACAATTTTAGGATTGTGGAATGCCCAAGCATAACACTCCCCCAAAATGGGATAGTCCATTAACCTCTCACAAGAGCCAAATAAGATACCAAATGTAACCAAGTAAGGCTCAAAAACAAGAAACACACATACATGGTGTGCCACCTAATCATACACAAATATGCTTGATACCTCAAGATAATTAGGTGGAAAGCACAACATGTACAAAAGCATGGAAGATACAAAACCAACACATGCACAAGGGGGCGAGTAACTTTCAATGTAATGAGTTAAGCATATGTTACCGCAAGGAGGAACATTGGATATATAACATAATCGTGATAATCTAAATGGCTTGGCTTGACACAAATAATTGATGAAGATACCTCAATTCTTCATAATGTAACCAAGTCTCCAATGCTCCATCAATACCTATTGATCAAGTTTTGGCTTGTTGGTCCCCAACCAAGTTGGGCCCTAAGAGGTTAGTCACAATAGGCTTGGCAACCCAAATGGTTCTTTTCTTGAACCCACATTGAGCACCAACACATTTGGAAAACACATTGCCAACCTCATCCCTACAAAGAGAATAAGCATCATCAATAATGATAGGGTTGGATGAGGAGATACCAATAGTGCATGAGGAAGAAATATGCCCCTTTGCACGACATATGTAGCAAGTTCTTCTCTTGCCATATTTCTTAGGTGAAGCCACAACTCGAGGAAGAGCTCGAGTAGTCCTCTTAGGAAGAGGCCCATTAATGACTTGAGGTGGAGCTTGAGGCCGCTTCCCTTGTTGCTTTACGCTGAGAGGCTTTTTCTTCAATGGGCAAGATCTAACATGGTGCCCTTCTTCCTTGCACTTGAAGCAAACAATGTTGGCCGGATTCTTGACTTGATATTGGCCATTCTTCTTGTTGTCCTTGTGCTTCAACTTGATAATGGACTTGTTCTTGACATTGGAGTTGAATCCAAGGCCACTCTTGTCATTGGGGGATTTTTGCACACTCAAGATTTTGTTGAGTGACCTTCCCTTGATGACCATTTTCAAGTCATTCTTCAAAGAAGTGACTTGAGCCTTGAGCCTTTGATTTCCTACATGGTTAGTTTCAACAAAAACACTAGAGGAAGTAGATGCTACATTGTTAGAGCAACAAGGCACGGAATGTAATTCATCACGAGATATATCATGGTTGTGAGAGGATGAACTACCACATGGCAATTTAACATTTGGAGTAGATATAGTGCTAATGTCCACATGAGGCCCACTAGATGTTACCTTTGACATGATGGCCTCATGAGCCAACTTTAGCCTACCATGGGAGACTAGGAGATCCTCATGCGAGCTTGAGAGCTTAACATGGCTTTCTTATAATTTCCCATAGTTGCTAGTTAGCAAAGCAAGTTGAGCCTTTAGCTCAACATTCTCCTTTAAAATAGATGCTTCAAAAGAAATAGAGTTAGTAGCACAAGCATCATCATTATTAGCAAGATGTGAGGGCAACTTGGCAGGCTCTTTTGAATATGAGGCTTTAAGTTGCTCATGTGACTCTGTGAGTTTGATGAGCTCACCCTTTATGACCCTAGATCCATTTTTGAGGCGCTCAAAATCCTCAAGGAGTTTAGCATAAGCAACTTGAGTCTCATCATTTTTACTTTTGAGATCACTTGCCACCTCAATTTGTGTTTCTAACTTATCAATATGTTCTTTGCTCTTAATAGTGAAGTCCAAGACTTCAACAAAGTTAGAGCAAGCAATATCATTTTTAACAATGGCACGATAAACAATCTCACCCTTTTCATATAAATCATCAATATCAAGCTCTTATTCCACATTATCCACATCCTCCTCATCACAAGAGGTAATGGGTTCCAAAGTAGGAGTTACCTTAGAATCCCTAGCCATAAGGCATAGGTGGGTACCGGAAGAAGGTGAAGATGAGATTGCATTTCTCGCTTCATTCAAAGCCATGTCTTGGCCCATAGAATCTTCGGTTTCCTCTACATGGTTAGCAACACAAGCACTAGAGGAAATGGAAGCATTTTTATCATGTCAACAAGACAACACAAGCATATCATCATTAGATTTATTCAAGTCATTTCTACATGATATGCAAGGACTATTAACACAAGCATGTAAGGAGTTTTGAGTGCTAGAAGTGTTAAGGTCCAAAGATAGATCATTGCAACTTGATAAAGGTGAAGGATCACACATAGTAAGCACACTATCCAAATTGCAATTTCTATCACCACTTACCATATCATTACCTTGTGAAAAATCACATGTTGGTGAAGTGGTAGAGGATGAGAACTCATCTCGACCGGAAGTGGAAGCAACACAATCATCCTCAATAATGTTGGACATAACATATTTATCTTGAAGTTTTGTCCATAACTCATGAGCGCTCCAAAAAGGAATGATTGAAGATGTAACTACATAGCTCAAAGCATTAACAAGCACATTAGAAGCTTGAGCATCGACATATAAGTTTTTCTCATCCTCACAAGATAGATTTTTGAAATCCATAGGAGGAGAAAAACCTATATCTACAATACGCTCCAAATTTGGGTCCATGTCCCGAAAATGAATAAGCATATGAGTTTTCCAAATATCATAATTTGTGCCATCAAATATGAACATGTCATTGTGCACTAATCCCCTAGCTGACATATTTACTCTCAAGGCGGTGAAGCCTAAAATGAGAGACCGGGCTCTGATACCAATTGAAAGGATACATATATCGCCTAGAGGGGGGGGTGAATAGGCGATTAAAACTTTTCCTAGAGTGCTCAACGAAGGCGGAATAAAACTAGTGTTTACTTTGTAAAGCACAACCTAGAACAACTAAGGTTCACCTATGTGCACCAATAACTTATGCTAAGCAATACAAGCAACAAAGTGATAGCAAGATATATATTACTTCAAGCACGAAGGCTATCAAAATGTAAAGTTCATAAGTAAAGAGCTCGGTTATAGAGATAACCGAGGCACCCAGGGACAACGATATTTTATCGAGTTCCTCCCAACATGGAGTACGTCTCGTTTGGAGAGGGGGTGGTATCAAACCACCAATGCCACAAAAGGCCTCCCGTATTATCCGGTGAATCTCACCCCAATGGGATCGATCCACACTTCCACTATCGGTGCACTTGTCGGTGGCAAACCGGAACCTCTCACAAGGTTGGGGCACTTCTCCATAACTTAATTGGAGGCTCCCAACAAATGCCACCAAGGACACAACCTGCAACACCAACAAACCGTCTAGGGTTCCAAGACCCAAGAGTAAAAAGCTTCTCAACTTTCACTCACCAATCCTCCGGGGAGAACTCAAACCGATGCACCAAATGCAATGGCAAGAACACAAGTAGTGCTCAAATCCTTATCTCCCAAATTCCACCAAAGCTACAAAAGCTTGTGGGGGAATAAGAGAGGAAGAACAAAGGAGGAAATCCACAAAATACTCCAAGTTCTAGATCCCAAGATGTTCCCCTCACTTAGAGGAGAGATGGATTGGTAGGATTGTAGATCCAGATCTCCTCTTTCAAAACCCTAAAGTATATGTAAGAATCAAGGGAGGGATTGAAGGGGGGTAGCAAGCTTAAAAAGGTCAACAATGGTGGGGGAAAACTTGCAAGAGAGCTAGGGAACCATTGGGGAAGAAGGGCCCCTTAAATAGGTCCCTAGAAATCCAACCGTTAGGCCCAAGAATCGCCCGGTCCGGAGTCTCCGGACTGGGACCAGAGTCTCCGTTGTACACAGGCCAAACGGGGACAATCTAGAGGACGCACTGGACACGGTCCGGAGATTATACCGGAGATTAGTCCGGAGTCTCCGGTCTTACAAAAACTAGCAGAAAGACCAATACAAAAACATCCATAACTTTTGCATCCGGGCTCCGATTTTGATGATCTTGTGCTCGTTTTAAAGAGGACAATAAGCTCTAAAAGATAATACAGAAAAACATAGTAGTCCATCAAGGGATTATAGTACCAAATGACGAAAGGTTTAACCTCTCTCAGAAAGACAAATTAGTAAAACCTCCAACATCGAAAACGTAGTAGAGAATGCATATGAAATCCATTTTCGATGAACTAGAGCTTGTCATGGAGATTAAAACAAGCTCTAAATCCTCACATGAGTAAGAACCAAATAATGGAAGGTTTTACCTATCTCTAAAAGACAAACCGGTAAAACCTTCAAGATAAAAAACGCAATAAGATATAAAGGGGAAATCAGTTTTTGATGAATTAGGGCTTGTTATGAATATTACCACAAGCTCTAGAACCTTACATGGATAAGATCCAAATAACAACCAAGAAAGGATGATTCTAAGTATGCAAAGGTTTGAGCTCTCTCTGAACGATATGATCGAGTTACTCACTTGGGAGCCCCTCTTGATAGTACGGTTGTCTATCCTGTAAACCGGTCTCCCCAACTAACACCACGAGACAGGTAAGAAAGAAACCCTATCAAGATCATACATTTGCCTTGCGCATATTCCACTTGATTATGATTTAGTCGGTCTTGTCCTTATCAAGATGGAACACCTTTCTTGATTGCTCTTGTACGCACTTGCTTGATGAAGACTTGCAAGTTACTCCCCCATACAACATGGGGAAACCTTTACTTTGACCTTGTCTTCATCGATCCATGATCACCGAGGATGGCAAGCTTTAAGCATGAGATCTTCATAGGTTTAACTCTCACATGACCAATCTGTGGATCACTCTTTGAACACCTTGGTCACCACTTGATCCTCTTCACTTTCTTCTTCTCCAAACCTTGAAGCCAACATATGGTTCAAGCATTGCCTATGGACAATTCCTACAAGTACAGCTTGATACAAGCATTAGTCCATAGAGATTGTCATTAATTACCAAAACCACACATGGGGGCCCACATGTTCTTTCAATCTCCCCCATTTTGGTAATTGATGACAATCCATTTGAGAGGGTTTATATAAGGAATTTAACACATAAAATGGTAGCGCCAATATCAAATACTACATAAGTATGTGATATTGGTACCACCACCATATATAGAGCAAACTCGCCCACAATCTATGCATGTGTGATGAACTTGAATTTCATTGCATATATTGCCAATCATTATCATTGGTGGAGTTTCCTATATATATACCACATGCTAAGCAACACCAAAGATGCAAGAGCATGAAAGGCAAATGCTTAGAAAGAAACTCAAGGCATAAACCATTTCCCTAAAACCCTCTAAAACTTCTCCCCCATTGGCATCGATTGCCGAAATGGTTTTGGGTTCTGGACGGTGCCATTAGGCATCATTGCCCAAGGACATAGTTCTGTGCTGCGAGTCTTCCGTCTCATAAAAGGTCAAGCATAAAAACCAGAATAATGGATAGGCCAGCACTTGCTTAAACAAAATTTTACATAAACTGTTCAAATTAGTTGAGTTTTTCCCTCCTAAACCGTTTTATGTGTCCATCTGCTGCATAGTTTCAGCTTTAAAGCATTTTTTTAAAGGCCATGTTTGTTCCGCCTTACATTTGTTTGTTGGACACGATTAAAGGAACAATTTAATAGATTTGTATTTTTATGTTCATGTTTCGGGTACGTAACGCTTGGACATTGCCGCGTTCCTTGGATTAAGGTGTTTTAAGCCAGGTTTTCATTAGGCTTGACACCTCGGGGGATGATATTGCAATTGTTGACCAAGACTTGAGCCGCCTTTGAGGATGTCGGATTGATGCTTGGGGGCTTGACATCTCTAACTTAGGAGCTTTGTTCCTCTTTGAGCATCAAGTCGGAACAATCCTCGGGGGCTACAGTACGTTGATCTACAAGATACGGTGAATGCTCTCTTTGAGCATCAACTTGGAAAATTCAAGTGAATTCCATCTTGATGCTTGGGGGCTACACCAATATTAAGTTTTGTGAAGTTCTCTCTGGAGCACCATGAAGAAATAATTCTGACTTGGCGCTCGGGGGCTACACTGTTCAGATTTTTGCTAAAGCTACTCTGAGAGCACCAAGACGATTTTCTTTTGAAACTCCGACTTGGCGCTCGGGGGCTACAATCGTCTGATGTACAACTATGCATGTTCTTTTGAGCATCAAGCCGTCTTCATCATGGAAGCGGACTCAATGCTCGGGGGCTACATATGGTTATGTCAAGAAAATTTCAAGACGATGAAAATCCGGCTAGAGAAACCCGGAGGCTCGACATCAACATTGCCTTCACGGAAGTTTCACTGGGTTACATGGCTCGATGGCCTAAACGTCCGTGATATGAGAAGCTCTAAGACCTTAATTCGGCAAGCTCTTATGTATGTGACTTTGCAGGCTCTAAGTCGGCAGTTTGGCAGCCTTTACGATCGTGGCCCGGTAGCCGTGATTTTTTCCGGCTTACCTATCGTCCTTCATGGATGATGATATTGAAGACGCTCCTAGAGCTTGGAAGAATCACTAACGATTTGTTAGAGATTTCTCCGCCTTGGAATCGTTCGCAGAATCATACAAGCAACTCTCTGACTAGGCTTAGTCGGATGAGAATATGATATGGGAGCTCTCCAAGATTCTTCGCGAAGCACGCCTACAAATTAAAGACGACGTGATACTAACACTCAAAGCTGAGCGCGAGGATCTTGAAGAACTCCGGAGCTCTGTTTTGGATATACCAAATGGGTATACCTACGGCATAGTCTCATCTGCAAGCCGGGTGGCCTGATTGGTGGTTAGGCCTATGGCATAACCGGGTGGCCCAGTTGATGATAGACAAGATGGAGGTCCAGCAGGAATAAAGGAAGGCGACGTGCCACCGCCTTAGATGGAAGCCGGAGCCTTGGAGGACAAGAAGACTAGTTAGTGTTAGTCTAGTACTACGTATCAAGTATCTGGTGGGACTCTCCATGTAACCCTAGGTCCTGACACTCTTATAAACCGGCCTACGGGAGCCTTTAGGGCACAAGATAAACAAGAACAACAAGTGCATAGCACTACCCGCACACAGCAAACCCCATAATCATGTAACTCGGCATATTGCCATTATAGTGATTTATAGCAAGAGTAGGATCTCGCCACCGTCGTGAGATCTGAACCTGGGTAAACTGTGTCAAGACGACCCGGACGCTCTCCGTCTTCCCCCCCACGTCTCTAAACTCGCCGTTGGGATACCCCCTATGGCGTACGTGTCGACAAAACCACGACAGTTGTCGAGCAGGCGGTGGAGGATCCGGGAACGCACGTCGCTCGTCGCCGAGCAGGCGAGGCTTTGGGCTCCATGTAGCCAGCAGTCTTAAAGCCCGTCGGCGGCGGTGGCGACAATGTCGTGGTGCCAGTGATAGATCTTGAGGAGGCGGGCATCGGCAGAGGAGGCAACCGGCAGGTTCTATACATCAACGACCCATCCTCCACCAAGAACTCGTCGGCCTTGATCGCGGAGCAAAAATTGGAGGAGGAGGTCTCCGATGAGGAGTCTGAGGTACTACTTCGCTACCTTCTCTAGTCGCAGCCGCAAATTTCACTGTTTATATGTGGAATTTTCTCAATCGTCTATATATTGTTTTGCTCTTGATGTAGGAGATATAAATGTTTAAACGTTCAATTTTTTTGGAGATTTGATTAGATCTGCTCATCTGGTAGCTAGTAAATTTACATTTACTTCGCTCTTGTTGTTGTTCATACATGACTTGTGCTGTAAATTTAATCGATCTATAACATTTTATTTTAGGGGTTTTAGGAATTGCTAGGTGAGTGTTGATTTCGGTACACAACAAGCATATAACATTATATTTCTATTACTTACTGCGGCCAATGATTTTATTTTGCACCAAAAGAGTGCAAAGGGAGACACATATATGATGTCAGATTTTCTTTTATAGATGGTGTTAGTGAACCTGAGGTAATATACAACAATATATATTGTGCAATTGGTACTTTGGTTCACTAACACCGTCTCTAAAAAACTTATAAGGTCTTAGATTTATTCTACACATATGAACTATCATCTTTGAACTATTTATGCCTTCATTATTAGGTCGATGATTGAAATTTGCCCCAAAATTTTGAAGGGGTCGGGTGACACACATTTTGTTGGTGTTTGTTTTTAAGGGACGGGTGAGTAAACTTGAGGCAATTTACAAAAATATAATATAGGTTGTGCTATTGGTACTTTGGTTCGTGGACGCCATCTCTAAAAAAACTTATGAGGCCCCCAGATTTATTTTACATTCATATGAACTATGATCTTTAAATTTCTATTGCATGCATTCATAATGTATAAGAATTACATTTTAGTTTCTCACTAAGGACAATGATTGAAATTTGCCCCAAAAGATTGCAGGGGTGGAGACACACTTTATTGGTGTCCTTTTTTAGGGATGGATAAGTGAACTTGAGGCAATATACACAAACAATATAGGTTGTGTCGTTGGTACTTTGGTTCACTTACATCGTCTTTGAAAAAACTTATGAGCCCCCAGATTTATTTTACATTCCTATGAACTATATGATTTTTGAATTGTTATTGCATGTATTCATAGTGTATAATACGAATTACATTTCAGTTTCTCACTGAAGCCGATAATTGAAATTTTCCCCAAAAGATTACAAGGTGACACACATTTGGTGGTGTTATTTTTTATGGATAGGTTAGTAAACCTGAGGCAACTACACAAACAATATAGGTTGTTATGTTGGAAGAATTACAGTGGCTCCCAGATGCTACACACCCACATACCTAGAAAAATTAAAAAATAACTAAAAAAGGTTAAAAATTTGAACTTTTTTGGAAATGACCAGGTTGGCTACTTGTATAAAAATATTTTCCTAGGAAATTACTTTAATTGCATCCTGGGTAAAAAACACAATTTCGAAACGCCCCATGACTAGGTACTATTCACCTTTGATTCGTCATATTTTTGTTTTTTTTTTGCCCTGGAGACCATGCGAATCATTTCCTTTTCAAATATTTTTATACCTAGCATACAATCATCTTTGTTCAAAAAGTTCATTTCTTTTAACTTTTTTAATTATTTTTTATTTTTCCAAGTATGGGGATGTGTAGCACCCGAGATCCAAAAGTCCGTGTTAGTGATGTTGGTACTTTGGTTCCCCAACTCCATCTCTGAAAAATTTATGAGGCCCCTGGTTTATTCTCATATATATTATATGATCTTTGAATTGTTTCTGCTATATATCTTAATGTGGCTAATGATTGAAATTTACCCCAAAATAGAGGCGGTACACATTGATGTCACATTTTTTCAGGGATGAGTTAGCGAATCTGGGGCAATATATAAGAACAATAGGTTGTGCAATAGGTGCTTGGTTCGACAAATCCATCTATGAAAAACTTATGAGGCCCCCGATTTATTCTCATATGAACTATATAATCTTTGAATTGTTTCTGCTATATATCTTATTGTGGCAAATGATTAAAATTTGCTCCAAAAGAGAGACAATACACATTGGTGTAAATTTTTTTCAGGAATGAGTTAGCGAACCCGAGGCAATGTACAAGAATAATAGGTTGTGCAATGGATACTTGGTTAACGCGCCATTCCTAAGAAACTTATGCGACCACATACTTTGTTCTACATATAACTCTGATTCAATCAATTTAATATTGTCTTACATATATATGAGTTCTAAGTTATGTTCTTAAAAATCTACAGGAGGATTCTGATGACGTGGACTCTGGCAAGTACTCCAGGGACAACAAAAATCTCTACGTATTGAGAAAGTTACGGCATGGTCAGATACGTTTCCACCATAGTGGGGACTATTTTGACCATTTTATGGCAGAGTCATCGACTCGGACATCGACAACTTGATCCAGCATGCGGTCGGCATTGGCAAAAGGCCTAGGCTGGAAGCACCAGCCGAAGACCTTGGCACGACACGCAGCCTACGATAAATTCTTTCGAGAATATGTATGGACTGGCCTGTTTCCCCTGGAATAGGCTATGCATGATCCTCTTGCTGCTGCTCGTGCTAAGGCGTCTTCGTATTCCTTTTGTTGTTGCCCCTTCTTATTTTGTATATGTTAATTATTAAACAATTACATGTGTAAAAAAATTTCACTCTAGTGGTGGATATATATTAATCTCCTTTATATATGGAGTTTCTTTAAATTATAGTGTTCAATTATGTATTACTGATCGTGTACTAGTACAAACTTGTCCTAGTGATGCTCATGCATACTACCAAATATTTCTAGTGTTCAATTATATTACTGATAGTGCTCATCCACACTAACAAATATTTCTAGTGCACACTACCTGACATTTGAACTAGTCAAATTTAAAACAGGTGCACCTTATTGCTCTGCAGCAAGCATGAACCTCATTTGCTCTTAATCCTCTTTGATGTATGAACCTCATTAGATCTTAGGACTCAATTTCACTCTTCGATGTATATATGTACTACGTCATATATTTTATTCAATGTGTGAACCTTATTGGCTCTTAGGACTCTAGCAAGCATGCGTAGATACCTTCCTTTGCCTTTAAATTATGAATTATTCTCAAAATTTAAGATTAAAAAAAATCCAGAGTTCTAAATATATTCGTATGTCTTTACTCAACGAGATTTCCTTCAAAGAGTATATGAAAAAAGGTTATATTGGTGAAACATTCGTAATTAAGTAACCAAACAGTCTCACTTCATGATTACACATTTGAACTAGTCAAATTCATAACACTTGCACCTTATTGCTCTCAACAAGTTGCATAAACACTAGTCGTCATGCCCTTCAGGGTAAAGATTCAAGGTTTGTACTACGAAAATTATTTTCTTCAATTTATGAATCTTATTTAGTCTTATGGGACTCAATTTCACTCTATCAAGCCACGTATAAACACCTTTCTTTGCCTTTAAAGTATGAATAATTCTCAAATTTTAGGATAATAAAAATCCGGAGTTCCGAATATTAGATTTTTTCAAATTACTAGTCGTCTTAGCCAGGGAAGTTTTTGGCGGCAAATTATAAAATAATCGGAGAATGAATGTTCTTAGAGATGTTTTCCACTTGTAGCCATCTGAGGCTAGTACTTGGCGGAAAATATCTGAAAATATTTGGACAAACATTTAAGATTTGTGCCACTTTTGTTCTTCCCCGCCTGCACTACTAGGAAAATACCTGTTTGTGGCGCACATGGAATGGCCATCCGTGGCGCACTAGCAGTGCGCCACTAGCCTCGCGATGCGGCTATCTCCTAGCCATGGCGCACTGCCTAGGGCACCACGGTTGTGTCGAGATAGGCGTATCGCACCTGCTAGTGCGCCACGGCTATGTGGGCAGGTGCTCTACGCGTTGGATCTTCTGTGGCGCACGTTGTAGTGCGCCACTAAGCTGCGCAGGTGCGCTTTAGATGTAGTGCGCCACAAAAGTAAGGTCATGTGCGCCACAGGTGTTTTTTTTTTTATTTCAGAGGCAGATGATATACAATATAAATTATATACAATATTACAGGCAGATATAAACACACAGATACAATATATACAATTATATATATAAATACATAATTTGCAAAACAAGATTGAAACAAATACATATAGATAAGTCTCATACATGAATACATAGTATAAGTTACATTGTTTCGATCAAGTTACAAAGTAGTTGGTGATATGCGAATACATGTGTCTCAAACAAGTTAGAGCTCGGAAGCTCGCCTAGACATCTAAACTAGCTAGACACAAACGCAGGATAAACAACGAAAGACGATAAGCATGATCACCGTGACGAAGGTGTAGGTCTTCATCCGGTTCCTCGTCCTAACTCCTGCTAGATAGCGCGTGTATCTAGCTTCCTCCTCCGCCATAGTGTTGTACCCTTTGTAGCTATTGCCGCTGGAACGGTGCACCTGTCTCCGGCAGTCTTCACAATCATCGTAGACCCCGGGAACCCGTCCCTTGTACACGACGTACCACGTCATCTACAAGTTGACAATAATAATTAAACAGTGATTGAAAAAACATGTATAATTAAATTCGCATACGAAGATACACTTATAGAAAGTACTCCTAAATCAAAAAGACCAAACTCAAAAAAGCATGCCTCATATATAACTAGGTTGTTGGACACAGGAATATGCTACGATGGAACTGTTCGCCAAGTAGGATGCACAACACCTGGACCTGTGCATAGCACAAGGCGAATAATCCCATCACAGCACATTCACATATATAGTGTGCCACGATATTTCAATCATCGGCATTATTCTCGAAAAACACAAAAATAACTCGAAAAGAATGCCTCATATATATACATAGGTCGTTGGACACATGAATATGCTACGATGGAACCGTGTGCCAAGTAGGATGCACAAGACCTGGACTTGTGCATATCACAAGGCTCACAATCCCGTCGTAGCACATTCACATATATAGTATTCCACGACATTTCAATCATCGGCATTATTCTCGAAAAAAGAGTAAGGAAAAAAGAAGGACCAAAGTGAGCAAAGGACCAAAGAGTAAGCAAAAAAACCAAGCATTGATTGATATATAATAATAATAAGCAAAATAAATAAGCGATGATTCATAAACCTAATAAGATAAGTAGTAGCATGTACACTTGTCCACACACACACACAAAGGTCTCTATAGTTTGTAACTACAACTAGGCCAACATCAAGCCTTCTGGCTCGGCTTAGGGAATGGGAGAACGCCTTGTCTCGTCATGCACTTCCTATAGTCACCCTGCATCTCTAGGCGATCTTCTATGTCACGATTATTCGGGATATTTCCTCCGTAGAAGATCCCTCCTGAAGTCATGACATCACGAAAGATGATTGCCCCAAACTGTTGCTTGATGCGATACATCTCTTGTCTAATATCTGAATCAGTGATCTTGGCCTTTGCTTGACCTTGCTTTGAGATGATCTGACGTAGAATTCTGTTGGTCAAGTAACGCCCTCATGTGATGGAGTGCATAGTAGGCTTCCTTCTTCTGTTTTCCTGCTTGTGCAGGGAACTCCGTTCGTGGTTGAAGATGTGTCGCGAACTTGACCTTCGTACGAAGGTGGTGCCTTCGTCGAGGCATAGCCGGTGAGAGCATCATCCGAACTTCCTTGATCTTGTCGTAGTTTTCTTCTTTTCTAGACTCCGAGTCGAAATACGTGGCGGGAATGCTTGGCGATAAGGATATGGCGTGTAGTGTTCATCTGCGCAAAAAAATCAAATGGAATGTGTTGGAAAAGAATGATGATAATCTAATAAAGCCAATCGACGGTGGCGGTGAATAACGACTTACTCGGAAAGTAAGGCGAGAATGTATTCCTTTGTCTTGTCCACCACGAGGATTCTTTTAGAGTACGAGGCCACGATACGTCGTCGGTGGGGAACCCAAGCAACCGTCACGCAGGTAGTAGGGTTCACTATAGCGATGCCCGGTGTGTTATCTCTAATGATCTGCATGGCCAGGCTGAGACAAAACAGGCGGACCATGGTATAGTGCAGCGGGTATAGGTGGAACATATTGAAGATGTCGTCGAACGCGGGAAGAAACAGATCCGCAGGGCATTGTCGATGAAGCCCAATCACGGTGGCACCTTAACCACGAATACGGTGCGAGGATCTTTCTCCGATAGAAGTCTATCTATCGTCAAGACGCCATCATGCACACTCTGCGATTCCGCTGGCGAGCCTCCAAATTCTTAGGTAGCATGGGCTCACCCGCCACATGAATCCTCCACATAATACCCTCGGGTCTTGGTAGCCCGTCCGAAACCTGATCGGATTCGCGATTGTTGACGCCACCGGCTGGCTCGAGCTGCTAGATTTTCTTTTCCTGCCTCTTTTCCTTTTGGAGAGTGGGCACCATGTCGAGCACCGCCCTATGTAGTGTGCCAGGGCTTAGAATAAAGGGCCGGTTGGTTGTATCAGCTGGCTCTGTAAAGGCGCAAGCTGGAGGCGTCTCCTGAGAACCAAACAGATGCTTGGTGATAGTGGCTTTCTCTGTGGGGCCACCAGCTAGGTCTTCGTTGCTAAACTGAGTGTTGAAGAAGTGATCATTCCAGTCTTCGTCGTCCTCGGCCGGATCCTGCGCCATGTGTATATCATCAACATGATCATCCGACCCACCGCGTGGAGGTGACGGCGAGGGCGGTCAGGGGGCCTTGCCACCGCTTGTCGCTGGCACGACAGGCGGTGCTATTGTCTGTGGCGTGATGGCCCCCGCCGTCCCCAAACGGATCATGCTCTTTGGCCATTGCAAGAATAAGCAGAAGCAACTTCTAAGGATAGCCGACTCTTCTTCATCCGCTCCTGGGGGTTGAATGGGAGGTTCCAGGTCGTCGCAGCCCCTTAGCACCCGACTAATTTTAACCATGTGCACACTATCTGGCATCAGACTTGAGTGGAACGTGCGCTGCAAGGGTTGAACGATGGTACCCTTGGCAACATCCCTCAGCTCGTTGTTCACGTAGCATAAGAGAGTGCAAGGAACATCCGTCTGCGTAAAACATGTACGATGTCGTCAGAGATGCCAGAAGAGTAATAAATGGCGTGAAAGGCGGTAAAGCAATTTGTTTACCGTGATGGCGTTGAGATCGGCTAATGTCGAGGCACCGCATATGGCGACGGGCGTGCAAGATACGGAAGGGCTGCTTGATGGCGCGGTGCTGGCCGCCGGTGTATTCTCCCTACCGCCGGGTGCTTGGATCTCGTGCCGTGGCGATGGCGGGGTGCCACCAACATGTACTCGCGCCGCGGTGATGGAAGAAGTCACCAACACTTGCGGTTGTGGTGCTAGCGGAGTCACGAACACGTGGTTCGCCTGATTCGTCGGTGCCGCGTTGTTCGGTGGCTCACGACCATGCTTGGAATCGAACGGCCTACTCGACCACCCGCACTCCATTCGCTATTGACTCCACCAAGGTAGGCGGGAAGGACATGAGGGTGATTGCCAGTTGTCTTGGATGATCTGCGGGATCCGCCACTTGTTCCTTAAGTTCTTGAACCTCGGTTTTCCTCCTCGCTCCTTCTGATGGCGCCACATCGTCCTCGGCGGTGGACCAAAATGACCCACAATTCTTACCCGGGGCGGCAGACGGCCGGCAAGGCTTCTTCATAACCGACTCTATTTTCTTGGCCGGTTCATCGCCTGTTAAAGGGTTATCCCACCGGGTGGCCGTCGACCCACAGGATGAGGAACCACAGGATCCATGACTAGCAACAATTTCCTCCTCCTTGAAGAAGTAATAGTGAATCGTTTAGATCATCCATTAGAATGCAATTGAGTTGATCCGATAATTAGATTACTTACCACAATTTCCTCGAATTCCTTCACCGCAGGATCCGCGGTGAGTTGTTTGTTTTTGGGTCCACATGGTAGCGGGCCTGATGAAGTTTCGAACCTGGGTTGAATTTAAAGGGTTTTCTATCCTTGGATCTATACTCTTCGTCCTCCTTATTTCATTTGGCCTCCGCGGTTCTCTATCCACGGATCCGAGATGGTGATGACCTATATTCATCGCTGCGGCACCTTTCCCGATTACTATTGGCTAGGGCACTTTCGGATTCACACCTCTCCTTGAACTCCCAAAACTGATCTTCGGTGATCTGCGGGTCAATCTTCTGGATCTCCTCGAGACTTTTGCCTTCTTTATAGATCTTCTTCTTTATCCGGGTTCTCTAGCTGGCCAGGGCGGTGCTCATCTTTGTGAGGGCGGATTTGTTTACTTTGTTCCCATGATAATTTGTGTTCTGATACTTAGCGGGGAATTTGTATCTTGCGTGCAGATTCTCGAAGAGGAGTGTGCGCAAGTGGCCATTATCTTTATGCCAGAGATTCTCGGTGTTGATCGAGATGGTTGTCCGGATGATCGCCGCCACTTGCCCACCATACCTTTTGACGACAAGGTCGGGATCCAAAGGAACCCCTATTGGGCTCACTTCGGTAATTTTCTCCCTGACGGTGCCGACCGTGTTCGGGCGCCGTTCCTTCGACTTCTTCTTCTTCTTAGGAGGATTGCTACCACTCCCTGTGCCCTCGCCGCCATCAGTGGTTTCATCACCCGCCGTTCCTTCGGCTTCTTCCTCCGCGTCTTCCATCTCATCATCCTCGCTCTCCGAAGGATGGTATTCTTCATCGTCTTCTAGCCGCTGGTCCGCCTCCCAGAATGTCAATTGTTTATTCAAAGGTCTGAGTTCTCCTTCAGCGCTGATGCGCTTAGAACATCCAGCCTCGTCGTTGTCACACATCTTTGCACTAATAAAAAACAAATAATTGGTTAAATGCACGGAAAAATCCGGCATGACCTTTGCTAATTTTCTTAAACTAGGAGTGCCCGATTTCTGTCGAAACGGAAGTTAATCAACATTCCGACAAAAATCGGGACTCAATTCATACAAGAACCTGCATACACGACATAATAAAGTGCTTCATACAAGCACAAGCACAGCCAGCACAACCAGTACATTACCAACACATTACCAGCACAACAAGCACATCAAGATCATTACTAGGCATATAAAAATAAATGGCCAGATACAGCAACACATATAGTAGTAGCGGCACAGTAGTTTTTTGCAACCAGATTTAAAGCTGGATCAAAATAGTGCAAAAACAGTAGCTCCAGATTTTGAACAACATGTTGATGATCAAATCAATATTGAACAATAGTGCCTAGATGAACAGCAGTACCTAGATGATCAAAAACAGTAGCACATATAGTTTTCTATCAAGTCTAGCACCAGGTTATGTCTAGCATCAGGTTATGCCTAGCATCAGGTTTTCCATCAAGTCTAGGAATTCTCACTGATTAATTACATCAGGTTATGCCTAGCATCAGGTTTTCCATCAAGTCTAGCATCAGGTTATGCCTATATTAATCCAGCAACTACATCCGTTAAAATGAAATGCTTATCTGATGAGATAAAAACCTACAACCATCACAGTAAAAACTTGTGTTCTATCAAAACAGTACCTTGACATTCAACTTGTGTTCTACCAATAATCCAAATTGTGTTCTAGCAAAACTATGAAAAATTCACAAACAATACCTTGACATTCAAGAATCACCTGCCTAGCAAATTAGTTTGTATTCACAGGAGCAGATTTGGAGTGCGGTGTTCATTGGGATGCAGTACATCAGGTAGGGCCTTATCTTTATGGTCATGTAGTAGCTACTTATCTTTATGGTCATGTAATATTGTTATGAAAAAATAATACCAAGGTGTATGCGTGGCGATGTGAAGTTCCAGCGCACCAAGTCATATGGAGATCCTTAGTCATGATGGCACTGTCCTATCATGGCATTTATCCAAAGCATCAGAAAAAGGTCAAATTCCCAGGAACGATCGAGCAGCCTACCTGCGTCTGCGTGGAGCAGCGATGGAGTATTTGGACCGGGCGGTGTGTGCCCGACGGCGTGGCGGCCTCCTCCTCCTCCTCTTGGCGTGTCGAACTCCTCCTCCTAGCGTGGCTCGCTGCTCCTCCTCCTCCTGGCGTGGCTCGCTGCTCCTCCTCCTCCTGACCTCCGGCGGCGGCGGCGTGGCTCGCTGCTCCTCCTCCTGACCTCTGCAGCGGTGCGGCGTGGTCATGCTCCTCCTCGACCTCCGGCGGCGGCGCGTCGATGGGGATGGGGATGATGGGGATCTGTGTCTGAGGGAGATGGGGATCGATCTGTGTCTGAGGAGATGGGGATCGAGAGCGACGGTTGACTAGTCCTACCCACTTAGGCGTAGCGCACCCTGGCCAAGTGCGCTATGGTTATCCGTAGCGCACTTGGTCAAGGTGCGCTATGCCTAAGTGGGTACGACTAGTCAGATAAGACGGCTGCCACCCCCATTGTTATCACTAGCACTTCCTTATCAGAATGGTTCCGCCCACTGCTCTATTCTAAACCCGTGAGCACCCAGGTTCGAATCCTGGTGCCCACCTTTTTTATTTTTATTTTAAAAATATTTTAAATGTTTCAAAAAATGCCCAAAAGTGATGATATATACCATAAAAGTTTTGTTTTATTTTTAAAATACTTTCAAATATTCCAAAAATGCCCAAAGGTGATAATATATGTCATAAAAGTGGTACCAATATGATTCAAATATGTCATAATAATTTGTCCATGATACAAATATGTCATAATAATTTGTCCATGAATATTACAATATTTTTCGACCACGCATTTTACAATATTTTTTGAGCTAGCGTTTTACAATCTGTTTTCCCTTGTTTGTCGCGGTTGAATAATTTATCCCCGACACTTTAATGTTTCTTCTTTCGAACGGGCTACCTTTTTTGGGTAGGGTTGTCCTTTTTCTTCTTGTGATGTATGTTGCTGCATTGTAGTCGTCGTCATCTTCAATCTTTGGATCGCCGTACTGGTCGAAGTCTTGCTCGTTGGCGACTCCATCCATTCCGTTGATGTTTCTTTTTCCTCTCCTCACGACAACACGGCTAGGCTTTGTCGGGACGGTAATGAAAAAAACATTAGTCCACTTTGGTAGCCAGTACCCACGGTTCATTTTCTGCGGCCACAGTCGCACCGGCGGCCTTGGATTTGGCTGCTTCGGGTATAACCATGGTTGTGAAATACCGGTCTTATATTTCGACGCTCTTTGCCCATCTTACACGGAACATCGGCACCTTTTCTCCACAGTATTCGAGCTCCCAGATCTCCTTGATTCTTCCATAGAATCTTTCCTTCACGTTGTCATCGGTGTAGAATTCCAACGTTACGCCTGAGTTCTGATAATCACACTTGTTGTCCTTTTCCTCAGTGTAGAATGTGTAGCCGTTGATATCATACGCCTGATAGGTCACCAGGTTTTGCATCGGTCCCTGCGACAAGGTGAATATGATCTTTTCCGTGTCAGAAGAATGCGATCGCGGGGGATTATCAAGGAGCGTCCGCCTAAACCAACGCGTGAAATCTGAGTTGTGCTCTTTGATTATTTCTCCCTGCGTCCTCTGTATGCCCCGGTCACTGTACTTCTTCTCAATTAACCTTTTGTGCTTCTGTACCCAAGGATCGACCAGTTCTAAATGATGTAGCGCGACAAGGCTTGCTCGATCAAAGTCTGCGCGTCAAAAATCGAAGTCTGCATGCAGTATGCGATGACCCTCTCAGTGACCAGATCCATCGAGCTTGCCAAGGTGCCTGTTGACGGGAAGACCGACAGGGTTCTCGATGTCTATAATTCGTGCGAAAGAGATGCACTCTTCGCCGAAAAGCCCTTGGCTATGCTTCCATCTGGATGGGACTGTTATGACGTATCCTTTGATGTGTCTGTTCATCCTTTCGAACGCCATCATGCTGCGGAGGAACATCGGTCCGAGTTGGACGATGTCCTCCACGACATGGACCAGCAGATGCACCATAATGTCGAAGAATGCGGGTGGGAAGTAGACCTCAAGCTCGCATAGTATCACCATGATCTCCTCCTGTAGCCTCCCGAGCTGATTCACGCCAATCAACTTCCTAGAGATGACGTCGAAAAACTTGCAGAGGCCAAATAACGTTTCACGGACGTGCTCGTCCATTATCCCTCTTAGTGCAACCGGAAGTACCTGCGTCATTAGCACGGCGATCGTGAGACTTCATGCCGCGAACCTCTACGCCGCCTCGTCTAGGTATCGCTTATCTTGCCCGTGGCCGTAAGGGAAATTTGACTCCTAGAAGGCACTTGAAAACTGCTTTTGATCTCATCACGGCTTAGAGTGAAGCAAGAAGGAGGGCAATAATATTCGTTCTTCTTGAACTTTTACCCTTCGGCGACCTTGTGTCGTCTCCGACTCATGATCATCGTCATCTTCACGATCATCGGGAGTAGTCGTCCTCCGTGAAGCTCCTTCCGGATACCCAAGCATATCAGTCGTCCCTTGCTTTCGACCAGCTTCGTCCTATCGGCATGTTGATTATGGTGGCGACCAAACTCTCGCTACGTTTTTCGTGATATGCATGATGTCGAGGCTATGAGGCATGGAGAAACTTCGATGGAAACTCCCAGAAAACATACCTTGTTTTCCATACCTTCATCAGCGGCTTGTCTTGCTGCCTCTTTCGCTTCTTTCCAGGCTTAGGACAATCTTTCCAGTTTTTCAAAAACTCTTCCACTTCTTCGCTGCTCCTACGCTCTGGGATTCCTCGGGTCTCGGATTTGCCATCAAATAGGTCTCCACGTTTTCTCCATGGATCATTCTTGCCGAGCCACCTCTGGTGCGCTATGAACACGTTTTTCGATGACCCTGGATCTTTCTCTAGTTGGAGATAGCTTTTGTTATCCATGCACCTAACGGATGCGCAGAATCCTTGGATAACCTGCCCCAAGATATACCCGCAACCTGGATAGTATTGCACCATAGTGAGCAACGCGGCTCTCATAGTGAAATAATCTTGTGCGACGGCGTCGTAAGTATTGGCTCCAGATTCCCATAATGTGGCTAGCTCCTCTTTCAATAGCCCAAGATACAGATTGATGTCGGTACCAAGTTGTTTCGGCCCTTGAATTAGCATACTCATTTGTATGTACTTCTTCTTCATGTACAACCATGGAGGGAGGTTGTACATCCATACAAACATGGGCCAAGTGCTGTGCGTGATGCTCTGGCTACCGAACGGATTGAGTCCATCGGTGCTCGCACCAAGCCTGATGTTCCTCGAATATCCACCGAATTCTGGGAATTCGAGGTCCAATTCTTTCCACAGCTAGCATCCAAGGTGCGTCGGCAGACTCATCCTTTCGGGTCATCATCGTCATCTCCTGGCTTCTTTCTTTCCGCATGCCATCTCATGAGCTTCGCTTCCTTAGGGTCCGCGAAATAGCGTTGTAGACGAGGAGTGATAGGAAAGTACCATACCACTTTTCGAGGTGCTTTCTTCCCTTTCTTGTATCGACTCACGCCGCACACCGGTCATGTGGTTTTCTCCGCATCCTCTCCCCGATAAATGATGCAATCGTTGATGCATACGTGATATCTAACATGCGGTAGATCGAGAGGACAGATGATTTTCTTGGCGTCCTCGATACTAGTTGGACATGTGTTCCCCTCCGGGAGACGATCGTGCTAGAATGCCATCATATCGTCGAAGCTTGCGTCGCTCAATTTGTGTTTTACCTTCATCTCCATAGCCTTGAGCGTTACATTCAACCAGGTATCATCGGGCCTCCATCCTTCATACAATGGAGTAATCGCGTCTTTCTCAAGTTGCGCAAGCTTGGCTTTCTCTCTAGCGGCAGCCCTGGCGTCACTGTCGCTTGAGAAGCTCTTGCACATAAGGGTCCGCACCCGGCGACGTTGTTCCATCGCTGTACGCTCCTCCGCATCTAGATCATCATCATCCCGATGCCTTCCGCACCTTCACCGTCTCTAGGAGACTCTTCATCATCTCGCCGTTCTCGCCATGATGATGATCATCGTCATGTTGCCCACCTTCATCTTCGTCGCTTATCCAACGAGTGTATCCATCCATGAAACCATGGCGGAGCAGTGCGCTTAGATTCCGAATCGGGTCGATCACCCATTGAGTTTGCATCTTACGCGGACATCTTATCTCCGTCTTGTTATTTCGTATCATGTCGTCGCACATTTCAAAAATCTAGCCACAATGTCTTCACTCATTATGAGCACCATTTTACTTTGCCATGTACACGGTACAATTAGAAGTCTATTAGAACCACATAATCAATACATGCATGCAATGGTCGATAGAAAATTTCGGCATGACCTATCCTAAAATTAGGACCTTTGCGAAATGCCAAAGTCTTGCCAAAATGGAAATGAATCAACATTTTGGCAAAACAAATGGCAACTTGTTCACATACAAACACAAGAGAGAGAGAGAGAGAGAGAGAGAGAGAGAGAGAGAGACCGATCCATATACACATAAACATATCATTATCCTCTCCATACACACATGCATGAGCATCATCGATACTCTCCATATACACACACATATGACCATCAATCCTATCCATACACACATCATGAGCATCGATCATCTACATACATATGAGCATATCATCCATATACACATGAACACATCCTTACATGGACAACTTACCGAGATGAGAGACCGATCGTGAGAAGATGGAAAGAAGAGGTGCGCGCGCGAGACCGGAGAAGGAGATGAGAGACCGGAGAGCTTCCTCTGTTACTTATGTAAAATCCAAGGCAAGTTCTACATGCTAAAAATGGTGAATGAGTGGAGAAATTGAGGTGGGAAGGAGAAGGATCCTGACTAGATCTAAGGAGGAAGAAGAAGGGAAAAGTGAAGTGTGGGGTGGTGGATGATCACACATGTGCACAAAGTGGAGCTGCTAAAAAAAGGGTCGCCACATCCGTGGCGCCACCTTGAGCGCCAGGATTAACATCCGTGGCGCACATGCCATAGTGCGCCACGGATGTGTCTACCCGTTTTACAGAGCAGATGGGCATGCGCTTAAGCGTAGCGCAACCCCCCCCCCCCAACGTGCCCCACGGATCACACTAACAAGCGTAGCGCACCTACCCCATGTGCGCTACGGACATCTGGCGTATGCCACGGCGCCACAGCCACACATATCTGTGGAGCACTATGATCATGTGTGCCACGGTTGTTCTAGTTACTAGTAGGACACTGTATATAGGTGAGCCACGCTTGTTTTAGCCGTGGGGCACTTCAACCATGTGAGCCACGGATGTGCTGATTACCTATAGCCATTTTCCTAATAGTGCCGCCTAGACCACTGTCCACTACCGCCGATCCCCTGCATATCCACCATCGCCGCCTCCGGTCCCCTACAGTTTGGACGCTCTCCCTTGCCTCCGAGGACCCCATTCGTCGTCCATGTAGGTATGCGTGAAAACCAAAGCCCCAAACCTTAAATCAACAGCTTCGATTGAGGATTTTTGCCATGGAATTTTCCATTTTGCTTCTCGAATTTAAGATTCGGGGTTACCGAGATGCAAAGACCCGACGGAGCAGTCGGGAGAGGCTCCCCTAGCCGGCCTGCATCTGTCCCAACTCTTTTCCCCTTGCATAAATCTCAAAATCTGCAATTGTCACTTATAGCAATAGAAATTTAATTATCACTTCATTGGTCTCTCTATATATATTTTAATTGTCACTTTATTAGTCTGCTTCCATCTTGATTGTATTAAGATGCTCTCGGTATGTATCTATTTAACATATGGTAACCTTTAGTGATGATGCAATATCGCTATCTAGCGATGACAGATTTCGCTTTACCTTTGGTGGTTTTGATTTCCAGTCATCAGATAAAGAGCCCACCGAGAGGATTGAGTTTAGAGGTATCAAAATAATATCAAAATTATAGTCATCTGTTTTGTATGCGTTTAGAAGGTAGACATTTATTTATTGTTGCATCAGGACCTCAACACAAGGGGGACACTGGTTTTAATAAGCAGAGCCTTTTTTAAAAATGACATGTATATGAAAAATTTTATGTAGACTTCCTCTTAGACTGGTATGAACCCGAATTTCTACCAGAAATCAAGTACTACATTTATAGGTTGCCCTATTCATCTGTCATAAAAAAGAAGTGCAAGCTGGTAAGATGATATATTCTTGATAATGTTATCAACAACAAGCTACCATGTGATATTTAAATACTTCCACTAATCACAAGCATGATAATTCTTCAATTCTCTGTATTTGCCCAGACATTTGGAGCTGAGTTCACAAGAAAATACCTAAAGAATCTCCTTGATGAACCTATTGATGTCCATGTTTGGCAAATGAAGAGCAAAAAGGCAAAGATGGTTAGGATGAAGATGGGAGCTGGGTCAAATGCAATCTTGACGACTGGATGGGAGAAGGTTGTGAGAAGTTTTAACCTAAAGCAGGATAGCATTGCCCCTTTTTTCTTTGATAAAAATAATAATGGAGAGGTACATATTATGGTCCAGCAACTTCCACGGGTGGCCCGTTATAAATGCAATGCTGGTTTCTTGAAGAGTACTAATTATGCTAGCTGATTGATTTATGTAATGCATTTTGTATGTACATTCATAATGTGTAATGAATAAATTTGTATGGATTTCCCCAACTATATATATCTGGCTAATGTTTACCGCGATCGAGCTGCTTTATATATATATGTTTTTGAGTTAATCTGTTTATCTGGCTGTTGAATCATGATTATTTGTCATGTCAGCTATGATTAAGTTCGAATTAGCATGTTACTATTTAAAATGGTTTACACACACTAAAGACGGTTATTTTAAAAATCCACTTCGAGGCACACTAATTCTAGAGATGGTCTTTGTTAAAATCCGACTCAGATCTCCTCACTATTGAAGATGGTCCCTAGTACAGGCCGTGTGAGGTTGAGGAGTTGTTGCAAACGGACAGAAATAATGGACATCTCCAGCTCGTACATGTTAGAGACATTTTCCTTTTTCCACGGTCTGAGATCACGTATCTTAGATCCGCAAAGAAAAACCGGCTCGGATGGTGTGCTGTTAGAAGCTATGCGCTTGAGCCGAAACGAGAAACCGTCTAAGACCTATGAGAAATTGACGTCTCTAAATAGCGAGTTTATACTAATGCTTCTTCCTTCCAAGCGGTTCCGTGGTGAGGAGGACGGTGGTTGTTAGTTGCTTTTGTCTCAATTGTTCGACTACAAGGTAAAAGGACCTGGCCGTGTTTTTTCAGATATTTCTAAGGCCTTCTGCTTGTTTTTGTAGGACCATGTTGTAATTTTAATTTTCATTAAGGTCCTCTATGCATTTTGTACCACCGCCTGAAATCCTCCAGGACCTTTATCCGTTAAAAAAACAAATCATCCAATTCCATGGATTTTACATCCAAACAGGAATTAAAACTGGATACCACATTTTAATTCCAACAACAAATTCCAAGTACATCCAAACAATATAATTCTCTAATTGAAACCCATTTTATTTTCATTTTGGATTTAGAATTCCCAGTCCAATTCAATTCCATACCGAATCAGTACAGCCCATTGTGTGATTCGAGAGAGTTCCACAACTTCCAACTGTTTTATAAGTTGTTAATGTGGGCCCAGTTCTTTTGGGGCTTGAAAGCCATTCTGACTTCAAGTTTGGTCTAAAATTTTAAAATATCAGTTCATGAAATGCGCGAAATGCACCTCACATTGCCGCCTCGATCTATCATCTGAAATTGCTGCACAGAACTCTCTAGAACACTCTCAAGTCTCAACACGTGCTAGTATATAAAATCGCGTGGGACGCAATCGCAAAAGGCACAAGCATAGCAGCAGCCCCTCGCACACACACTGACAAACACCCATTCCCCCCACCTCTTTGCGCGCACCCCTCCTGAAGCTCCCATCCTCGCAGCCGACAGTACTACTGCACGGAGACATGGACGACGACTTCGGCTTCCCGGCGCCCATCGGCGACGGCGCGATGGGCGGATCCGACGACGAGGACGAAGAGGCCATGAAGAAGCTCTACGCCGGCGCGGCGGGAGGCGCCGCCGTCGCCGGGCCCGGGGAGGAGGACGACGACGCGGGGTACGGCGCCGCGGCGATGAAGCCCGGGGACGAGAGAGGGATCGGGAAGGAGGGGCTGCGCAAGAAGCTGCTGAAGGAGGGCGAGGGGTCGGAACGGCCCGGCGCCGGCGACGAGGTCGAAGGTGCGCTCTCCGGCGTGTATTTTGGGCATTGACTGACTTCCTTTTCCGCTACACGGCTGGGAATGGATAAAATTAACTGTTGACTTGTTTGTCGTCGTGGTCTGGGTGACGCAGTGCACTACACGGGGACGCTGGTGGACGGCACCAAGTTCGACTCCAGCCGGGATCGCGACACCCCGTTTAAGTTCACCCTGGGGCGAGGTAACAGACTCCTTTCTTCTTCGTCTGAACTAGGATCAATTTAACACCCCATTTAAGCACTCAATCCCGACTGTTGAATCACTCGAACTATGGATTTGAAATCAAATGCGCGTGAGGTCGCCGGGATTTCATCCTTACATGAATAGGCCGCTGTTCAACAGAGAGCACTAGTACCAGATCAGGATATGCGTTGTTGCAGCTGTAACTACAGAAATTCTTCAAAAAGTGGTTTCATGGACGGTCTATCAAAATTATGCAACGCCACTATAGTATTCCCAATGACTGGTCTGTAGTTATAGTCTGCAAAATACTGTTGAACGATCTAATTCGTTAGTACGTCTCTTTGTACATGTGGCTTCACTTCTCTTGAATGCCTCGTTTGGGCTGAGCTGCTTTTACATAATTGGGCTTTTGGCTATCTATTATTTTTTCAACCAAATTGAAGTTTTCGTCTGCGTACTGCAGTACCAGGAAATGCTAGTCTTACAGAATTTTATGGCGAAGGAGCCCTGCTGCTGCAAACCTTGTGATAATCTTTTGGAGCACATCAACAACAATGAATAACAGAGGGGATAAGACTAATCCCCCAGAATTCCATTCAGAAGAATTTTCCCTTTTCGCAAATGCAGCAACATTTTTATCCACATGATCCATCTCCCATTAAATCCTCTTATTTCTAAGACAGAAATCAGATCTTCTCAGGAAACTTTGTTGAAACCTTGGCTGAAATCAAGCTTTAGTATCATCGCCTTTCTTTTCCTTTCCCAGCATGCTTGCACCAAGTCCATAGCATATATAAAGTTACATGCGATGCATGTAGTCCTGACAAAACCAGTTTGGTCTTCATCCATGATTTGCATGATTTCCTTCTGTAATTTGCTGAAACAGTTTAAGATATAAGTACAGGATATCATGATTCAGCAGCTAAACTGAGATGAAGCCTAGCTGCTTGTGTTTCCGGTTGTGGCTTTTTCTTACAAGCAGAATCTTTCTAGAGAAGCAATTAACTCTACATTTTTTATTTTTGTCCGACTTTTTGTGATCTGGCTTCTCCTCTTTAACTTATCCTCGTGCCAACAGTCCTGTTTTCTCTCACACGTACCAAGCTTTCAGTTGGGTGGTGGAAGAACATATATATATAGCTTCAGGTTTGTCTGTGGGTGCGTAGAAGAAGTTTTGCTTGTGTCATGGCGTCTGCTAGTTATACAGAGAGGCGAAAGCATTCTGGTTGGCGTGGTTAGTGTTTTGAGATTCCTATTGGTGCGTAGCTGTATATTCATGATACTTTCTGGTCTGACTTGTCTTTTTCTTATTGTAGCTAAAATGTTTTATTTAGAAATAAATAATAGCATTCTTATCTTCAAATGCATGCAAATTACGATGCTTCCAGAGAAGCAAATGTATTCTAAGTGAAATGATGTTGTTAACCTCTGATTGCAGGCCAAGTTATAAAGGGTTGGGATATGGGAATCAAAAGCGATGAAGAGGGGTGAGAATGCTATTTTCACCATTCCACCAGAGCTTGCGTATGGTGAGGATGGCTCACCTCCAGTCATCCCTCCAAATGCGGTGCTGCAGTTTGATGTTGAGCTTCTATCATGGGCAAGTGTCAAGGATATTTGCAAAGACGGCAGCATCTTTAAAAAGATACTAGCTGAAGGCGAGAAGTGGGAGAATCCCAAAGACAGTGATGAAGTTTTTGGTACTATAACATGCTCGTTGCAGTTGTGCCTTAATGCTTTTCCAGTGACTGTCAAGGTTTATTCCATTACTTGATGCAGTTAAGTATGAGGCAAGGCTTGATGATGGGACTGTTGTAACAAAATCTGATGGTATTGAGTTCACCGTGAAAGAAGGTATATTGCTTGCCATTTTTGAACATTTGCATATCAATCTAGATTTGGAAGGCCATTTTCTCATGCAGGGATATTTTCTTTTCAGGTCATTTCTGCCCTGCCATATCGAAGGCGGTCAAGACTATGAAGAAAAATGAGAAGGTCCTGCTTACTGTCAAACCTCAATGTGAGTTTGTACAGTAATGTGGTTTAGAACTCTTCTGGGTAATGTGGCAATGAGGTCATATCTAATATATGTCATGTGGTGAACAGATGGATTTGGTGAGGAAGGCAGGCCAGCCTCTGGAGACGAAGCTGCAGTTCCCCCTAATGCTATGTTGCACATTGATCTTCACTTGGTGTCCTGGAAGACAGTCACTGAGATAGGTAACGATAAGAAGATCCAGAAGAAGATCCTCCAGGAGGGTGAAGGCTACAACCGTCCCGATGATTGTGCAACTGTCAAAGGTATATTTTACTGTTACTTTTACATGGTATAGTCTCAGAATGGTACTCCTGTCCTGTTATTTTTATGTAAATGATAGCGATCTTATCCCGCAGTGAAACTTATTGGGAAGTTGGAGGATGGTACCGTGTTTATCAATAAAGGTCATAATGGTGAAGAGCCGTTCGAGTTTAAGACTGATGAGGAGCAAGTGATTGAAGGGCTTGACAAAGCAGTGCTTAGCATGAAGAAAGGAGAAGTTGCCTTTGTGACTATTGCCCCGGAGCATGCATATGGACCTGATGAAACAAAGCAAGATCTGGCTGTAGTTCCTCCCAACTCAACTGTTTATTATGAAGTTGAACTTTTATCCTTTGAGAAGGTAGAATCATCTTAACATCGGGAATCTGTATGGCTGAGTAATTATTGGTCATGGATGAAACCTGAAATTTCTCCATGTCATTTTGTGCAGGAGAAGGAATCGTGGGAGCTAAAGGATAACACTGAGAAGATTGAAGCAGCTGCTAAGAAGAAAGATGAAGGAAATGTGTGGTTTAAGGTGGGCAAGTATGCAAGGGCTTCTAAGAGATATGGAAAGGTCAAAATTCCAAACCTATTACTTAGAGTAACCGTGTTTCATGCAGATCCCTTGCATTAAATAAATTCTGACGCTTAGTATATTCTGCCTGGAATCAGGCTTTGAGTTTCATAGAATATGACAACTCCTTCAGTGAAGAAGAAAAGCAGTTGTCTAAAGCACTCAAGGTGAGCTGCAAGCTCAATGATGCTGCATGCAAACTTAAACTTAAAGATTACAAGGGAGCGAAAGAACTGTGTACCGAGGTAATTATATGCAGAAACTGAGGCATCTAGTATAGTTCTAACGGGAGATGATACCTGGGCTGACTCTGAATTATGGTGTTCAGGTCCTGGAAATTGACAGCACAAATGTGAAGGCCTTGTACAGACGGGCACAGGCGTACACTCATCTTGTTGAACTTGATTTGGCAGAGCTGGATATAAAAAACGCACTGGAAATAGATCCTGAGAACAGGTTAACCTTAGCGCTTCTGAATCTGGTCAAAGTAGTTTACTTGAAGAAATTGTATCAGTAGGGTCAAGCTCACTAGATAATTTTGTTGAATGGCATGTTGACGACATTGTGACCACCAATGACACAACCAGGCTGTGCAGTTTCTGTGACCAAGTTTGTTCTAGCCTTTTGTGTGTTGGGATAACTAATATTCCTTGTTTTCTCAGGGATGTGAAGATGGGTTATAGGAGGCTGAAGGAAACGGTGAAGGAGTACAACAGAAGGGATGCTAAATTCTATGGAAACATGATTGAGAAGCTGAGCAAGCTGGAAGACAAGGAAGCCGACGTGAGCTCCCTTTTCCGCCACCGTTCTGCCATATCGTCTCTATATAGTACTACCTTGGCTGCCATTTTACAATTCGTTTGGTGCTTGCAGGGCAGCAAGAGCCTGGGGCAAAGCAAGAAACGCGGCCTGTGGCCGTTAGCTAGGAGTCTCTTCACGACCGACGGCAGCAACGGGTCCACGCTGCGGCTCTTGCTAAGGCTACTGATCCCAGTTATGGTTTTGGTCGCGCTTTGTGTTGCCTACTACGTGCAGAGCGGAGTTCCTGAAATTGATTGTGTGAACTGTTGACATGTCGATTCGTTTGTCCGGCTTGTGTAGTGTCTGTCATGCATGCTTCTGTGTTATGTCCTGGTGGATCAAATCAACTGCTCATGGGAAATATATCTGTTACGTTCTGATGACTGTCTTGTATGAATTACCATTTTGTCTTCGTGAATGTTTTGTGTAATTACTTTGCTCTATTGACTTGATGAGTCGGCACGTGAACCCTGTTTTCGGTGAAGAAACAGAACAGTCTTCGACAGAGAACTGTATGTAGAATGCGAGTAGACTATACCAAGTTCATCGGTAAAAAAGGATTAAAGCTACAGAGACGAGACAAAAGGGGGCTCAACTCGAGTACCAGTAAATGGTCAGTATAATCTGGCTCTATTTGTGTAAAATTGAACTGTGGAACCCAAATAAGTTCATACAATTCAATTTTTCACAGATAAAAATTTACATGATTTGACAGTGTCTGAATTTATGTCCAAGGGTTCAACCTGGAGTTCCAAAAAGGGAGAAATTGATCTCCAAAGTTCTAAATTTAGGAAATATCCTTGCTTTACCAATGGTAAATTTGGAGATGCCATAAACCCGACGGTGTCACACTATCTAATATCGTTTTAAAATATGTCTCAAAGATCATCTTTTACAAAAGAAAAATATGTTTTATTACCACAAAGGATTCGTTTACTTAGGTTGCACAGAAAAGATAAATTGAATCCAGTCTTAAACAACTCCAGCAGTTAGAGCATATATGAACAACAGTTCAGATTTACCCCAAATGTAGCTATGCATAAACTGAACTGCATTGGCTCCCCCTGGTTCTACAACCCAGAAAGAAATGCTTCAATAAACAAGCATTGTTCAAAACTGAATTATAATCGGTTAGCATAGAAGGGGACGAATTATGTAGTAGCCAGATGATTTTTTTATCCATAGGATGCACAGAATTTCTTGAGCAGAAGGATGCATAGAAAATCAGAAGTATATTTCTCATGAGGCAGTAAAAACAGGTTCAACTATGCTATTTCCACACTTTGAATAGTTTGTATGATTCATCAAATTGTCATCACAGTCAACAGCTGAAACCTCTACCAAAAAGTAAGCAAACAGAAGTAAAGCTGCCTGGAACCCATACATGAAACAACAGATACAGAAGGCAGTATAAGATTGGTCTATTCGTGTGGCTGGAGACAGCTTCCACTGGATTACTGGTTCTGCAATTGCCTCGTAGGAGCTGGAAACATCTCTGACAGAATCCTCATCAATTCTTCCACCTGAAACATCGTTTGCATCGGTATTCTCTTTGAAAGCTCCCGCAACCGCTCCTTGAATTCCTCCACCTTCTTCACTTTCAACTTACTGACGTTCCTCTGAGCAATGGTATAAATCAAGGAAATTGCAGAGTGAATGCCCTGAGCCGTCACCATTCCACTTGCGTGTTCCTCGATGACGATATTCACCAGTTCCACGGCATGACCGCATATCCTATCCAGAACAGCTTCAGATTTTGGCAGACGATCAAGCAGAAGCAGGAACTCATCAGTGACCAGGAAGCATTCCAGCAGCATATCAGGCACATCATAATCTATAGCTGATGAATTGGCTTCCTCGTCTTTACAGAGTGCAAGGATTGCAGCGGCACTCTCCTTCCTTACTACAACATCCTCAATCTTGAGTAGATCAGTGAGCATTTTCATTCCCCCTGTGTCCAACAATCGTTTCCTGAACACATCAGACTCTGACAGTATTGCAACTGTAGATGCTACCGTTGCCAACATTGACGCTGAACCTCCAAGCCTCTCTGCCTTTTCGACGACTTTGATTAGAACAGCTGGTAGCTTATTTTGTTCGGCTAGGATCTCCCGGTTGGGCCTGTGCATGGACAAATTAAGGAATAATGAGATCCTTTCGTCCTCAGCATCACCTGTCCATGTAGATTTCCATTTCTTCTTAAGATCTAAGAGCACAAGGACCAGGCCTGGCCACTTTTCAAGGCAAGGATGCACTCCCTTGGATGTTTTAGACATTTGATGGATCAAATGCAAGGCCTCTTTCTGCAGTCCTGAATGACCTGAGAACTTTTCTAGGATGTCTTGAATTTGTTCGTCTGAAGGTGGTATCAAGGGGGGAGGAACCGTATCAGCAGTGGTAGAGGGGGGACGGTCTGAGTGATCAAGGCACCATGCAGCAATCATGTCACGGAGGAGGTGGTTTGGAACACTGAGTGAGTGGGGCAAGGATTGTCTAGTAACTGGGCAGATTTTGTTCTGTGAAAGGAACCATTGTTGGTATGATTGATCAACACTCTGCATACAAGGAAAGCAAAATATGGTTACTGGGTAGATATAAACCAATGAGAGAATTCCAGTAGATAACCAGTGAAGTGATAATTACTTAAGGAAAATAGATTACAGTTCTCTTATAGTAGTTGATCATGGCAACTAATGACCAACCTAGCATTCAGGAAGAAAATGACAAACTACCAATTACTTAGAACCTACGCCCATGCAACCATTTGATGGATGTAAGCATCCACCTGGCAGTTTTAATGTACGTGGTGGCACATATATTTCTTGGAAATAAAAGGGTGAGCGAGAAAATGGTGAAACAAGTACGCATAAACAGAAATGAAAGAGAACAAGAAAAAAATTCCTCTGTTTTTTGGTCCAAGTTTCTGCTTTTCAGAAAGAATATGTCAGAGTGCGTCAATAACTACCGATTACATCCCAGGATACAATCGTGCAAAACTAAAGCACAGTGGGAACATATATGATATTTAACAGCTTACAAACATCACAATTTGCCAAATAAGTTACAAAGTCAAGTACAAATATGGAATTCGAACCACTACATAGAGCAGGAAGTGCAGATTATTTTATTATGACCCAGGAGAATATTAGCTTGTGCATTTTTCTTTAGACGCCAGTCCATTCGATTATTTCATGAGATAGAAACTGTAGATATGATGCAATTCAAGAGGAAAGTACATCGATAACCGAACTAACCTGTCAATAAAAAGACAATCGTATGTGAAAGGTAATATGGGTCACAACACACAACTTACATTAGTAAAGTAAGAGAACAGTATGTTACTATTAATAATATTGTAAAGTTCAATCCTGGTTGTGCATAGCTGCTATTGCTACCCATTATTAATAGTTCATAACAAATCAAAAATACTATTTCAATGATTAGTGATTGGTGAATAGAGCAATTTGCTTGCTTCAGAACCCTTGGTCTTTTTGGCAGAACATGAGTTATAAAGAACGCAAATGAAACATCCAGTAGAAAATATAGGGCAATTCGTTTGGTGTGCAGGAAGCAATGGGAAGAGCTCGTGACTTACATATCCAGAAGCCAATATGACAGGATCCTCCATTACTCCTCCATGCAGTGGATCAGCCTAACAAGACAACATAATTGTGAAATGTGTATACTGGTAAAGAGGATGAGATGGGTCGATAAATTTGACTCCATGGAAGTGTCATAAATGATGGAGTGACTCGCTGAAAAAATGATGGAGTAGAGCAGAGACGGCTCAATCAATTTGATAAAATGCTACTGTTACACAGGAATACGATGCTATTGGACTTGAACAGAAAAGAAAATTTCATCCAAATTCTAATAGTAGTTTTTAAACGAAGAAAAGGGTATACGTTTTTCAAAACAGCACGAGATTTTCCACTGATTTTTTCCAGTTTTACTTTAAACGACAGTTTTCAATTGATCACCATGTAGCATTGCGTTGTACAAAGCCAAACTATATCGCAACAGCCAACAAGAACTGCACGCGAGATGATCTTGCACAAAAATAAAAGAAAAAGGTACCAGACAATTCATCATCCTCGCAGCAGCAAGAAAGAGGCACGAAAACGAGGGGAACCAGAAGAACAGAGGAAACTGAATCAGAAATCCCAAGAATCAGAGAGCGTGGCACTTACATCACTAGGAGGCCATTTGGTGGCGAAATGGCGAGGGATTTTCGGGGGCTTCAATTTCTTGTAAGAGAGGTCCATGAGGCCGGTCATTGCCTTCTCCATCTCGGCAAATGCTGCCTCCCCTTGGGCGTCGTCCGCGCCAGCGTCCCCTTGGGCGTCGTCCGCGGCCTCCTCTTTGATCTTCGCCAATGCAGTTCGCATCATATCGGCGAACTCAGACCGCGTGTGGGCTACAGGGTGCTTCCCTGACCTGGTCTCATCGTTGATTACAGTTGTTTCCGGCACCGAGTCTGACGCGCCGACGACGTTAGATGCCGTGGTCTGCTCTGGCAGGGTTCTTGCTGCTGACCTCGGCGAGGAGGGGTCTGAGTTCTTGCCGACGCCTAGAAACTTCTTGGCAGCCTTCCGCGCTCCTCGCCATAGTCTTGACGGCGATGGCAGTGCGGAGGAGGAGCTCCCTTGTGCGCGACGCCTGGCCCTGGTACTATCTGTTATTTGCTTCTCGACATCGCGAAGCATCTTATCTTCCAAGTTCTGGTCCGCCTCGCTCGTGGAGCCGAGGGAGGCTGACGTCGCTGCGCTTGCTCGGCGTCGGTTCCTCCTTGGCCACATGATTGCTTCTTGGTTTCTTGCCGCGGGAGGGAGGAGTTCTTGGGTTGCTGCTGCCTGCCGTTGGGTTCCTTCCTGTGTCGAGTTTGGGAGGGAATATGTGATCGGAAGGTGTGAGATACGGCACCGGAGGGGAGAGGGGCTGGCCTTTTATAGTCGCGAGGCCGCATGGCTTGGGTGCGCAAACGGCTGGACATCTGTTGCTGTTTCTGTTATTTCTGTTGGGAGGAATTGTAGGTCGGTAGTCATATCTTGATGGACTTGCCTGTCTGATGAACACTGACTTCGTGTCAAGCATTCCGTCGTGCTGAGCATTGTCTTTCATCTCAGTAATGGCAAGCCTTTGCAGTAATTCCTCGAGTGCTTCAAGGCACTCATCATCTGCTTGGCATTTGATCGAACACGGCCAGCGCTTCCCAGAACCGTGTTTCTCTTGCCCGGCATTTCGTCGAACACCTGCGCCTCGCCAGACCGCGCGCAGAAGCAGCTGAGCTCACAGAACGTCACCGGGAAGCAGGAAGCGACGGCTCGGCCAGGCATCTCGTTGCGCGGGTACTTGGACTAGACCTTGGAGTGGGCCCGGGCCGGGCCAGCACGGTGCGGGCTTGTCGTGCCCGCAGCTTCCAGTACCGGCGAGAGGGCCGGCAGGGCGGCAGGCGGAGCACTTGTGCGAGGAAGAGGGGGTGTCCGCCCGGTTCGCCTCTGTTGCCGTGGCCGTGGCCGTGGTCGTCGTGGCGGTGTCCGCCATGTGCCTCGCCACCCGCACAGCTCTGGCGCTCGCCCGCGTGGCTGTAGTCCCGCTCCCGCCGTAATATCTGACTGCGAGGTGCAGGGAGGACATGGTGAGACGGAGGAAGCCAGGAAGGGAAAGTGGAGGAGGAGCGCCGTGCCCCGTGGCCTCGTGGGGATGTGCAACGCTGTGCTGGAGGAAGCAGAGGGTGGGACGAATATGCAGCCTTGCGGAGACGAGCACCGGAGCACGCTGCTGGTGTTCGAGCGTGGCGAATCAGTAGACAAACATGTGGAATGTGGAATGGTTTTCAAATTACTCCGTAATTTTGGATGAAAAACGAGAGAATACTATCCCACTTAGGGCATGTTTAATGGAGACGCTTAGAGTGGACGCTAAGCTAGATTCCTTGATAGTTAGGCCTGAATCCTATCTGATTCTGGGATAATTTCTCACGTCGACGTTTCATTAGGCGTCGAGCGCTATGCGTATATTTCTGCCGCCCGTTCCAGCTCGTTAGCTGTCCCTAGCGACTCAATCCAAGCGACGCGCATTGGGAGCCCAAACGCTTAGGTGATATTCCAGTTTTCTTGTATTTTTTTATTTTTATCTAAACGTCTAACGAAGTGTCTACCAGTGAAAATGCCCTTAGATAAGTATAGTATAGAGGAAGTACTATCCTAACAACATCTCTACTCGTCTTTCCATACGATGTTTGGCGTGACCGTTTTTCTCTGAAAGGGGATGCCGGATAAATAACAAAGTTGAAGGGCGTGGGCTTTGAGTCGTGTCCCTATAACATAAGTCAATTTTTATTTTCATAATACATAAATTTGAATAACATGTGAAATACAATAAAAATAACTAGCCATGTTCCTGTCTAGGCCTATAGTAGGTGTCTTTATAGTCCTCCTCGTCTTCGTCGTCCTTACAGTTGCTCGGGGCACGACGCAGCGGGAGCCTTCCTGGTGGCACACGCGTGTCGGTGATAGCTGGCTGCAAGGGCTGCAGCCCTGGCCGTAGTCACCATGACGAGCGAGGTAGGTTTGTTCCTCCTTCTCCCACCAGGCATGGGTGGAGGCTAGCTCAGGCATGGGCATGGGCTCCAAGGAGGCAGGAATGGCGGCTCGCTGGCTTGGATAGTCCTCTGGGTCGCCGGCGAGCCTAAGCTGGTGCGCTGACTGGGCGTACTCTGAGGGCACTTGCCAGTTGCCCTGCCTCAGCTACTCTAGGCGAAGGTGACCGCGCGGGGGTGGCTCTCGAATGGTGACGGCGTTGCTCTTGTGCCCGCCCTTCTTTGGCGACAATCGATGAAATTACGGGTACTGCAGGTGTGGGTAACCTCCCGCCGCGATGTGGGCCATCACGTCCTAGAGGGTCCGGGCACCCCACTATAGCCGCCGGACAGCCTCATTGTTGTTCACAGGTGGTGGGTCATCCCCTTCGTACCTTGCAAGCTCTCTCGCATGTCGATTGACGAAGAAGGCGTACCAAGTGACATCATTATCGGGATCCCACTGGGAGTCCATCAGTTGCATCGGCGTGAGCTCACCGTAGTACTGGTTTGTGATGGCGGCTTGGTGAGCCGTCCCTAATAGAACGGGAGCGACAGGGACACCGCCGGCGCTCAGGCTCCAACAAGGGGAGGCACCGATAGTTTGACGGATAGGGGTAGTCGAAGGCGCTCCACTGCGTGTTGTTGAGAGTGAGTTGAGGAGGGGCCATGGTGTGAGAGTGAGTGTAGATCTGCAATGTCTATGGCTGTCGCGTCTATATATAGCGAGAAAAAAGCGGGAAGATCAGGCGGGAAGCGGTGGAAAAGGCGGGAAGAGCATGGCGGGAGAACACGATGGCAAGCAATTTCTCCGCCCGTGTGTCCGTTGATGGGAAACAAGCCGCTTGGGAGACGAGCCGCTCGGGAGACAGGTCATTTATCTCATTGCCAGGACTGGCCAGCATCGCTTTCTACTCCAACTAGACCCCGTGGGTTGGGTTTGGCCTGAGGGATCCGGATAATTAGTTGGTCTGCGCCGGCGCCAAAACCAAATTGACGGGGTGCAACTGGGTGTAAATTTTTGCATCAGCACCTCTCATAGCCCTTTTAGGGCCTTTAGGGTGGACGAGTGGAGATGCTCTGATATCCATACTCGCATCAGGTGTCGCATACCTCTCTATCAATCAACAATATAGACAATGTAGACGGTTTCTTTCAGGCCACTCAGAACCGAAAAGATAGATATAGGTCCTGACTGTCCTTATCTTCTTTTTCTCAAATAAATTACCCTTATATTTTCAGTTTTATAAGTTTAGAAAAGAGAAGAACACCAAAGCAAAAGTCATAAAATTAGTGTACACTAAACGGTCAAACTTCTTTGACCATTTCCACTTGGTAAAATCTAACAAATTATATTAAGTTTAATCGTTTGACAATAAATCTAACCATCTAGATAGATCATGTCAACTAGGCAGACCTTGGCACAACTTACGTATCAAGAAATGTTTTCATGTTTCAGCAAATATCTGAATTTTAATGAGGTAACAAAAAGCTGCATACATCGATTGATGCAGAGGCTGAGCTACATGTTGGGTTATTAAGCAATTTGTGCATGAGATTAATTACCAAAATCAATACCATGTAAACACTAGGATACACGAGCTGCCCACATGGGCCACAAACCCATATAAATCCAATCTTCTACAAAATCTTAGAGTCACATGATATGACTCATTAGTTCCATTCACTGATTAATACACTTGTCTTTAACTAGAGACTTTTAAGTTAAACTTCCATCTTGATAAAAAGATACACGTGACTGCAACTAAACAATGAAATAGATATAATTGTCAGTTTTATGTAGCAAATTTCACTCATTTTCGTTACATGTACTACGTTACCATAGGTTACCCCCTCGGGTGGAGCTTATAAGTCATACTCCACTGTCTTTCACGAGATTCCTAGAGATTCATCAAAATCTAATACATTGTGACGAGTAGTGTAGCTCATATAGGTGTATTGTTTCAAGATCGCTCTGTAGTACAGCGTATTTTCTCCCGACGGGCCAAACATAACACATTAAGATATAGTTAATCTGCCTAACACTAGAATGTGAGAGAATTACATCTGTAGTGGAGTAGGAGTATTAAAAGTATTCTCTCAACTCAATTGTTTTGGTTTGTTCTCCTAGGTTTCAATTCACGGGATCTCCAATCACATAGGTTGGACTACCCCCTCGACAACTCAACATGGGTCTCAAACCCATCTCTCTCGCTGCATTTTCTATCAAATTTCTTGATAGTATTTCGTAAAAAGATATGTCTGATTCTTAGCTATTTGGATATAATTCAATGTTATAACTTCAGAGTTTTTCAGCTTTCTAAGAGACTTCGGTCTTCTCTTCACATGTCGTGAATTCTTCATATTACCCTTAGACTGTTCACTTTGACAATCATAGTTTGGTTATCACGATTCATAAGGATTACCGGTATTGGTTTCTCAACCATAGACAAATCTTTTAAGAGTCTACTTAAAAGAAATTTGTAGAATATTTAGTATGAAATGAAATTGTCCACTTTGTTTGGATAATTTAAATGGGTTTAAATTAAAAGGTCACAATTTTTAGTATGTTGGGGCGGAAACCAGATTTATTCTTCGCCAGCAACACATATTTTACCAATTACCCCCTGGAAAAGATGGTGAACAAACCATTTCCTTTCCAGATCATAAATGGAAACATGTGGGTCATGGTAACAACAAAGCATGGAATAGTGTCGCGTGGTTGTTCCTGTTAGATGTATATATATGTATATTGTATTTTCCCCATATGTTAGGGGGCTTCCTGCATATTTGCCCTGTACCTGTACTATATATTGTGGCCTTTGGCCCCCAGAGGAATACAAGTTATCTATTCCTAACATGGTATCAGAGCCACGTTAGTCTCATCCCTGTCGTCGACGGCCTTACTCGCTACATGTTGCTGGATTTAGATCGGTCATTCTCGACCGGTCTGTTTTCTCTCCGTTATTGATCCGCTCGCGTGGATCCAGACGGGCCCTCTTTGTCCTCTGCTCCGTCGCCCGCTCGCTTCCCGATGCCCGAGGACCGCCCGCCTCGCCAGGATACCGACGCCTGACGCCAGACGGGCCCTCTGCTTCCCGCAGCCCGACGCCAGATCTCCTCCAGACGACGCCACGACGCGGATCTCCTCCAGGCGTCGCCACCCACGCCCTCCCGTAAGGCCCACGCATCGCTTCCGGCTTCATCTTCGCCGATTTCTTTTTCGGTCACGATTTTCCCCGGAATAGGTTCGCGCCGCCCCGATCTAGCTTATCGGGTGCATTACGTTACGGTGGTTAAGTCTAAGGTCTAAGAATTGGGGAGATTCGTCATGCTGCCGTTGACTTTTCGGCGCCGGATCTAGATCTAGATCCACAAAAAAAAATTAAAAAAGAGAGAGAGAGAGAGAGGAATATGTCTTCTTCCTCGGGTTATGTTGCGATTCCTCGCTGCCCGGTGATCTTCGATGGCGCGAATTATCCTGATTTCGCTGCCTTTATACGCGTTCACATGCGCGGTCTTCGTCTTTGGGGTGTGCTCTCCGGCGAGGTCTCCTGTCCGCCATGCCCCCTGCTCCTGTGGCTCCTCTTCCGCCGACGCCGATTGTTCTCGGTGCTGATGCTTCTCAGGAGGCCAAGGATGCCGCCGAGTCTTGATAATCGGCTGCTGTTGCTATGACCTGAAGTTCAAGCGGTACTCTTACGATCTCGAGGCCTATCGACACGCTCGACCGCTTACACTCGGTGGGTTGATGAGGATGCTGTCTTGCTGTTGTTCTCACCTCTGTTACGCCCGATGTCGCTGAGTTCATGAGTCTCCCTCACCGCTTCGGTGGGCTCATCTTCGCCGCTTATTAGCCGTCTGGGGATGCTATTTACCTGTCTGTAGTTCGCCAGGAGTATGCTCTCCAGCAGGGTGATTCCACTATTGATGAGTTCTATACTCAGAGTGCTGCTATCTGGCGTCAGCTTGATTCTCTCCGTCTTCTTTGTGGCACATGCTCGTGCAGATTATGCGCTTCGGACTTGGAGTTTCACCGATCTATGAGTTTACGTCTGCCTCGCCAGGAGTTTGAGCCGGCGTGCTCGCTGAATGCTCGTGGTCGTGTTCCGCTCCCGAGGTGTTGCGAGCTTGGCCGAGGAGACCCGTCTCCGTGGTCTGGTCTTCTTACGGTTCCATCTGCGCTTTCTACCGTGGTGCTCCTTTGCCGTCTGCTCCATCGACTCACAGCGTTCCACTGCGTGCCGCCGATACTACCCACCTCTGTGTCGGGCTGTCGGCAAGACCAGAACCTCGGGGCAGTCGGCATCGCCAGGCTCGTGATCGTGGTCGCCGTGGTTCTCTTCACCGCTTCCATCGCACTGAGGATGGTCACACTTGGGCCACTGTTATACACGGACCCGCCACGTCGCCAGCACCAGGCTCGTGGGCGGTCGGCTTCTTCCGGATCTTCAGCGGTTGCTCTCGATCAGGACATTATCAAGAGTCTTCAGATCCGCTTGCTGCTCAGTGCTCTTCTTGACGGCACCGCTGGTTCTGGATCGACTCTTCGTAATCAGGCGACCACCACCTTCTACACAGTCAGGTACGTCTCCGTGGTATCTGGATTCTGGAGCTTCTTTTCATATGACCTCTGAGTCTTCTTTTCTGTCCTCTCTTAGTTCTCTCCCTTCTCCTGTCCGTGTTTTTACGGCTGATGGTACCTCTCTCCCTGTTTCTAGTCGGGGCACCCTTTCTACTTCTTTTTTTGTTCCTGATATTTCTCATGTCCCGCTTCTTAAGATGAACATGTTCTCTGCTAGCCAGCTTACTGACTTTGGTTGTCGCGTCATTCTTGATGCTGATTCTTGTGTTGTTCAGGACTGTCGCACCCAGGCCCTGGTTGGAGCTGGCCCTCGCAGTCGTGACTCTTCAGGTCTTTGGGAGTTAGACTGGCTTCGTGTTCCTTCCGTTGCCACTTCATCTTCCAGTTCTTCTCCGGTTGTCGTGTGGCATCCCGCAAAACCACTACTAGAAAATCGCGTTGAATTTGTGCATTGCATCGTCATCATCATGCATTGTTTGCTAAAACTATTTTCGCAACGCCCGTTTTGTTTTCTAAAACGCCCCATCTTTAATCAAATATCAAACCCCGGTCTCCGGATTATTTTTGTTTGAGTGCTATTGTTTTGCAAACGGTGTTGACAAAACAAATAAAATTTATATTATTTTAGTGGGGGCAGTCGAACGGGCCCGCCCGACCCGAACGACCACCCCCAGAAAACTAATCGGTCCAAATGGACCGGCCCCTCTAAATCCTAAACTCACCCATCCCTATCTACCCAACCAAACAACCACATCACCCTGGCCAACCAGACGCTGACACCTCACCTTTTTCCCTCCCCTAACCAACCCCAAACTGCCACCTAGCCCACCCCCACTTCCTCTCCTCTCTAAACCCACCTCGCCACCACCCACACCTCACCCATCCCACACACACGCACGCTGCAGACACACACTCCTCACCCGCCACACACAGCCACACAAAGACACCCCCGGACCCACATAACCCTACACCGATAGCCCCCCTCGAAAACCACGCAGACCCGGTCCCACTGACGCCTTGCACGACGCCAGCCCCACGCCTCTCTCCTCCCTCCGCCGCCTTCCTCTCTCCGGCCATGTCAAGGCTGCTGCGCCGCTCGCTTTCGCCCCGCCTCCGCCACACCCCTGCTATGTCTCCAACCGCGGCATCCATGCTCGTCGGCCTCGGCCACCCACCTAGTCGTCGTCCCTCCGCTCCTGGCGCTGCCGCTCCGCCCGCCGTGTACCTCGCCTCTCCGCCTCGCCATGGAGCATGGAGCTGCCACGGCAACCGCCTCCCGAGCCTCCTCGCCATGACCCCCGCCAGCCTCCGCCGAGGACGAGCCTGTCGCTTCAAGCGAGCCACCATCCGCGACGCCGCCCCGCAACATCCCCTGGCTACCACCGCTCCGGCCTGCTCGTCCTCCGCCGCCGGCGACCCGCCTCTGCCACCTGCCGCCGAGCCCGCCAAGACCTCTCCTCACGGCGATCACAAGACTACCGTGCGGCCCTTTTGCAGCAGCCGACGGCCACGCCACCGCCTCGCCGCCCGTCCCCATCGCCGCTTCCTCGTCCCTTCGGCCTCTCCTGCCCTCCGCCTCCGGGGCCCGCTGCCATGTACGCCGTGGCTGCATGTCTGCAGATGGCCCCACCTTTGTGCTGGTGGAATCCTCCAAGAACTTCAGAACCACGCGAGTCTCGGAAGAACCACCAGAGCCAAACCTGCGAGCACCCGAGTTCTTCAAGGACTACAAGATCATCCGACGGCTCCAACAATTAAACCAGAACTTCCTCGAAAGTGGAGCCGCAAACCCCAAGATCATTGAGAGGGGGGCCGATGACCTCGGACCAAGAACGTCGACATGAAACGCCAAGTACTCCTTCCCGGACCCGGACCCCGAAGACCGAGCTCGACATGCCATGCTCTCCCTCATGAAACGCCGAGTACTTCTTTCAGAACGCCATGATCGTCAACATGACCCGAAGACCGCGAATGCGACAAGAACGGCACCGACCAGGGCTGACCCGATGCGCCCCCGACGCCAACCAAGCCCTGCTTCCCGGTTGCGACAAGACCTACCCCGGTGGTCGAGAATGTCACGCCAAGATCGAACCCTAGACCCTGGACCCCGAGACCCGGCCCCGCACCCCCGGACAAGATCGTCGAACCCTAATGTGTGACCCTTATCCGAACCCCTATTTTTATAAATGTTAAACATAAAACCTGTTGCATACTTAATTGTTCATTTCACATGCATATTTGTGTGGTTTGGGGGCCTTATGCCGACTCACCATATAAATAAATATGGGGCTCATAAGCGGGCAAATCTAGTCTCATAATGGCCTCATTTAAATCTGAGTAGCGAACCAGGGCTATCTTTGCCATGTTCAAATAACATTAAATTGCGGGTTAGCTAGAACAACATGAACCACCTAATTAATTGTCGGGACCCCGGTTCCACTTAATATTGACCTAATCGCATTGCACCTTTGCCATGCCATGCATCATATCATAAGCATGCCGATCTTCTGCCGTTGTATTAAATATTGCATCCGGTGTTCATTCTAGTGTTTTGCTTCTTCGCGGATAAGCCGTTGAGTTGATGTGAGTCACCGATCTCGGTTGAACCTTCCGTGTTTTCAAAGCGAGCATCTCCCTTTCTACCTATCTTACTTTTTATAGTCTTTATTCCCTCCTGTTGATCTATTGCTATACGTGTTGCGATGCTTTAGTTTCCGCACTGTGATATACCGTGCAGCCCTATATTGCCTTGGACTCACCCTATTACATTGTTTGGTAGATAGTTGGACTTGCGGCGTCGTAGTTTGCTCAAGTGCTGATGTGTGTCATATGCCACGCGATTGTTGATGTATTGCCGCATGTTGATGTTGGAGATGATCCTAGTTTTACTTATCGTTCACTTTAAATTCTGTTTAACAACTAAAATTGAAATAAGCGAGAGGCATCGGTGGGTGATAGATAATATTTGGTTTCGACGCCCACTTGTGTCCGTAAGACCCAGTACTTGATACTTCCTTGATTTATCGCGCTATCCACATCCGGAGGTATATGGGACCCCCAGCGAGCTTGATTCTCATATTTCTAGGGCCACAAACTAGTTTGAGGTTTTATTTACGATCTGTACTTATGCCATGCTACTTATGTATTTAAATTGTGCGAGCACCTTGTCTTGTTAGGAATTGTGACCCGTTCGTGGTATCGACAAGCCCAGCCACACTTTGGGTTCCCGGTCGTTCTGGCCGCCCCAAACCTTAAGTCCGTCTCAAGTCGGCTAACCGTTCTTGGGTTCTAAGGGTGGCCCTGAAATATTCTGAATCCTGTGATTGTTCATCGTGAAAGCCTCGTTGGGTTTGAGTTGGTTTTCCGAGGTTGATCGAGCGTGTGTTGCTATTGGTGCACCCGGCCGGTAAAACTTTCGAAAGCCGTGTCGCGGATATGGATGACTTGGAGCCGATATCTCGATCATAGACAAGCATAACTAAAGTTTATTGCTATAAATTTGACTTATAATGACTAGTAATCAGCTTCACTATAACGGAATGGCTAATAATACTGCCCACAATTGCTTGTTTGGATTGTCGCTTGCGACCATTGTACCTGACTAGTAAGTATGACAACTACAACGGAATTGGTTGATTAAAAGTACCAACAACTGCTGGGTTTGGGTCTACATCATGCTATCTGTATCTGATTAGTAATTGTTGCAACTACAACGGAATGGTTAACTAAAAGTGCCCACTGCTTATTTTATCAGGATGATTATCTAAACCTGATTAGTAATTGCTGCAACGATAACTGAATAAGTAAAACTGCCAACGGTGTGAGTTCCTCGGTTGACTTCCTCGTTTGGTCTCGAGGGAAGCCAGATGGGTTTGTTTTGGTGTTAGCCTCGGTTGGATCCGGATAGGTCTATCTTACCCTCTCGATGATCGCCGTGGTATCGAGTCTCTATAGGTTGTTTAGTGCATGCCGCCACCGCCGATCCACCATACCTATGTAGGCGAGGACCCAATTCTAGCCTCGGAGTGTCTTGGCCTCGATCGACGCTCCTTCTTTTTCCTTTGCCCTTTGTCGGCACCCTTTTGTTTAAGCAGGTTTTGAGATCGACGTCGTTAGAAGGGTTACCTAACGCTTTGGGCGGGGTTATGGACGCCATTGGTTATTCTTGAGGCTCTTAGCCCATTTGCATCTTGTCTGAGTTGGACGCTCTATCGTTTCAAGGTGATTTGGATCTTTGTATATTATATCGTATTCTTGACTCCTTGAGTCATTTATATATATATATCATTACGTGGGTCCCATCGAGGACTGTTGTGTAATGTTATTACTGCGTTTCCCACCGCATGAAAGTGCATGGTGGGCACCTTTGAATCGTTTCTATGCGGGTTTGGCGAATTTTGCTCAAACTTGCATAGGTCCGATTCTGAGGGTGTTACAGTGGTATCGAGCTCAACAATTGCGATCTTGTTGCTGCCAAACCCACCGGCGGCGGCGAGCAACCTGAAGAGCCGGGAGGCTCGAGGCTATTGGTGGGCCTGGTCCCTCGGCGGCCCGCAAAACTCCGACACGTCTGGCTTGGTTCGGCGTGCCACACCTATACCTGGTCGAAGGTGAAGGATTGCTCCGATTGATTTCTGCATGGTAAACAAGTATCGTAAAATTGACGTGACCGGCTCCGGGTTTCCACAGAATCGGCTCCTAGAGCCGATTGCCCCATGGTTCTGCATTAGATTTACGATAACATGGGGTTTTGCTTGATCACTACAAGTTAAATCGATCTCTGACGTTTAATGTTTTCACCACGTAATCTGGGCGTCCTACACGTAATTGAGCCTGGTATGTACAAAGATGAAGAATATTAACCCTAGAAAAGGCCTAATAACTAACTTAAAGTCAATTCGGAACAACTTCTCTAGAACGAATAAACCACGTCCCTACGTACTACTGGATCGTTCAACCCGTTTGTAAGGCCTGGCTACGTAGATAGTAAACTAAACCTTGGTGAACAAGGCACAACTATAACAGATTGAAACAACTAAATAAAGATCATAGGATGCTACCTTGCACTTGCACTTGGGAAGAGGTGCAAAGGTAGCGAGGTAACTAGAGGTAGCATAACTTCAACGATAATAACGAAAAACACCGATGCTAGCCTCAAACAATCTATGATAATGGTATTACTGCGCCATCAACAACGCTTGATCTGAGTAAAACCAGGTAGCATATGAATCGCCTAGATCGCAAGATGCGATCTAGGCATGACATATTCTACCGAAAGAAACCCTAGAAACAAGGGGTGGCGCGCCGAGATTGTGTTTGTTGTGAGCGTGATTGTCCTCCTTTTCTCAATAACCTTAGGTACATATTTATAGTCCGGAGACTCTCTACTTTTGGAATAACTCTACAACTCTATCTAAACATAGCGGAACCTAAACAAATACGAAACCTACTATGATACAAGATACGGGCAATTTAGCCCAAATCCACACTAGGCCGATTCAACAACACGTTGAATATCGTATCTTCAAGCCCATCTTGATCACGGCCCATCTCCGTCTTTGGTCAAAATACGGCGATAACACATGCCCCGGTTTTGGCAATGATAATTCCAAAACCACTCTGTTTTTATTTTCTTCTTCTCCCTTTTTTTTTATCGGCTCGCGTCGCGGAATCGTGGCGAGCAGTAAATCACGCTACCCCTTCATCATGATGCCTGTCTTCTCAACTCCTGCAAGGCATGATTTGACGATTTTGGCGGTGCAATCGGGAAACCGCTATGGCATTGAACCGTCTCCACTATTCCCCTTATTTAAATCCGCTTTGAATAGTTCGCGGTCCCCATCTTCCTCCAGTTGCGAAAACCCTTCTCCTTCGCGAAAAACCCGTTTCTTCGCCATGGCCTCCTCTGCTTCCTCGCTGTCCTCCGCCTCCAACTCGATGAGCGACCGAGAGCCGACGCTGAACACCGCCGATGGCGGCGTACAACCTCTCGCCCACAATGGTGGGACGAGAGGGTTGGGACCATTGTCTCAGTCGGAGGACGACGCGTCCATGACCGGCGAGGAGAGCCTCGATTCCTCGTTGATCGAGGCGAAGAGCAGCGATGACGCTTGGTCTTGGGGCGGCGTCGAGTCCTCCGACGGAGGAGGAATCGAGGAGGAAACCTCTTCCGAGCAGTACCCGACGAGCGCTTCGCCGGGTCCAGCGAAGACACCGAAGATGACGACGAGGATGAGGAGGCCCCCGCTGGCTTCTTCAGCAGCAGCAGTGAAGACGACGCCGGCAGCAGCGCCGAAGACAGCGAAGAAGACGGCGGCGACGACAGCGGCGATGATCTCGCCCTTTAGTTTAGGAATTAGTAGCAGCAACAGTAGTAGTAGGCTTCCTTTTGTAATCAATCATCCTTTTGTAAGCAATTATCTTCGAATGAATGAAAATCCGCTTCCCAAATATTGTTCCTCTTCGCTTCAATTTTGCCGATAGCCGAAATAGGTCGATGCTCCAGAAGTCGATGACACTGTATCGGCTTTCAACATACTGCACGCATACAGTCAGACAAGTCAAATCGCAAAGAGCCGATGACTACCCATCGGCTTCTCCCCAAAAATGTTGACAGGGTCAAAACTTGGTCGCATCTTTAGGCCCATTAATACGGTCACCTCTTGGTTCCAATGGTAACCTGCAACCTTTTTCAAAACGGATGACCCAAACCTCCAATTGCCCATCGGAAAACATGCCCCGAACAAACAACTAGCGACAAGCCACGAAGCTGGGATCGATGAGGTGGATCGCGTCCGTGCTGACACCCTCCATGCCTTCGAAGCATTTCTTCAGAAGCTCGTATGCGCGAACTAGCATCTGTTCGTAACATGTGTGAGTCTCCAGAGTCGATGACCGTGCATCAGCTATGTATTTTTGCTTTTATTCGGCCGATTTTCAGAATCGGCCCCACATTTTTACTGTCCATCGTCTCACGTGCTTTACTTAGCCGATTTCATGTATCGGCCCTTCAAGTTTTACTGTCCAACATCCCACATGCTTGGGAAATATTTCTTGAGATGTTGACCGTTGACCGCCACTGGGAATTTTACGCCGTCCAGCTGCTCGAGCATGTATGCGTTTCCTATTAAAACTTGATCGACCTTGTACGGCCCGTGCCAATTTGGAGACCATTTACCATATGTTGCATTCTTAGTCCCCAAGGGCAACACTGCTTCCCGTACCAGATCACCAACGTGGAACTCCTTTGGCCTCACTTTCTTGTTATATGCACGAGCTACCTTGGCCTTATTCTCTTTGATTTTCTCCAGTGACCATAGCCGAGCTCGGTTAAATCCTCCACCGTCACTCATCGTGGTTGCGTATTCTTGATCGTTAGATCGTCACGAAAAGTGACCGTCTTGACCAGCCGTAATTTCCCAAGGCAATACGACTTCTTGTCCATATACTAGATGGTATGGCGAGTTTTAATCGCCCCATGGCATGACATGCGATAAGCCCATAATGCCTCGACAAAACCTCGTACAAGCGCCTAGGGTGCTCATCGACTTTTCTCTTGATCAGTTTGATGAGGCTCGGTTGGATGCTTGACTTGCCCATTAGCTGCGCATAGTATGGAGATGATCTGATCAGCTTAATCCCCATGTCCTCGCAGAACTTTCTAAACTCCTGAGAAATAAAGACCGAACCCCCATCGGTCGTGATAGTTTGGGGAATCCCGAATCTATGGATGATGTGCTCTTTCACAAAGTTGATAACATCCTTCGAGTTTACTGATTTCATCGGGACAGCTTCCACCCACTTAGTGAAATAATCAGTGATGGCCAAAATCCACATATGGCCTTTGCTTGATGGAGGATTGATTTTGCCGATCATGTCCATGCCCCAACCTCGGAATGACCAAGGCTTGATGATGGGGTTCATTGCTGACGCAGGTACCATCTGAATTTTGCCGCATTTCTGGCATGGTTGACACCCTTTGTAGTACTTGAAACAGTCCTCAAGCATGGTGGGCCAATAAAACCCTGATCGCCTGATCAACCATTTCATCTTATGAGCCGATTGGTGAGTTCCACAGGCGCCTTCGTGTACCTCGTGTAGGAGCCGATTGGCCTCGGCTGTCCCCAGGCATTTGAGCAATAGTCCTTCCAGAGTCCTGTAAAACATGTCATCCCCAATAAGCACGTACTTCATGGCCTTGTATCTTATCCGTTTAGGTGCCTGTGGCATCCCGCAAAACCACTACTAGAAAATCGCGTTGAATTTGTGCATTGCATCGTCATCTTCATGCATTGTTTGACTGCATTACTTTAAAAGCCCAATTTTGATTATACAAATACCCCTCTTTATTATAAAAGGCAAAACCCCGAAGGTATCGGATATTTTGTTTCACCTAAAAACCATTCGCAAAGTGGTTCTGTTTTAAATTAAAGAGGACCAAACAAACACAAATAATAAAACAGCCCCTACCCTAAAACCTAGCCCCACCCAATCTACTCCTACCCACCAATCCCGGTGCCACCTCCCCTCTCACCTAAAACCTACCCACCCGCCACCTCATCCCTCTCCTCTTCCCCCTCTCTCTTTTCTCCCCCAACCCTCTTCTACCCTCTCTCCCTGCCGCGGGACCCACCCCGGACCCCACTCCCTCACCGCCCAACTGCCACACCCCACGCTAAAGACACCCACGAACCACCCCTACCCCCACCGGACCGTGGCCCCTACTCCCACAGGCCCTGACCCTCCACTTCCTCAAGACGCCTACCCGGCGTTCACTACCGCCTCCCACCAACCACCGCGGGACCGCCTCCCACTCACCGCCTTGGCCCCACAGCCCCGCGTCGCACCCTCTCTCTCCGCCTGCTCATCTTCCCGGCTCGCCCTTCCAACCCACCGCCTGCGTCCTCTCGCTCCTCTCTCTCCTTGTGCGATCTCCTCCCCTCGTCAGCTGCTTGGCGCTTTACCCTCCTGCCCCGCGCCACCACCGCCACCAGGGGCTGCCATGAGCCGCATTTCGACCCTCTGCCCGCGCATCGCGCTCATGCGGTTCTGCCTGGCCCCGCCCGTCCTCGCCCTGAGGTCGCCACAGCGCCTCGTCAACCACCGCCGCCTCAACCTCGCCGCTGCGCGTCCGCGCTCCCTCGATGCGTCGCGCCGCCCGCGCTCGGCGAGCCCCGCTCGACCGGCCCGCGCGTGCGTCCTCCTCCGACAACTTGCGTCGCCGTATCGCCCGCCCTTCGACCGAGCCACGTCACGCGCTCCTCGCCCGCCGGGGACCTCCCCAAAGCCGCCCAGCGTCAGCCCCGGCCGGCCCCGGCCTCCGCCCGCCCCTCGCCCCGTCTGCCTCACCGCTCCCCGCGGGCGTCCCCTCGTTTACTGCCGCGCTCCTCCTCCCGGCGACGCGACCCCACCGCCCTAGCATCCACCATGGCTCGCGGCCCGGCCGCTGCGGTCATCCTCCTCGACCACCTGCTTCCCTGCGCAACCGTCATCGCCAGCCCATCTCGCGGCTCCTTGTGTAGCTTGATGTTCATCTACGACGCTTACAAAGCGACAAAGCGTCCGTATGTGTGTGCCGAGACAACCGGTGTTCTAACACAACGCGCCAATGCAAATCGACATCGACAACCAGGGAACCACAAGATCTCCGAGAGAACATCAATAACCCGATGTTAAATCCAAGCTCGTCGACCACACCGAATCGGAAACATGAAGTGGATAACGCCGCACTCCCGAACTCCATCATGGAACCGCCAAGATCTCGAAGAACCGGACGGAACTCCACGGAATCAAGGCCGTTCCAAGACCGATCCCGCCTGCAACAAGATCTCGCACGAGACCCAAGTTCGACATCGGCCGGGCGCCCGATGCCCCGACGCTGACTGGCACGCCCGCCAAGGTCCCCGCGAGACGCATGACCGACAACTTGACCCGAAGACCCTGGATGCGCCAAGACCTACCCCCGGAGTCCGAGAACGACCCGTCGAACCCTGAACCCCGAGATCTGCTCCCCGTCGAACCCTGGACCCCGGAACCCCGAGTTCGTCGAACCCTAACAAGATCTGCCGAACCCTGAATGTGTGACCCTTTTCCTCGATACCCTATTTTATAACATAATAACAACTTGTTGCATACTTAATCATTCATCTCGCATGCATATCTGTGGTTTGGGGGCCTTATGCCGATTCACCTCTAATTAAATATGGGGCCCATATGCGGGCAAAACTAGCCTTATATTGGCCTCATTTAAACTTGTGTAGCGAACCAGTACTATCGTTTGCCATGTTAAACAACATCTAATTTGCGGGGTAGATGAATAACATGAACCACCTAATTAATTGTCGGGACCCCGGTTCCACTTAATATGACCTAATCGCATCGCATCTTTGCCATGTCATACATCATACATGCATCATGCCGATCTTCTGCCGTTGTATTAAATATTGCATCCGGTGTTTCTTCTAGTGTTTTGCTTCTTCGCGGATAAGGCCGTTGAGTTGATGTGAGCTTCGCCCGATCTCCGGTTGAACCTTCGGCAATGTTTTCAGGCGAGCATCTCCCTCTTTCTACCCATCTTACTTTTATAGTCTTTATTCCCTCCTGTTGATCTATTGCTATCGGTGCTGCGATGCTTTAGCTTCCGTACCTGTGATATCCCGTGCAGCCCTATATCGCCTTGGACACACCCTATTACCTGTTGTTTGGTAGATAGTTGGACTTGCGCGTCGTAGTTGCTTGCTCAAGTGCTGATGTGTGTCGCCATATGCCACAGTTGCTGATGTATTGCCGCATGTTGATGTTGGAGATGATTCTAGTTTTACTTATCGTCACTTTATTTTCTGTTTAACAACTAAAATTGAATAAGCAGAGGCATCGGTGGGTGATAGATAATATTTGGTTTCGAGCATACTTGTGTCCCGTAAGACCCCGAGTACTTGATACTGTTCCTTGATTTATCGCTATCCACATCCGGGAGGTATATGGGACCCCGAGCGAGCTTGATTCATCTTATTTCTTGGGGCCACAAACTAGTTTGAGGTGTTTTTACTATCTGTACTTATGCCATGCTACTTTACGTATTTAAATTGTGCGAGCACTTGTCTTATTTAGGATTTGTGACCCGTTTCGTGGTATCGGCGTCCCCGTTTGGGGATCTCGTCGTTCCATCACCGCCCCACAAACCTTGGGTCCGTCTCGGAGCTAGCTTACGCCGTTGGGTAGACTACAAGGGTGGCCCCGAAATATTTGAATCTGTGATTGTTCGATCGTGAAAGCCTCGTTGGGTTTTGTTTTGGTTTTTCCGAGGTTGATCGGCGTGTGTTGCTATTGGTGCACCCGGGTAAAACTTTACGAAAGCCGTGTCGCGGATATGGACGACTTGGAGCCTGATATCTCGATCATAGACAAGCATAACTAAAGTTTCGCTATAAATTTGACTTATAATGACTAGTAATCAGCTTCACTATAATGGAATGGCTAATTAATACGCCCACAATTGCTTGTTTGGTTGTCGCTTGCGACCATTGTACGACTAGTAAGTATTGCAACTTCTAGCGAGCGGCTGAATAAAAGTACCAACAAGCTGCTGGGTTTCGGGTTTATATCATGCTATCTGTATCGATTAGTAAGAGTTACAACTAGCGGAATGGTTAACTAAAAGTGCCTTATTTTATCGTGACGATTATCTAAACGACTAGTAAAGTGCCGCAACTATAAGCGGAATAAGTAAAAGCGCCAGCGGTGTGAGTTCTCGGTGGACTTCTCGTTTGGTCTCGAGGGGGAAACACCGGGATGGGTTTGATTGGTGTTAGCTTGAGTTGGATCCGAATAGGTCTTTCTTACCCTCTCACGATTGCCTTGATTGTATCGAGTCTCTATAGGTTGTTTAGTGCTTGCTGCCGCTTCGATCCACCATACCCTATGTGGCGAGGACCGCAATTCTAGCCTCGCTGTACTGGCCTCGATCTTGACGCCTCTTTTCGTTTGCCCTTTGTCGGCACCTTTTGTTTAAGCGGGTTTTGAGATCGGCGCCGTTAGCAGGTTACCCTTCCGGCCTGGGCAGGGTTATGGACGCCATTGGTTATTCTTCAGGGCTCTTAGCCCCATTTGCTTCTTGTCCGTAGTCGAACGCTCTATCGTTTTCAAGGTGATTTGGATCTTTGTATCATATATCTGTATTCTTGACTCTCTGAGTCGCTGCTATATATATACATTACTGGGTCCCATCGAGGTGTTGTGTAATGTTATTACTTCGTTTTCCACCCGCACGAAAGTGCTGGTGAGCACCTTTGAATCGTTTCTATGCGGGTTTGGCGAATTTTGCTCAAACTTGCATAGGTCCGATCGAGGGTGTTACAAAGTGGTATCGAGCCCAGATTGCGATACCCCACAAGTCCGACTGTAGGATAACCTAGCTAACGACGAGTAGAGTGTCAAAACTATTTTCCAAAAATCGGTTGGGTAGTTACGAATAGGTGCGATTTTACTCCTTACCCCTCTGCTATTCTCCTCTTATCTCGACGTGTTTTGAATCCGCTCTCTTCTCTTTCTTCGAGTCCAGGATTTCTCGTGGTTGGGTTTCCGTCGTACCTTCAGGGTTTCGCTTTCTCCCCTTTTATAACGGAGGTGCTTCGATCATCAATCTGCAACTGTTCGGTTGTGCCCTTCATCCGATCTTTCGTTCTTGAGCTCTTTATCCATATGTGTTCCTTGCTGGATATCAGTATCGTTGAAAGACATATGAGAAGGACGAGCATTGGTAAAGTTGGAGTATACCTTGAGCATGTGTTGTTCATGCCAACGGAACCATCGCGAAATCTAATCAGTGTGTCTTTCATACGATTTTTGTGGAATCTTCCGGTGTTTTCCGACGCGACGACATCCTCTACGCCAGATCCGGCGATGCGCGCCTTACCTTTGTTCCGAACCTCGCTTATCGAGATCTTCAGTCTAATTCCGAGAGTTGGTTGCATAATCCGCTTATCCGTGTGCAGAGTAATGGTTTGAGTGCGGGATGGAGTAGCTACCCTACCACTGCTCTTATCATTCGCTCTTGTACGTCGAATCAGTGGATCCAGCAATTTACTCCGTCCACGGAAGTTAGGGGTGGCTTTATTTGTTGATACCTCTACCTTCGACCTTTTGTTTCCGGAGTGTTCTCTCGACGATCAGGAGCAACGACCCTTTGTTGGTGGTGTCGCCGATTTCAAGATGAAGAAGGAACCATCGTTAGTGGTGTCGCGAGGATCTACACAAAGTGAGAAGACGCAGATCGCCGACCTTTCTTTCCGGTACAATGAGGCGGATCTCGAGGGCGAGATCCATTGTTAGTGGTGTCGAATTGTGGCATCCCGCAAAACCACTACTAGAAAATCGCGTTGAATTTGTGCATTGCATCGTCATCTTCATGCATTGTTTGACTGCATTACTTGAAAAGCCCAATTTTGATTATACAAATACCCCTCTTTATTATAAAAGGCAAAACCCCGAAGGTATAGGATATTTTGTTTCACCTAAAAACCATTCGCAAAGTGGTTCTGTTTTAAATTAAAGAGGACCAAACAAACACAAATAATAAAACAGCCCCTACCCTAAAACCTAGCCCCACCCAATCTACTCCTACCCACCAATCCCAGGCTGCCACCTCCCCCTCTCACCTAAAACCTACCCACCCGCCACCTCAATCCCTCTCCTCTTCCCACTCTCTCTTTCTCACCCAACCCTCTTCTACCCTCTCTCCTCGCTTGGGACCCACCGGACCCCACCCTCACCCAACTGGCCACACCCTACTGGCGCACCCACGAACCACCCCTACCCCCAGCAGTGTGGCCCCTACCTCCCACAGGCCGCCTGACCCTCCACTTCCGCCCGCGCCTACCAGCGTTCACACTCTGCCTCCCACCAACCACCTGGGACCCGCCTCCCTCACCGCCTTGGCCCCACAGCCCGTCGGCACCCTCTCTCTCCGCCCTGTTCATCTTCCCGGCTCGCCCCGCGCCCCAACCCACCGCCCGCGTCCTCTCCCGCTCCCTCTCTCTCCGCGCGCAGTCTCCCTCCCCTCCGTCGACGCCGCCGCGCTAGCTACCCTCCCCGGCCCCGGCGCTCACCACCGCCACCCAGGGCCGCTGCTCGCGAGCCGTCCTCGACCCCGCTGCCGCCAGCATCCAGCCATGTTCCGGCCTGGGCCCGCCCGTCCTCGCCCTGAGGTCGCCCGCCGCGGCCACCTCCGCTCGACCTCCGCCCGCGTCGCCGCTCCCCTCGATGCGCCGCGCCCGCCTCCCGGCGAGCCCGCTTCCCGACCGGCGCTGCATGCGTCCTCCTCCGACAACCGCCGTCGCGGCGTCGCGGCCGCCCTTCCCGACCCGACGCGTCACCGCCGGCTCCTCGCCTCCGCCGGACCTCCCCAGGTCGCCCAGCGACGTCGCCGCGGCCCCACCCGGCGGCCACGCCCTCGCCCCGTCGCCTCACCGCTCCCGCAGGCGTCCCCCCCCTCGTTTACCGCCGGCCGCCGCTCCTCCTCCAGCACGACGCGGCCCCCACCAGCCTAGCATCCACCATGGCTCATGACGGCCAAGCTGCACGGTCATCCTCCTCGACCATTTGCTTCCTGCGGCAGCGTCATCGCCACCATCTCGCGGCTCCTTGTGTAGCTTGATGTTCATCTACGACGCTTAAAAGCGACAAGCGTCCGTATGTGTGTCGAGACAGTCGGTGTTCCCCAACACAACCGCGCCAATGCAAATCGACATCGACAACCAGGGAACCACAAGATCTCGAGAGAGAACATCAATAACCGATGTTAAATCCAAGCTCGTCGACCACACTCATGGCTGAAACATGAAGTGGACAACGCCGCTCCCGAACTCCATCATGGAACCACCAAGATCTCCGAAGAACCGGAGACGGAACTCCACGAATCGAAGGCCGTTCGCCGAAGACCGATCCCGCCAGGCAACAAGATCTCCGCACCGAGACCCAAGTTCGACACGGCCAGGCGGGCCCCGATGCCCCGACGGACCAAGTATGCCCTCGAACGCCAAGGTCCCGCGAGGAACGCCATGACCAAACAACTTGACCGAAGACCACAGGATGCGCCAAGATCTACCCCGGAGTCCGAGAACGACCCGTCGAACCCTGAACCCCGAGATCTGCTCCCCGTCGAACCCTGGACCCCGGAACCCCGAGTTCGTCGAACCCTAACAAGATCTGCCGAACCCTGAATGTGTGACCCTTTTCCTCGATACCCTATTTTATAACATAATAACAACTTGTTGCATACTTAATCATTCATCTCGCATGCATATCTGTGGTTTGGGGGCCTTATGCCGATTCACCTCTAATTAAATATGGGGCCCATATGCGCAAAACTAGCCTTATATTGGCCTCATTTAAACTTGTGTAGCGAACCGATTATCGTTTGCCATGTTAAACAACATCTAATTTATGGGTAGATGAATAACATGAACCACCTAATTAATTGTCGGGACCCGTCCACTTAATATGACCTAATCGCATCGCATCTTTGTCATGTCATACATCATACATGCATCATGCCGATCTTCTGCCGTTGTATTAAATATTGCATCCGGTGTTTCTTCTAGTGTTTTGCTTCTTCGCGGATAAGGCCGTTGAGTTGATGTGAGCTTCGCCCGATCTCCGGTTGAACCTTCGGCAATGTTTTCAGGCGAGCATCTCCCTCTTTCTACCCATCTTACTTTTATAGTCTTTATTCCCTCCTGTTGATCTATTGCTATCTGTGCTGCGATGCTTTAGCTTCCGTACCTGTGATATCCCGTGCAACCCTATATCGCCTTGGACACACCCTATTACCTGTTGTTTGGTAGATAGTTGGACTTGCGCGTCGTAGTTGCTTGCTCAAGTGCTGATGTGTGTCGCCATATGCCACAGTTGCTGATGTATTGCCGCATGTTGATGTTGGAGATGATTCTAGTTTTACTTATCGTCACTTTATTTTCTGTTTAACAACTAAAATTGAATAAGCAGAGGCATCGGTGGGTGATAGATAATATTTGGTTTCCGAACGCCCACTTGTGTCCGTAAGACCCGAGTACTTGATACTGTTCCTTGATTTATCGCTATCCACATCCGGGAGGTATATGGACCCCCGAGCGAGCCTGATTCATCTTATTTCTTGGGGCCACAAACTAGTTTGAGGTGTTTTTACTATCCTGTACTTATGCCATGCTACTTTCTGTATTTAAATTGTGCGAGGAGCACACTGTACTGTTTAGGGTTTGTGACCCGTTTACGTGGTATCGACAGTCCCCGTTTGGGGATCTGCTTTGCCGTTGCCGCCCCACAAACCTTGGGTCCGTCTCGAGCTAGCTTACCCGTTGGGTAGACTACAAGGGTGGCCCCTGAAATATTTCTGAATCCTGTGATTGTTCCGAAAGCCTCGTTGGGTTTTGTTTTGGTTTTTCCGAGGTTGATCGGCGTGTGTTGCTATTGGTGCACCCGGCCGGGTAAAACTTTACGAAAGCCGTGTCCGCGGATATGGACGACTTGGAGCATAGTATCTCGATCATAGACAAGCATAACTAAAGTTTCATGCTATAAATTTGACTTATAATGACTAGTAATCAGCTTCACTATAATGGAATGGCTAATTACTGCCCACAATTGCTTGTTTGGTTGTCGCCATGCGACCATTGTACTGACTAGTAAGTATTGCAACTACAACGAATGGCTGAATAAAAGTACCAACAACTGCTTTTGGGTTTCGGGTTTATATCATGCTATCTCAGATCGATTAGTAAGAGTTACAACTACAACGGAATGGTTAACTAAAAGTGCCCATCGCTTATTTTATCGGACGGCGATTATCTAAACTGACTAGTAAAGTGCAACTATAAGCGAATAAGTAAAACGCCAGCGGTGTGAGTTCCTCGGTGGACTTCCTCGTTTGGTCTCGAGGGGAAACACCAGGATGGGTTTGATTGGTGTTAGCTTGAGTTGGATCCGAATAGGTCTTTCTTACCCTCTCGATTGCCGCCATGTTGTATCGAGTCTCTATAGGTTGTTTAGTGCTTCCGCTGCCTTTCGATCCACCATACCCTATGTAGGCGAGGACACCAATTCTAGCCTCGCCCGTGTCTTGGCCTCGATCTTGACGCTCCTCTTTTTCCTTTGCCCTTTGTCGGCACCCCTTTTTGTTTAAGCGTTTTGAGATCGACGCCGTTAGCGGGGTTACCCTTCCTTGGCACAGGCAGTTATGGGCCATTGGTTATTCTTCAGGGCTCTTAGCCCCATTTGCTTCTTGTCCGTAGTCGAACGCTCTACCGTTTTCAAGGTGATTTGGATCTTTGTATCATATATCTGTATTCTTGACTCTCTGAGTCGCTGCTATATATATCTGTTCTATGGGTCCCATCGAGGACTGTTGTGTAATGTTATTACTTCGTTTTCCACCCTTGCGAAAGTGCTCGAGCACCTTTGAATCGTTTCTATGCGGGTTTGGCGAATTTTGCTCAAACTTGCATAGGTCCGATCGAGGGTGTTCTGATGCCCAGAGCGAATCCTTCAAGTAATTGAAGATATCGGCTCTAGTCGTCGCCTTCAGTGAACTGCACGAACATCGGCCTTCGCTACATCCTTGTAGCCCAAGCCACTTGTGCAAGATTATTTGCCTCAGTATTCTGCGACCGTGGATCCAGTGAAGTTTATGTACCGGAATCGCGCCATCACTCACGGCAAGGTAACCATAATGGGAAGAGGGACTCGCTCACACTTGTACTCCTCCGTGAGTTGGGAAATCACCAACTTGGAGTCTCCAAAACTTCCTTTGCATCCGCCGGCCGAGGAGTAACTCCATTCCTTGCCTATCGCCTCGTACTCGGCTACATTGTTGGTGCAAGAGGTAGACAATCGATGGAGAAGGAAAATGTTGCCCCGGGCGACGAGTAAAATGCCGCAGCCATCGTCACAAACCGATCCGTCGAAAAACATAGCCCACGCTTTTATGGGCGGTCTTTGCTATGTTAGTGTTGATCCTTTCAGCGATAAGATCGGCGGCGTCCCGTAATCGCTTTGGCGGGTTGATAACGGATGTCAACTCGACAATGCAAACATCCATTTGCCCGTCGGCCTTTAACATAGGAGCCGACAAGATGTGCTTTATGACGTCGGTTGCATATGATGATGATCTCTGCGATAGCAAAATGTGGCGACTTAGTGCGGTGAAAACAGGAGGCACAACTTATCGATATCGGGATACCTTGTCTCCGGCCCAAAGATCCTTATGTAAAATCGACTCGCCCAGCCCATCATAAACTTGCACTACCACCGAGGCGATGGATGTGCCGATCGACAAGTAAATGTAGAACGGTCTGTCCGGCTGGGGTGGAACCAACACTGGCGGCTTTGTCAGATATTCTTTGATCTCGTTGAAGGCTCGTTGTTGTTCTGCCCCCCAGCGGAATTCCTCGTCAGATTTGATTTTTACTAGTCCCATGAACGGCTCAATCCTTCCTGACAGATTAGAGATGAATCTTCTGACGAAGTTGATTTTGCCTATGAGGGACTGCAGTTCTTTCTTCGTGGTGGGTGGCTTCATTGTTCGCACTGCCTCCTGACTTTTCAGGCCGATTTCAATTCCGCGTTCATGGACCAAAAAACCCAAGAACTGACCGGCCGTCACCCCGAAGGCACACTTCTTTGGATTCATCCGTAGCCCGAATTTTCTCGTTCGGTCCAGGACGCGTTGCAGATCGCCTGTGTCCGTGCCGAAGCGGACTTGACCACCACGTCGTCGATGTAAATCTCCACCGGTTGCCGATCGATCATGGAAAATATAATTCATGGCCCTTTAGTGCGTGGCGCGGCATTTTTCAGTCCAAGCGTCATGACTACATATTCAAATAACCCCGACCACAGGGACTCGAATGCGGTCTTGTGTATGTCTTACGAGCCATAAAATTTGGTTGTAACCGCATTGCCATCCATGAAGCTCAAGATCTTATGACCAGCTGCGTTGATTAATGTTTCGCCACGGCATTGGATACTCATCCTTGGGGTGGCTCTGTTGAGATCCCGAAAATCTATGGCCACCGCCAGCGGCCATCCTTCTTCTCTCAGTACGATACTAGAAATCCACTCGCATACCGCATGGCTCGATCAACTTGGTGTCAACATTTTCTCGACCTCTTCTTGACTTCTTCCGAATTTGGCCTTCATCATCGTGCTCGGCTGAAATGGCGAAATCCTTTAAGCGGAGTCGATGCTCGATGATGCTCTGTCTAATCCGGCATCTCTGTAGTCCCAGCGGCGATGCGGATATTGTTTCAACAGGCTATCATCGGGCCCCAGATTCGGATCTAACTTTCTGGCGATAAATGTTGGTCGTGGCTTATCCCGGGACCAATGTCGATCTCTTCTAGCTCATCAGCGGATGTGAACCCGTATCCTAGCTTCCCGTCACCTGTCAGATCGATGCTAAACACAGGGTAAGCGGTAGGTGAGGATAACAAAAATAATTCGGGCCGATTGCCTGAATCGCCCCCCTTTTTGCTTGCATTAGTCAAGACGGTTTACACCTTATTGTTTCTGATGGGAGCATCTCTGCCACGACTACATGAGCCGCTTGTCGATGATCGCTGCTTTTATTTTTGTGGCGATCGAGGATCGGCCGTGCCACGTACGCTCGTGGGCTTTTCTACTCTGTAAGGCCAGTGGATAAGACCAGCCTCACCCCGTTTTTTGTAGCTTCAATACGCTCACAGCCGTCTAGACCGATTCCAGAGATCGGCTCTTGGTCTTCTGCTTCCCAGACGTTCATGCCAGCTATGGAGATCTCGATAGAATCATCTGCGTGGATGACCTCCACTTCATCTCCATCCCACTGGATCAGGCACTGGTGCATTGTGGACGGGATGCAGCAATTAGCGTGAATCCAATCCCTTCCTAGCAAGACAGTGTAAGTGCTTTTGCTGTCCACAACGAAGAATGCCGTGGGGATGGTCTTCCTGCCCACGGTCAGATCTACGTTCAGTACGCCCTGCGTTTCCGAAGTCTGACCGTTGAAGTCGCTTAACGTGACGTTGGTGCTGATCAAATCTGCAGTGGAGCGTCCCAAACGCCGTAGCATGGAGTATGGCATGATATTGACTGCCGCCCCGGTGTCCACCAACATCTTGCTGACAGGTTGCCCATTGATGTAACCCGCAGTGCAGGGGCTTCGGATGTTTGTAACCCTTCTCACGTGGCTTTTCAAAGATAACGGTTGTGGACCGCAAACTGTACACCGGTAGCTCATTGGTTCTTGGCGTGCGAAATCGACGGTACGAACACCATGTTTGTGCCAGCCGATGTCTGTGCATCGGCTTTTGCTGGTTTGGGGCGCCACTCTTTTCTTGTCGGGCGGTCTTCCGGTTCCAGGGTCTGCCTAATTTTGACGGCTAGATCGGGCCGTGCTTTCTTTAAAGCGTGGAGATACTGCGCTTCAGCTTCCTCCAAGTTACGCAGCCGCTGCACTCTACGCTTTTGGGTGTGTCTGAGTCCGTCGGGACACCACCTTGGGCGGTGATACCTGTCTTCTTCTTTGTCGTCCCTAGGCTTCTCGAGGTCTTCTGCTCGAGCGGACTCCCTGTAACGGCTCTGGGGTGGAAGAGGCCCTAGACGTTTGAACACTGACACTGGCCTCGTGTCCTCCTTATGCTGATCGCATTCCGGGCAGTTGTCGACTGTAGGCAATCAGCTCATTCCCGCGTCCATGATGCTTGAAGAAAGGACAATCCCGGTGCTTGTCTGCGCCTCCATTTCTTTAGGCGGTCCCCTAGCAAGGTGCTCATATCTTTCGTCGTCTCTGGCCGTGACGTTGGTCATCTTGGCGCTCATACTTGTTAAGGAGATGCGTGGAATGTGGCTTCGATATCGCACTCTCCTCACTTGTTCCTCTGTTAAATCCGCTTTGTCATTGTGCATTTGGGCCGGTCGCGTGGACTAGCCTCCACTCTTTCTTTGCCCGGCGCGGACACCTCCCTCCTTGTACGTGTCATGGTGGTACCCAGACCGCCATATTAACGTAAACGAAATCCAGCTGGCGCCTCATGAGCGCTCGAGTTCTACCATGTTGACGCGGAAATGGGTTTGTGTCCACTTTCATGGCGAATGCCCAAGGATCGAACCTTTTGCTCTATCGCCATTTGGATTTGGCGGCGAAGCTCTTTGCACTCGTTGGTGATGTGGGTGAACGAGTGATGCCACTTGCAGTATGGTCTCCCGTTCATTTCCTGAGCCGTAGGGATTTTGTGGCCTTCGGGTAACCTCAGCTGCTTCTCCTTCAGTAGCAAATCGAATATCTGCTCGGCTTTGCTCACATCGAAGTCGAATCCTTTTGCAGGCCCTTGCTGTTTCACCCATTTGCAGGCTACAGGATCTGCCCCCCGAGCCCATTCAGCTACGGCCACCTCCTGGTCTTGCGTAGGATCACCTTCTTCTGTATCGACCAGGCTTATCGGACGCTTGAATTTGTCTTGGTATAACTCAGGGTGGCGCTGTTCATACATAGTCAGTTTCTGGGCCATGTGCGCCAATGAGTTGTACTCTACCTGGAACGCCAGATCCTTGATGGGTGCTAAGAGGCCCAATACTGCCAGCTCGACTGCTTCCTTCTCAGTTAAACGAGCTGAGAAACATCGGTTTTTGACGGTCCTGAAGCGCTGGATGTATTCGGCTACAGTCTCTCCCCGCTTCTGCCGCACCTGCGCCAGTGCGCAATGCCGGCCGATGGCGTCTGAATGGTACTGGATGTGGAACTGTTCTTCCAGTTGCTTCCAGGTATGAATTGAATCGGGTGGCAGCGAGGTGTACCACCCAAAGGCTGGTCCTGTCAGAGATTGCGCAAAAAATCTTACGCGCATCTGATCCGATGCCGAAATCATGCCTAGTTGTGCCAGGTATCGGCTTATGTGCTCGATCGAGCTTGACCCTTCTGACCCGCTGAACCTTGAGAACTCAGGGAGCTTATACTTGGGTGGCAACGGAATCAGATCAAACTCGTTGGGGTACGGCTTTGAATAGCCGATTGTTCTTCTCTTCGGCACGAAGCCGAACTGGTCCCTCAGGATGGTACCGATTTGTTCCACTGTTTGAGCTGTAGGGGCTAGATTCTCATGACTTGTTCCAGTGGCATACTTGGCCAGCCACGCCTGTTTGTCAGCGTCCATCCCAGACATCGCTGCTCCGGACATGCCTGCCCCTGAAGATCCTGCCCCAGGAACTCCTGCCGCAGAAACTCCTGCGGCTGCAATCTGTTTGGTGCGTGTCAGGTTATTGCAGTCCGGCACGTAGGCGCATATATACCCGTGTGGGATTTCCTTAGGCGGCTCAAACAGGAATTGGCAATCGCCTGGGTCGCCTCCAGCCTTGTAGACGACATAAGCCGCTGCTCCTGGCGGCTCTGGAGCTGCAAGTGTGAATGGCAGCTGTGGCCTGATGCAGGCGGTCTTTCTCCCTGGTGAGTCCCCAGAGTAGGCCCCGACGGAGAGTACTGATGTTTCATGATCTCTTGAACTACGCGAACCGCGATCCGCTCGAAAGCGTTCACCAGGCTCTCAGAATGGCGGTGCAGAGAATGAGCCACCATGTAGTTGACCTCCTGTCGTAGAGCTCTAGTGCGCTCCTCCGAAGGAAGGAGGCAGATCTACCTCATCGAGGGCACCCTGGGGAGAACCCTCCACTTGATGCCATGCTTACGGGTCCTCTCAAAAGAGCGATGAGGTCTTCTTGAAGAGATCTTTGATCTCGTCATGGCCTTGTGCTCGCCGGTAGATCGTCGTGATCGGTCTGTCTCCATCGCAGCGTCGGATGTTGATGTAGAGCGTTGTTGAAGGTCCCACCGTGCGAATGTGTTGCTGCCAAAACCCACGGCGAGCAGCGACGAGCAACACGAAGAGCCGGAGGCTCCAGAATGGCTGGTGGGCCTGGTCCCTCGGGCGACCCGCAAAACTCGACACGTCTTGGCTTGGTTCGAGTGCCACCTGACCTATACCTGGTCGAAGGTGAAGGATTGCTCCGACTGATTTCCTGCATGGTAAACAAGTATCGTAAATTCGAGCCGTGGCCGCTCCTGAGTTTCCAGAATCGGCTCCTAGAGCCGATTGCTATGGTTCTGCATTAGATTTACGATAACATGGGGTTTTGCTTGATCACTACAAGTTAAATCGATCTCTGACGGTTTAATGTTTTCACTACGAAGCTGGGCGTCCTACACGTAATTGAGCCTAGTATGTACAAAAGATGAAGAATATTAACCCTAGAAAAGGCCTAATAACTAACTTAAAGTCAATTACCGGAACAACTTCTCTAGAACGAATAAACCACGTCCCTACGTACTACTGGATCGTTCAACCCGTTTGTAAGGCCTGGCTACGTAGATATTAAACTAAACCTTGGTGAACAAGGCACAACTATAACAGATCGAAACAACTAAATAAAGATCAAGCAGGATGCTAACCTTGCACTTGGGAAGAGGTGCAAAGGTAGCGAGGTAACTAGAGGTAGCATAACTTCAACGATAATAACGAAAAACACCGATGCTAGCCTCAAACAATCTATGATAATGGTATTACTCGCCATCAACAACGCTTCAAAGACGAAAACCAGGTAGCATAGTAGAATCGCCTAGATCGCAAGATGCGATCTAGGCAGATGACACTTACCCGAAAGAAACCCTAGAAACAAGGGGTGGCGTCTGTACGAGATTGTGTTTGTTGTGAACGTGATTGTCCTCCTTTTCAATAACCTTAGGTACATATTTATAGTCCGGAGACTCTCTACTTTTGGAATAACTCTACAACTCTATCTAAACATAAACGGAACCTAAACAAATACGAAACCTACTATGATACAAGATACACGGGCAATTTAGCCCAAATCCACACACTAGGCCGATTCAACAACACGTTGAATATACGTATCTTCCAAGCCCATCTTGATCATGGCCCATCTCCGTCTTTGGTCAAAATACGGCGATAACACATACCCCACAAGTCCAGCCTGTAGGATAACCTAGCTAACGGTCGAAGTAGAGTGTCAAAACTATTTTGCAAAATCGGTTGGATAGTTCTGATTAGGTCTGATTTTACTCCTTACCGCTCTGCTATTATTCTCTTATCTCGACGTGTTTTGAATCTGCTCTCTTATCTTTTCTTCGAGTCCAGGATTTCTCATGGTTGGGTTTCCGTCGTACCTTCAGGGTTTCGCTTCCTTCTTTGATAACGGTGTTCTACCGTCCGGTGTTCAAGCTGCCTGATGAATCCGTCTGCGGTGTTACCATTCTTTGTTCCTTGTTTGTGCCTTCCGGTGTTTTCCGACGCGACGACATCATCTACGCCAGATCCGATGCAGAGTCTGTATCACTCCTTTGTTTTCGAACCTCGCTTGTCGAGATCTTCAGTCTGATTCCGAGAATGGTTGCACTCTTTTCTACTGATTGTGCAGAGTAATAGTTTGGGTGCGTGATGGATTGGCCCCCATGCCGACTACCCTTTCTATTCGCTTTTGTGCATTGAAGTGGATGAGAATGCATCGGTCCTCTCTTTCTACCGCAGTTAGAGGTGGCTTTATTTGTGGATACCTCTACCTACGTCCTTTTGTTCCTGGAGTGTTCTCTCGACGATCACGGACAACGACCTCTTGTTAGTGGTGTCGCGAGGATCTACACGAAGCGAGAAGATGCAGGTCGCCGACCTTCTTTCCGGTACCATGAGGCGGATCTCGAGGGCGAGATCCATTGTTAGTGGTGTCGAATTGTGGCATCCCGCAAAACCACTACTAGAAAATCGCGTTGAATTTGTGCATTGCATCGTCATCATCATGCATTGTTTGCTAAAACTATTTTAAGCGCCTGCTTTTGTTTTCTAAACGCCCATCTTTAATCAAATATCAAACCCCGGTCTCCGGATTATTTTTGTTTGAGTGCTATTGTTTTGCAAACGGTGTTGACAAAACAAATAAAATTTATATTATTTTAGTGGGGGCAGTCGAACGGGCCCGCCCGACCCGAACGACCACCCCCAGAAAACTAATCGGTCCAAATGGACCGGCCCCTCTAAATCCTAAACTCACCCATCCCTATCTACCCAACCAAACAACCACATCACCCTGGCCAACCAGACGCTGACACCTCACCTTTTTCCCTCCCCTAACCAACCCCAAACTGCCACCTAGCCCACCCCCACTTCCTCTCCCTCTAAACCCACCCTGCCAGCTCACCCACACCTCACCCATCCCACACACGCACGGCACGCTGCAGCACACACACTCCCTCACCTGCCGCTCACACACAGGCCACACAGCACACCCCCGGACCCACATAACCCCACACCGACAGCCCCCCTCGAAAACCACGCAGCACCCCGGTCCCACCCTCGCACGCGCGGCACGCACGCCAGCCCGCGCCCACGCTCTCTCCTCCCCTCCGCCGCCGCTCTCCCTCTCTCTCTCCGGTGGCGCGCAAGGCCTTGTCGCTCAGCTCGCTCTGCCTCACGGCCTCACTCCCACACCATTCGTCTCAACCGCTCAGCATGCTTTCGTCGGCCTCGGGCCACCCACCTAGTCGTCGTCCCTCCGCTCCCGGCGGCTGCCTCCTCCGCCCTCCGCCGTGTACCCTCGCCTCCTCCGTCCTCGCCATGAGCCATGGAGCCGCCGCCGGCAACCGCCTCCCAGCCTCCTCTCGCCAGCGACCCCGCCTCGAGCCTCCGCTGGGGACGAGCCTGCGTCGCCCCGAGCGAGTCATCCGCGACGCCGCCCGCAACATCCCTGGCTACCACCGCTCCACCTGCTCGTCCTCCGCCCGGCGACCTCTGCCTCACCTCGCTGAGCCCGCCAAGACCCCTCCTGACTTCACAGCGCCCGGCAGCGGGCCGCCTTTGACAGCCACCCGGCCACCAGCCGCCTCGCCGGCCCGTCCCCATCGCCGCTGCCTTCCTCGTCCCTTCGGCCTCTCCTGTCCTCTGCCTCCGCGTGGGGCCCGCTGCCATGTGGGCTGCCTTCTGCCGTGGCTGCATGTACTGCAGATGGCCCCACCTTTGTGCTGTTTGGTGGAATCCCGTCAAGAACTTCAGAACCACGCGAGTCTCGGAAGAACCACCAGAGCCAAACCTGCGAGCACCCGAGTTCTTCAAGGACTACAAGATCATCCGACGGCTCCAACAATTAAACCAGATCGTCCTCGAAAGTGGAGCCGCAAACCCCAAGATCATTGAGAGGGGGGCCGATGACCTCGGACCAAGAACGTCGACATGAAACGCCAAGTACTCCTTCCCGGACCCGGACCCCGAAGACCGAGCTCGACATGCCATGCTCTCCCTCACGAAACGCCGAGTACTTCTTTCAGAACGCCATGATCGTCAACATGACCCGAAGACCGCGAATGCGACAAGAACGGCACCGACCAGGGCGGACCCGATGCGCCCCCGACGCCAACCAAGCCCTGCTTCCCGGTTGCGACAAGACCTACCCCGGTGGTCGAGAATGTTACGCCAAGATCGAACCCTAGACCCTGGACCCCGAGACCCGGCCCCGAACCCCCGGACAAGATCGTCGAACCCTAATGTGTGACCCTTATCCGAACCCTATTTTATAAATGTTAAACATAAAACCTGCATACTTAATTGTTCATTTCGCATGCATATTTGTGTGGTTTGGGGGCCTTATGCCGACTCACCATATAAATAAATATGGGGCTCATAAGCGGGCAAATCTAGTGTCATAATGGCCTCATTTAAATCTGAGTAGCGAACCAGGGCTATCTTTGCCATGTTCAAATAACATTAAATTGCGGGTTAGCTAGAACAACATGAACCACCTAATTAATTGTCGGGACCCCGGTTCCACTTAATATTGACCTAATCGCATTGCACCTTTGCCATGCATCATATCATAAGCATGCCGATCTTCTGCCGTTGTATTAAATATTGCATCCGGTGTTCATTCTAGTGTTTTGCTTCTTCGCGGATAAGCCGTTGAGTTGATGTGAGCTTCGCCCCGATCTCCGGTTGAACCTTGGTGTTTTCAAAGAGCATCTCCCCCTTTTCTACCTATCTTACTTTTATAGTCTTTATTCCCTCCTGTTGATCTATTGCTATCTGTGTTGCGATGCTTTAGTTTCCGTACCTGTGATATACCGTGCAGCCCTATATTGCCTTGGACTCACCCTATTACCTGTTGTTTGGTAGATAGTTGGACTTGCGCGTCGTAGTTGCTTGCTCAAGTGCTGATGTGTGCCGTCATATGCCACAGTTGTTGATGTATTGCCGCATGTTGATGTTGGAGATGATCCTAGTTTTACTTACTGTTCACTTTAAATTCCTGTTTAACAACTAAAATTGAAATAAGCAGAGGCATCGGTGGGTGATAGATAATATTTGGTTTCAACGCCACTTGTGTCCGTAAGACCCGAGTACTTGATACTGTTCCTTGATTTATCGCGCTATCCACATCCGGAGGTATATGGGACCCCGAGCGAGCTTGATTCATATATTTAGGGCCACAAACTAGTTTGAGGTTTTATTTACGATCTGTACTTATGCCATGCTACTTATGTATTTAAATTGTGCGAGAGCACCTTTGTCTGTTAGGAATTGACCCGTTACGTGGTATCGACAAGCCCAGCCACACTTTCGGGTTCCCGATCGTTACCGCCCCCACAAACCTTAAGTCCGTCTCGAAGTCGCTAACCCGTTGCGGTTCTACTTAAGGGTGGCCCCAAATATTTCTGAATCTGTGATTGTTCATCGTGAAAGCCTCGTTGGGTTTTGAGTTGGTTTTCGAGGTTGATCGGCGTGTGTTGCTATTGGTGCACCCGGCCGGTAAAACTTTACAAAGCCGTGTCGCGGATATGGACGACTTGGAGCACTGATCTCGATCATAGACAAGCATAACTAAAGTTTATTGCTATAAATTTGACTTATAATGACTAGTAATCAGCTTCACTATAACGGAATGGCTAATAATACGCCCACAATTGCTTGTTTGGATTGTCGCCATGCGACCATTGTACTGACTAGTAAGTATGGCAACTTCAACGGAATTGGTTGATTAAAAGTACCAACAAGCTTTGGGTTTGGGTCTACATCATGCTATCTGTATCTGATTAGTAATTGCTGCAACTACAACGGAATGGTTAACTAAAAGTGCCCACTGCTTATTTTATCAGGATGATTATCTAAACCTGATTAGTAATTGCTGCAACGATAACTGAATAAGTAAAACTGCCAACGGTGTGAGTTCCTCGGTTGACTTCCTCGTTTGGTCTCGAGGGGGAAACGCCAGGATGGGTTTGTTTTGGTGTTAGCCTCAGGTTGGATCCGGATAGGTCTATCTTACCCCTCTCTGATAGTCGCCGTGGTATCGAGTCTCTATAGGTTGTTTAGTGCATGCTGCCACTGCCGCTCAGTCCACCATACCTATGTAGGCGAGGACCGCCGAATTCTAGCCTCGCCTGCAGTCGGCCTCGATCGGCGCTTCTTCTTTTCCTTTGCCTTTCGGCACCCCTTTTGTTTAAGCAGGTTTTGAGATCGGCGTCGTTAGCGGTTACCCTTCCGGCTTTGGGCAAGGGGGTTATGGACGCCATTGGTTATTCTTCGTGGCTCTTAGCCCATTTGCATCTTGTCCGTGTTGGACGCTCTATCGTTTTCAAGGTGATTTGGATCTTTGTATATTATATCTGTATTCTTGACTCCTTGAGTCGCTGTTATATATATCTGTTCTGTGGGTCCCATCGAGGACTGTTGTGTAATGTTATTACTTCGTTTCCCACCCGCATGAAAGTGCCTGGTGGGCACCTTTGAATCGTTTCTATGCGGGTTTGGCGAATTTTGCTCAAACTTGCATAGGTCCGATTCTGAGGGTGTTACATGTCGCCTCTACTACCAGCTCTTTTTAGCAGTGGCATCATCGTCTTGGTCACCTTTGTGACTCTCGCCTGTCGTCATTAGTTCATCGTGGTCTTCTGGGGTCTGTCTCAGGATATGGGTCTTTGCATTGTCAGGGCTGTAGGTTGGGTAAACAGATTCAGCTTCCCTATCCTACTAGCGCGTCTGTATCTCAGCGACCTTTTGATTTAGTTCATTCCGATGTTTGGGGTCCGGCTCCCTTCGCTTCGAAAGGGGGCCATCGCTACTATATTTTATTCATCGATGATTTTTCTCGGTACACTTGGTTGTATTTTATGCGCTCTCGTAGTGAGGTGCTCTCCATATATCAGCGTTTTGCGGCCATGGTTCGTACTCAATATTCTACCCCCATCCGTGTGTTTCGTGCTGATTCTGCTGGTGAGTATATCTCCCAGATGTTGCGAGGTGTTCTTCTTTGAGGGGAACTCTTGCTCAATTCTCACGTCTGGCGACATGCCCGAATGGCGTTCTTGGCGTAAGCATCGTCATCTTCTTGAGACCACTCGCTATGATGATTGCTTCTTCTCTTCCGCCGCATTTCTGGGCTGAGGCTGTCGCTACGTCGGCTTACCTCATCAATATTCAGCCTACTGCTGCCTTGCAGGGTGGTATCCCTCTTGAGCGCCTCTCTGGACAGTCTCCCAATTACTCCATGCTTCGCTTGTTTGGTTGTGTTTGCTATGTTCTCCTTGCTCTCATGAACGCACCAACCGACCGTCACTGTTGAGTGTGTCTTCCTCGGATACAGTGATGAGCATAAGGGCTATCGCTGTTGGGACCCTGTTGGTCGTCGGATGCGTATCTCTCGTGATGTTACTTTTGATGAGACGCGTCTTTTCTATCCTCGTCCCACCGCTGGTACTTACCTGGTGGAAGATATCTCTTTTCTTCTCTTTCCTAACACACCTCCTTCTACCCATATTGTGTCTTCTTCAGGATCTCCTCCCCCTGATGTCTCTTCTTTGACACCATCCTCTTCTGCTCCGTCTAGTTCTCCTAGTTCTCCTCGTTCTCCGGAGTCTTCCTCTACTATTCCCTCTTCTTCATCGCCGTCTCCTGCGTCGTCTTCCTCTGATGATCTTCCCTCTACTCGTCCTGTTCGTCAGCGTCGTGCCCCCAACCGTTACTCTCCTAGTTAGTATGGTCTTTCTGTTGCCTCTGAGCCGACTTCTTATCGGGATGCTGAGCATCATCCTGAATGGCAGCTGGCCATGGCTGAGGAGATTGCTGCGCTTGAGCGCACTGGCACCTAGGATCTTGTTTCTCCCCCTCCCGGTGTTCGTCCTATCACGTGTAAGTGGGTCTATAAGATTAAGACCCGCTCTGATGGATCTCTTGAGCGCTATAAAGCGCGTCTTGTGGCTTGTGGTTTTCAGTAGGAGCATGGTCGTGACTATGATGAGACCTTTGCTCCTGTGGCCCATATGACCACTGTGCGTACTCTTCTTGCTGTTGCTTCTGTTCGTCACTGGTCTGTGTCTCAGCTTGATGTTCAGAATGCCTTTCTCAATGGTGAGTTGAGTGAGGAGGTTTATATGCAGCCTCCTCCTGGGTATTCTGTTCCCGAGGGGATGGTTTGTCGTCTTCGACGGTCTCTTTATGGCCTCAAACAGGCTCCTCGTGCCTGGTTTGAGCGTTTTGCTTCTGTAGTTACTGCTGCTGGTTTCTCCCCTAGTGCTCATGATCCAGCGCTGTTTGTTCACACTTCTCGTGGACGCACTCTTCTTCTTCTCTATGTTGATGACATGATCATTACTGGTGATGATCCTGAGTATATCGCCTTTGTTAAGGCTCGTCTTCGTAATCAGTTTCTTATGACTGATCTTGGTCCTCTTCGATACTTTCTTGGGATTGAGGTTTCCTCCACTTCTGATGGCTTTTACATCTCTCAGGAAAAGTATATTCAGGATCTTCTTGCTCGTGCTGCTCTTGGGGATGAGTGCACTGTTGAGACCCCTATGGAGCTTAATGTTACGCTTCAACCTACTGATGGTGATCCTCTTTCTGATCCGACGCGTTATCGTCATCTTGTTGGGATTCTAGTTTATCTTGCTGTCACTCGTCCTGACATCACTTATGCTGTTCATATCCTGAGTCAGTTTGTCTCTGCTCCCACCACTGTTCACTATAGTCATCTTCTCCGTGTTCTTCGATATCTTCGTGGTACGATCACTCGTCGCCTTTTCTTTCCTCGTTCCAGCTCTCTCCAGCTCCAGTGCTATTCGGACGCTACGTGGGCGAGTGATCCTTCGGATCGTCGTTCACTTTCGCCATCTTGTGTGTTTCTTGGTGGTTCGCTCATTGCTTGGAAGAAAGAAACAGACCGGTTTCCTCGAGTGTTGAGGCTGAGTTGCGTGCTATGGCCTTGTTGAGCTGAGGTGACCTGGTTACGGTGGTTACTTGGATTTTGGGGTCTCTATTACCACACCCACTGGTTTTGTCCGACAAGACAGTGCTATTAGTGTTGCACGTGATCCGGTCAAGCATGAGCTTACCAAGCATATTGGTGTTGATGCTTTCTATACACGTGCTCAGGTGCAGGCTCAGGTTGTTGCACTTCAGTATGTGCCTTCAGATTTACAGTTGGCGGATTTTTTTACGAAGACACAGACCAGAGCGCAGCATGATTTCTTACTCTCCAAACTCAGTGTTGTGGATCCACCATGAGTTTAAGGGGGGGTGTGTGTTAGATGTATATATATGTATATTATATTTCCCCCATATGTTAGGGGGCTTTCTGTATATTTGCCCTGTACCTGTACTATATATTGTGGCCTTTGGCCTCCAGAGGAATACAAGTTGTCTATTCCTAACAGTTCCGAGCGTTAGATCGTTTGTCGTTTCGAGTACACTTTGTTTAAATCTTATTTATCAACATGCATTCTTCTAGCTTTTTCTGCACGGTGTTCTTTGTCTATGTCCACTTCTCTTATGACCTCAAACGATTTGTCTACCGCATGTCATCAGCTATTTTCCAAACAATCGCACCCTGAGGGCACAAAGAGAGAACTAGTTCCATCGGTGCTAGCAAATTATTCTTCATACAACAAGCTAGTAGATTGATCTTCCGCATGTAACAAGAATAAATATGGAGAGAGAGAGAGGATCTCCTGGCGAAGTCTCTTGTAGGAGTAAAGTTTTGTGTCATTTGAAAAAATACCTTAATGGAAAGGTAAGCAAAGTGACTCAATCCATCATGAAATTAATATATATACCACTAGAGCCAACTTAGCATCATATTATTTTTATTTTTATTTTACAAGAATCATCATATTATATTATAATAATATACAATCAACCTAGTCATAAGCTTTGTAGTGTAAATTTAAACACACGTAACCCACAAAAAAAGTTTGAACACACGTAAGCTAGAGCTACCAACTCTCTTATTTTTAACCGAGTGTATACTTGTGAGCAATCAGGATATTTTATGTAATTGGTCCTCTAATCAGACACTAACTCTTAGGACATGTACAATGATTATGTGTTAATTCTTAGTCTTATCTCTAGTAATGATACATTTCTAAATATGTGGTGACAAAGATTGTAACAAAGAGATAATTTCTCAATTAAGAGAAGGCGAACCCTTTTTCAGCTTCATTTTTCTCTACGTTAGCGTTTGTATGGTACTCGTATGATGTCAATGGTGTACCTTGCTTTGGGACGCGTTTGGTAGCCTTCACATGATTCTCAGCCCGATCAGGCAGGGCCAACAGAAGCAGGGACAACGTGCACGAGGCTAGGCACATACGACTTTTCGGCCATGTTGTGCGGCCTCTTTGCTTGCCTGTATAAGGGCTGGGTGTATGGGGTGGTCTAGTTTTCCCTCTCTGTTTGGTTACATGCACCTATGACTTTTGGCCTATTCTCGTGTAACATACCCTTGTTTGGTTGCCCATACATGACCCCTTATGGTCATCTTGTTTAAATTATGGTGTGTTTATCACCATGAGATACATACAACTACATCTGATCATACACACGATTCTAGTAGAAGATTAACTTGACGATCACCATAAGGAGAATGATGACGAAGAAGTCTTTGAGGCTATCCTATTGGACATGTTGTTCTTTCTCAGCAGCAATGTGCATCGGATGTTTTTCTTCCTCAGCAACAATTTTCACCTGATGTTCTTCCTCAGCAACATTGTCTAACTGTTGTTCTCCTTAGTTGATATTGTTCTCATGAACCAAGTAGTTGTTGTTCTGGTCATCCAGGTAGTTTTGGTACGACACATATGCCTCCTCCGTAGTGTTAAACCCCCCATAGCTATTTTTGGAGTAACTTGTCACTTGATCCTGGCAGTGACTCCATCGTCTATACACTTCTGGATACATACCTCTATACACCACATAGAAGTTTCTCTACAAGCCAGAAGACAAATATGTCAAGGTATAACATCACAAGATCATCATAAGCATATAACATTCATAACTAGCATCACAACTTCATAACTCAACTTAATACTAACAAGTGCGTGTGTGATCTTTTCCAAAAGGGGGTCACAAGTTCATCCTAACACTGCATGGTGTTAACCTACCACCACATCAAAAGTGGTTGTCATCATACCACTGCATCAAGTTCACAATCGCATGAGGGGTTAGTATATACCACCTCATCGATTCATACATGCCATAAGAAGTTTTAGGTCCTAGCTATAACCAAAATGTACATCACAAAGTTCATCATCAACACTACCACCGCCACCATCGTTCCCACCACCTCCAAGATCTAAGCAGCCAAATCTCTAGTCACAATACTTGGTGATGGTTGTAAAATACAGCCATGTATCTCCATGTTAAAATCGCATATTTATCAAGAATTTGATAAAATATCTCTCTTCCATTTCCACTAATAACTAATTATTATATAGATGTGAAAATCTTCTCCTTGGTCCTTTCCCTTGCAAAATTGGGCACTTTTATGACGAAATTTGGAGCAATTAATGGACATTTACGAGTTTCCAATATTCCCAAGTTAATGGTGTTGCGGAGAGGACCTCTAGAAGTTTTAACGAGCACCTATACGGGAAGGACTCACCTGTATGACCCTCCACGGGTTTCACCAAGTTAAACCAAACAACTTTCATGAAGGGAGCTATATAAGAATCGACCCGCAACCGCCCAAAACCCTAACGCCAGTCTACAGAACACATCTAATGCCATTTGCACCTAAGGATAGGTGATCCCATCTTCATCACCATAGCCACAACTCCTCTACCTTCTCCATATTCACTCCATATCCATAGTCATCTACTTGTAATCTTGATCTCATCATGATTGGCGGCATTGTAAGACTATTTGTCATTTGTATTAAGAATTTTCAATACAACATTTATGATTATTGATATAACCATATGTGTGAGTAGTCCTCACAAGATGAGGACTGAGGCATAGCCTCCCAGCAATTATGTGCAATTTCTAACACCATGAGATATTGAGTTGTGATTGAATGTTAGATATATCCTTTTGTATTCTTGTTGATTGCCTCGATCTAAGAACTTGTCAGGTACACAAGACCCTGATGATCGATGCAGGTATTAAGGTGTGATGAATGGTGATCAGCTTATACGTGTGAAACCCACTGACATCAAGGAGAGTATAGTAGTTGTTTAGAGATCCACTCGGGAGTAACGGTAACATTATTAATCATAAAGCTTTGGTTTGTTATACTGAATAACTCCATAACCCCGCGCTATGGTGGTGTAGTGGTTGGAAAAAATTCTATATTAAGTTTTGCTATCAACTACTATAGTAATTATGGACGTACCACCCACAATCTTTATCAATATTAGATCACATCCCACGAACAAGATGAATAAGTTTATTTTTATTCTAACATATGTACACAGCTATAGGTGAATCCTTAGTCCTAGCATATTTCCATCCATCGATACAAAACCACAAAAGGTAAATGTGAAGGGTATGACAAGAAAACATACTACGATTTTTCACGGTCTTGTTTAAAGTAATATTACACCAATCGAAGGCTTACCAAGGATTACCTAGGTCTACTAGAGAAAAAGAAGATATAATACAATCTATAATCTAGATCGAAGGTGAAAGATTTGTATAAGCGACTAGAGTGGGTGAATAGGCGCTACTCAATTTTTAACTTTTTTTTCAAATTAAGGCTTGACACAAAGTAAATTCTCTAGATATGCAATTAGGTGAGAGAACCTATATGTCAAGCAAACATGCATCAACAATAATAGAGAGTAAAGGATAGAAATAACCAAGAGTAGACATGGAGATGTTTTCCCAAAGTTCCTTCTTTTTTAAGGGAAGTACGCCTCCGTTGCAGGGGTGGGCGGTACTAAGACCACCAGCGCCATAGAAGGCCTCACCCTATTCTCGCGTACACCTGCCGCAAGGCAAGCACATGATCCGTTATACGGTGGCCTTGAAGGCGACGACTGAAACCTTTACAAAATTGTTGAGTAGACCTCCACAACACTTGGAGTCTTCCAACACGATCCCGAAGCTTTATAACCAATTCTCGAGCTCCGAGACCGACCTCTTCCGTATAGGGTTCAAAGAACCCAGGAGTAGTAAGATACACAAAGGAAAACAATGGGGAATCAACTTTTCTTTGGTGAAACCCTAGATCTAGACCTCCTACACCAAAATCCCAAAGTATCAAGGAGATTGGAGAACTATGGGGGGAGATCTAGGAAATATTCAGCTCAAGAAAAATGGAGGAGAGAGATAAAATAGGCACCATTCCCGTTGGGGAAGAAGGGCCTTTTATACTCCAAAGTGGAATCTGCCCATTAGCTGCCGCGATGACCAGTACTACTAGACAAATACGTGGTAGTACCGGAAAACACCGGTACTACTAGACAGGTACCGTAGGGTGGTACCGGCCACCACTACCCATGGTAAAACCACCTCAGATGCCACTAGTAGTACCGCAACACGACATAGTACCTCCGCATAGTGGTAGTGCCGAAAGTGGGGCGGTACTACCGCAAGCTGCGGTAGTGCTAGGGTGGTGGTACCGGGCGTTCCTGAGGAGGAGCCTTAGCTCGTGGCTGAGCTTAGACGCAGCGTCTGCCAAAGGGTACTATCAGTTCAAGCAGAGTAATCAAGAAAAGTGGTACTACCAATGATATTGACAATGGGCAAAGCAACCAATGAAGCACAGAATTCACACATACTTCTATACCATTGATGGAAAGCTAGATGGTCCAAAAAGATGTAGAGTTGATTCCACCCACACTTTCCAAGGTGGGCCCCCTCTTGATAGTACAGTTTTCCTACGACTCAAATAAATGTCCTAGAAAAATGATGTCTTGCACCTTTTTGAGGGGCATCGAATGAATTGCAACATATAGATCCTATAAAGCACTTAGCTAACGATTAGTACGACCCGTGGGTCATAATCAAACATCAAAACCACTTAGGAAGGGAAATGTCCTTTCAATATCCCCCTTTTTGGTGTTTGATGATAACACACACATTTGCATAAAAGATGTTATGATAAAGCAAAAAAAAATGTAAAATAGAGACGGGCTCCCCTAGACGTGTGCACACCAAAGATTGCTTTGCAACAAGCACACACTAAGATTAACACTTCCCCTCAATTTTACAAACCAACAATAGGTGCAAGGAAAAGAAAATTTTGACTTGATACACATACCTTTACACAAACCTATGCGATGATAATTACAAAAGGACATCAATTAGAGAGCTTCACCAATTAAGATAGATACACACAATGCATAACCACATAGTCTTCACTTACAAAGAGCACAATAGGTAGCATATAGAGTTCACAAATAATATGAGGCGAATAAAGTTCACAAGCAACTAAACATCAAATAAAGAACGAGCTTGTGACTTCCCATGCAAATCCCGCATGACCTATGTTGCAACTTCTCCCCCTTTTGCATCAAGACGCCAAAAAGGGACAAGAGCAAGACTAACATCCCAAAGATCACTCATCATCATCATCTCCATGGAACCTCGGGGCCTAGTAGGAGGAAGTTACATCATCATCATCCCAGTTGCCATGCTTGGAAATCCATTGACCTTCAGGGGTGTTGTTGTCCTTCCTTTGGAGACAGTCAAACCTTGGGCTTCCATGATCTCTTTTTGACGAGAGCACGCTTTCTTGGCATAGACATGGGCTCCATACATGCGCTTTTGATTGTCGTCTTGGAAATAGAACACCTTCTTGAGTTTGGCTTCAATCCTCTTGGCCCATGAGGGGGAGCATCCTTGCGACAAGAGACAACAAAGCCATGACCACCGTGACCAAGATCTTCTTCATCGGAGCCCTCTTCAACCACGTTACCTTCCTCATCAATCTCTTGGCCATCCGCATTGAGAGGTTTAGAATGCTTATTGATCAACAAGGAATTGTGTTTGTGAACCACAAGCTTGCGGTTGGGAAGATCATTGGAAATTGGGGGACATGTGTAGATGATAAGTGCCATAACATACAAAGCAAATGGATGCACTCTCCTAGTGAATGAGGCAATGGCCATCTCATTCCAAATGAAGTCCATCATATCCAGCGGGACACCGGTATCATGGTTCTCATAAGTGTTGATCATGAGGTAAATAAGAAAGCCATGGATCTCATCAAAGTTGCCCACCCGGGGAGCAATGGTCTCACAGAAGATGCGATACAATATGTCATAGGTGGGTAAGAGATCCTTTATCTTTCCAGCAACGCCCCTTTCCAGGATATAGAGAGGATCCAAGACATTCTTCTTCAAGGGTCTACCACTAGAGTGACAATGAAAGCCACGGGGATTATCCAAACCACAATCCTCATAGCCAAGAATATGACCAAACTCTACCAATAGATTCCCTAACAACACCCTTATTCATCCAAGTCATATTCCTTGAATGACTTTTGCCAAAGTGTACGATGGCATAGAATTGTGCCACAAGAGTAGGATCAAAGTTCTGCCTGAACTCCATAATAGGGAGCAAACCAATGTTGCTACATATCTCCTTGGCCTCCCCAAAGTACTTGGCATTCTTGTCCATGTGAGAAATATCAATATACTTCTGGGTCACAACCAACTTGTCATTGTTCAATAGTACCTCCTTGTACAACCTTTCTTAGAACTCAGTGAAGAACAAGTTGCCTTGCATGACATGGTCACGAGCACAAATGTAGGTATTCTCGCGCCTTAATGCAGCTGAAAGTGCAATGAACATCACCTAGAGGGGGGTGAATAGGCTTTTAAAAAATATTATGATTTAGGCTCAAATAAATGCAGAATAAAACTAATGTTTAATTTATAGAGCACAAAACCTAGCCACTAGGTTCACCTAAGTGCACCAACAACCTATGCTAATCAATACAAGAAACAAGGTGATAGAAAGATAAAATATTTCAAGTACGATGGCTATCACAAAGTAAAGTGCATAAGTAAAGGGCTCGGTTGAGAGATAACCGATGGATACGGAGACGAAGATTTTTATCCCGAAGTTCACTTCCAAAGAAGATACGTATCCGTTGTAGAGGTGCGACGGCGCAATGCTCTCTGAACGCCACAAATGGCTCACCTTAGGGTGTGGTGGCTCTATGCTCACCCAATGCCACGCAAGGCCTCACCCTGGGTGCAAAGGCACACAACTCACCGACGCCACAACAGGCTCACCCAATTCTCCTGACATCTCGCCAAAAAGGCCTACTCACGATCCACTAAGGGACACTTGAGGGCGGTCACAAAACTCGTGAAAGGTTGGGGCTATATCCACAGCTCGATTGGAGGATCCCAACAACAAAGCCACCAAAGGCAACAAAACCACAAAAGGATACAAAGCCATAACAGGCAACAAAGACCATAAGAGGTCAACACTCCAACCACACACCCGTCTAGGGTTCCAAGAACCCAAGAGTAACAATCCCACAATCTTGTACTCGCCGAATCTCTATGGACAACTCAAACCTATGCAAGAAATGCAAGGTCAAGTCCTTCACTCCAAAATTCCAACAAAGATACAAAAGCTATTGGGGGAATAAGGGAGGAAGAACATAAGAGGAGAACACAAAAGCTCTCCAAGACCTAGATCCCAATGATTCTGTCGTGGTGGTATCACGGCATATGCCATGGGTAGGCTAAAGTTGGGGCCGTTGGACGTGGAGGAATCCGAGAAGGGATGATGCAGTGAAGACCGCACTCGTATGAAAAAGAGAAATACAATGTATATAGGATTGAGGCTCTCATGTGGAAATAACACCTCTTTCTCTACATCTAATCTCTTATAATCCTGCCATACTTGTGGCTACAATCATGCTCCTCGAGCTGTATCTCCTATGCCTCTATCTAGATCTCTCTGTGAGATTGGAGGAAGAAGAAGAAGAGCTCCTATTGAGCAGAGAGGGGAAGAGCCCTTCTGGACGGCCTCTCCGGGAACGATCCCCCTGGTGCTCCTTATAAAGGGGAGCCCAGGGGACAAACCTTGCTCCACACGCTTGGCATCTGCGTAACATAGTCCTGGCATCTTCTTAGATGCTCAGCATATGCCTTGCCATCTTTGGAGATGCCATGGAATATTCCTTAGCATATTCTTGACGCCAAGGGCATATTCTCTAGCATCTTCATGATGCCAAGGGCATATTCCATATGCCCATGTGCCAGTCTGAGCCATGGGCGTCCCAAGACTGGCACAATACTTGTTGGTCTTGCCTCAGATTGATCCGATATCGTTGTTGACTTGCATGTAGCTTCCTTGGATGAATAAAGAGTGATCTGGGGCAATATACCTCGGCCCAGATGCCCTGTAAGAAGTGAAGATCCGGCCTCCTTCCTAATTAACTCGGCCTGGGGCAAAAGAGGCCCAGCCGAGTTACTCTAGCTGTCAGCCGAGCCAACGGGGACGAGCAGGCCGGGTCAGACGCTTCATTCGGCCCAGGCGGGTCTCCCTTCGTGGCCCAGTCCAATTGATCCGGGGGTGCTAGCCCGTAGTGGGCCGAACCATCCAAGATCGGCCCAGCCGGGAAACTTGGCGGGGTGCTATGGTGATACTGCTCGTGGTGGGCCAGATTGCTCCTCATTCAGCCCATCCGGAGCTCCTCGTTAGTCCGTCATGATGCGGTGGCGAGGAAGCGTGGGAGTCGGGGGAATCCTTAGTGCGGGAGCGAGGCGCTGTGTTGGCGGGAACGTGGGAGATGGTTTGGTGGGGAAGTGGAGCTGTCGAGGTAGGAGACCCGTGGTGGGCCGACTTAGGCTTAGGTCGGCCCACCCGGGGAGTGTCTTGACGTGGATGACTCGGCAGTGATGGGCCGACTGAACCGATCTCTGCTTTGATTCGGCCCATGGGTGTTTGAACCAGGCCGAATTTTACATAATTCGGCCTGGCGGGTTCTTTTCCTTTTGTTATTTTCTATATTATTCATGACATCATCAAATGGCCTTATCTTATGCATAAACCTCTTCAAATTGCTTTATGCATTCGCTGAATCTCCTTATAGTTCAACTCTGGGGTACCCGTGGTCATATCCCCGACATTAGTCCCCGAGGCTATGTGGGACTTATTGAGTCGCTCATAGGCTTTGTTCTAAATTTTCCCAGAGTTATCATTTGACACATATCTTTCTTGTCATATATCTCCTAGTCACCTAGCCCATTTGGGCAAATTATGAGTTCTGGCCTTCCTGGGGCACTAGTATTTTAACCCCTTTTGTTAAGCCGTGACTCCTGGCCTTTTTTGCCACTGGTCCTATAACCCTTTTTGGTAAGTCGTGACTTCTTGACATTTTTGGCACTGGTCTTATAACCTCTTTGGGTAAGTTGCGACTTCTGGCCATTTTTGGCACTGGTCTTATAACCTCTTTGGGTAAGTTGTGACTTCTGGCCATTTTTGGCACTGGTCTTATAACCTCTTTGGGTAAGTTGCGACTTCTGGCCATTTTTGGCACTGGTCTTATAACCTCTTTGGGCAAGTTGTGACTTTTGGCCATTTTTGGCACTGGTCTTATAACCTCTTTGGGTAAGTTGCAACTTCTGGCCATTTTTGGCACTGGTCTTATAACCTCTTTGGGCAAGTTGTGACTTCTGGCCATTTTTGGCACTGGTCTTATAACCTCTTTGGGTAAGTTGTGACTTCTGGCCATTTTTGGCACTGGTCTTATAACCTCTTTGGGTAAGTTGCGACTTCTGGCCATTTTTAGCACTGGTCTTATAACCTCTTTGGGCAAGTTGTGACTTCTGGCCATTTCTGGCACTGGTCTTATAACCTCTTTGGGTAAGTTATACTCGCCTTCTTGGGCACTGGTCATAATCCTTTTGGGTAAGTTTTTGGACTTCTGGCCTTCTTGGGCACTGGTCATAACCCTTTTTGGTAAGTCCTAATCGGAGTTATCTGTTTCCAAATCTGAGTTATGTTACTCAAAATTGACTTACGTCTCAAATCTGAGTCATCCGACTCAAATCCGAGGTATGTGACTCAAATCCTAGTCATCTTATTCCAAATCCGAGTTAATTTACTCAATTTTGACTTACATCTCAAATCTGAGTCATCTGACTCAAATCCGAGGTATATGACTCAAATCCGAGTCATCTGATTCCAAATCCGAGTTACTTTACTCAATTTTGACTTACATCTCAAATCCGAGGTATATGACTCAAATCCGAGTCATCTGATTCCAAATCCAAGTTACTTTACTCAATTTTGACTTACATCTCAAATCTAAGTCATCTGACTCAAATCCGAGGTATATGACTCAAATCCGAGTCATCTGATTCCAAATCCGAGTTACTTTACTCAATTTTGACTTACATCTCAAATCTGAGTCATCTGACTCAAATCCGAGGTATATGAATCAAATCCGAGTCATCTGATTCCAAATCCGAGTTACTTTACTCAATTTTGACTTACATCTTAAATCTGAGTCATCGTACTCAAATCCGAGGTATATGACTCAAATTCGAGTCATCTGATTCCAAATCCGAGTTACTTTACTCCATTTTGACTTACATCTCAAATCTGAGTCATCTGACTCAAATCCGAGGTATATAACTCAAATCCGAGTTACATGACTCAAATTCGGGTTACTTTACTCATATTTTACTTATGCCTCGAATCTGAGTTATATGACTCAAATCAGGGTCATCTGTTTGCCAAGATACAATTTGATCTGATGAGATGATGTCAATTTGCCTCTGGTATGGATCCGAGATATAGATCCGAGATTAAGTTTTGGGATATGATAATAGGGCTAATCGCTGAGAGATCTGATTCGAGATGTTGATATGAGATATAGATTCGAGATATGATAAGCTGGCAAATAGTCATCCGAGATACGAGATGACCTGGCAAGATAGTGAAATATCAATCCGAGATATAACATAACCTGGCAATCTGGCGAGCTGAATCAAACTTTAGTCCCAATCAGAGATGAGCTAGTACGCCAAGTCCGAATGCAAATCCGAATTATAATATACCCTGGCAAGCTGAATCAAATGTTAGTCCGAATCAGAGATAAGCTACTGAGCTGAGTTAAAGGTTAATCCGAGGCATAAATAAACTGACTCAAATTATATCTGAATCATCAATAAGCTGGCTGGTGAGCTGAGTTAAAGGATAATCCAAAGCATAAATAAACTGACTCAAATTCTACCTGAATCATAAATAAGCTGACTCAAATTCTATCTGAATTATAAATAAGCTAACTCAAATTATATCCGAATCATAAATAAGCTGACTCAAATTCTATCTGAATCATAAATAAGCTGACTCAAATTCTATCTGAATCATAAATAAGCTGACTCAAATACAGATCTGAATCAACATAATGTTCTCTCAATCTAAAGGTGATTCTTCGGATACGTTAACTAGTCCCCGGGTTAAGTTATTTTCTCCTCGGGGTGAAGGATCGAGTGTTGGTGGCTGAGTTATCTGGCACTTACAGTATACTTGGAGAAGTGTCTGAGTGATTCTCGCTAAGTCATACCTGTCGTGCTGAGTTACCTGGTACTTAAAGTAAGCTTGGAGAAGAGTTTGAGTCCTTCTTGCTGAGCCTTACATGCTTTGATGAGTCAGGCTTGGAGAGCCTCTGCGCTTACCTCTCTGTTCTCTGTTCGCTTGGTGGAGCTGAATGAGCTCTATGAGGAAGAATTTGATGAAGATGCTCTCGTCCGGATGGAACCCAACCAATGCCACTAACAGGCCCCACGGTGGGCGCCAAATGTCGTGGTGGTATCACGGCATATGCCATGGGTAGGCTAAATTTGGGGCCGTTGGACGTGGAGGAAGCCGGGGAGGGATGATGCAGTGAAGACCGTACTCATATGAACAAAGAGAAATACAATGTATATAGGATTGAGGCTCTCATGTGGAAATAACACCTCTTTCTCTACATCTAATCTCTTATAATTCTGCCATACTTGTGGCTACAATCATGCTCGTCAAGCTGTATCTCCTATGCCTCTATCTAGATCTCTCTGTGAGATTGGAGGAAGAAGAAGAAGAAGAGCTCCTGTTGAGCAGAGAGGGGAAGAGCCCTTCCGGACGGCCTCTCCGGGAACGATCCCCCTGGTGCTCCTTATAAAGGGGAGCCCAGGGGACAAACCTTTCTCCACATGCTTGGCATCTGCGTAGCATATTCCTTAGCATATTCTTGACGCCAAGGGCATATTCTCTAGCATCTTCTTGATGCCAAGGGCATATTCCATATGCCCATGTGCCAGTCTGAGCCATGGACATCCCAAGACTGGCACGATACTTGTTGGTCTTGCCTCGGATTGATCCTATATCGTTGTTGACTTGCATGTAGCTTCCTTGGATGAATAAAGTGATATGGGGTAATATACCTCGGCCCAGATGCCCTGTACGAAGTGAAGATCCGGCCTCCTTCCTAATTAACTCGGCCTGGGCCAAAAGAGGCCCAACCGAGTTACTCTAGCTTTCAGCCGAGCCAACGGGGACGAGCATGCCGGGTCAGACGCTTCATTCGTCCCAGGCGGGTCTCCCTTCGTGGCCCAGGCCAATTGATCCGGGGGTGCCAACCCGCAGTGGGCCGAACCATCCAAGATCGGCCCAGCCGGGAAACTTGGTGGGGTGCTATGGTGATACTGCTTGTGGTGGGCCGGATTGCTCCTCAGTCGGCCCATCCGGAGCTCCTCGTTAGTCCGTCACGATGCGGTGGCGAGGAAGCGTGTGAGTCGGGGGAGTCCTTGGTGCGGGAGCGAGGCATTGTGTTGGCGGGAACGGGGGAGACGGTTTGGCGGGGAAGTGGAGTTGTCCAGGTAGGAGACCCGTGGTGGGCTGACTTAGGCTTAGGTCGGCCCACCCGGGGGAGTGTCTTGACGTGGATGACTCGGCAGTGATGGGCCGACTGAACCGATCTCTGCTTTGATTCGGCCCATGGGTGTTTGAACCAGGCCGACTTTTACATAATTCAGCCTGGCAGGTTCTTTTCCTTTTGTTCTTTTCTATATTATTCATGACATCATCAAATGGCCTTATATTATGCATAAACCTCTTCAAATTGCTTTATGCATTCGCTGAATCTCCTTATAGCTCAACTCTAGGGTACCCGGGGTCATATCCCCGACAGATTCCTTCATAATAAGGTATTTGTGTTGGGGGGTTGTAGATCTAGATCTCTCTCAAATCCCTCAAAAATATGCAAGAATCATAGGAGGTGGAAGGGGAGAGGGAAAACTCTTCAAGGTTAACAATGGAGGAGAGAGAGAAGGCCAAGAACCAATAAAAGAGCTCATACCCACGAAGGGGAAGAGGAGCCCCTTTTAAAGGGCTCCCCGATCTGCCCGTTATGCACAGATTCATGCACGGCCGGTAGTACCGGTGGGGGAGCGGTACTATCGGTGGCACCCAACCAACGGTCAGAAAACTGTGAAGAGAAAGGAATAAAACAAACTTGACCGATACTACCGCTGGCTCACTGGTACTACCGCCTGGGACGGTACTATCGCCCTAAAAACCGACCAAAGTTCTGACAAAATAGAGCACATAAAATAGAGAGGTTACAGTACGTGAGCGGAAGTGGAACCGGAATTTCACCCGGTACTACCGGCTGCAATTAGGCCGAGCGGTATTTCCGGTGCAACTTCCGGTCCAGATTCCGGTAAAATAGAACAATCATATAAAGAAGATACATAATCTGAGCGGAAGAAGCACCAGAACTTCCACCAGAACTACCGGTGGCAAAATGCCCTAGCGGTACTATCGGTGGCAAGGCGGAACTTCTGGTCAAGGAAACTCCAGAAACCAAAAGTGCAATAACTCTTACATCCAAACTCCAAACGAGATGAAACCAACTTTGTTGGAAAGATAGAGACGATTAGAATCCCCAAGGGAGAATATACCATGAATATATATGTGATGAATCTCCCAAGGTGTGTAGTGATATGTCGGAAACGTATCTATAATTTTTGATGCTCCATGCTTATTTACTATCTACTTTGCTTTGCTTTGTCTACACTTTGAGGTGTTTTTATATGTTTTTTGGTACTAACCTATTAACAAGTTGCCATAGTGCCAGTTGCATGTTTTCTTCTGTTTTTGGTTCTAGAAAGGCAGAAAATCAATATTCTCGGAATTGGACGGGACAAAAGCCAAAGTCAATATTTTATCGTGGGCAACACGAAGCCAGAATACGAGATGTAGGAGGCTCACCAGGGGGCCACACCCACTGGCCGCGCAGGTGGGCCCACCCCACGCCTGGGAGTGCAGTCGCCCTGGTGCCCCTGCCTCGCCTCTTCGCCTATAAGAAGCCCCCGGTGCAGAAACCCTAGGCACCCGATCAAAACTCCACGAAACGGTCTGTATCCGTCGCCACCATCGTACCTAGATCGGGGGATCTGAAGTTCTTCCCGGCAACCTACCGGAGGGGAGATCATCCCGGAGTCCTTCTTCTTCATCATGCCAGCCTCCGGTATGAAGCGTGAGTAGTTCCACCTTGGACTACGGGTCCTTGTAGTAGCTAGATGGTTGTGTATCCTCCTTTGTGCTTTCATGTATAGATCTTGTGAGCTCCGTTCATGATCAAGATCTGATCTATTTGTAAACATGCATGTTGTGTTTGCGGGGATCCGATGGATATTCAGATTACTATGTCAGATTGATTAATGGTTTTGTCTATTTGATTCTATCATGTCTGTGTTGTTTGTGATCTTGCATGCTCTCTGTTGTTAATAGCTATCTTGGCCAAGTAGTTGCTAGTGACTCCAAGAGGGGGTATTTATGCTCGATAGTGGGTTCATGCCTCTAGTTTCCAAGGGAAGTGACAGAAATCTCTTCGGTTGTAGATGTGTTGTTGCCACTAGGGAGAAAACAACGGTCTCTTGTTCATGGAACAAGTGGATAGTTTACCTTACAGACTTTGCTTAAAGCAGTTGTCTATTGCTTGCAACTTAATACTAGAGGGGGTTCGGATGATAACCTAAAGGTGGACTTCTAGTCATAGATGCAACTGGATGGCGGTCTATGTATACTGTTGTATTGCCCAATTGAATCTCATAGGATATTTTTGTCTAGTATTGCATTGTTATGCCTTTCTCAGTCCTGTCAATTGCCCTGCTGTAATTTGTTTACCCAGCATGCCATGTTTGTTTATCTAAGGAGAACACCTCTAGTGAACTATGGATCCCAGTCCAATCTTTACCATTGATACATCTTCCACTGTTACTGTTTACTTGTTGCAAACCATCATCACCTTCCACACCATACAGTTAATCCTTTGTTACAACAACCGGTGAGATTGACAACCTCACTATTAGTTGGGACAAAGTCTTGAGTTTGTGTTGTGCAGGTTTCCACGTTGCTTGCAACACCTTTGAGGCGTTTCCTTCCTCCTACTGGTTCGATAAGCTCGGTTTCTTACTAAGGGAAAACTTGCTATTGTGTTGCATCATACCTTGCTCTTGGGGTTTCCCAACGGGGCATTCAACACGCATCAAGACTTTCTGGCGCCATTGCCGGGGAGGCTAAGGACATCTTCACAAGGGGAGTCCTCCTCAACATTTCTCTTTACTTTGTTTTTAGTTTGCTTAGTTTCTTTATCTTGGTTTTGTTTGCCTCTTTTTATCAAAAACTAAAAAAATAGTTTAGTTTGGTTCCTTTTCTCTTATAAAAAACACAAAAAAATTAGTTCCTGCTCTAGCTGCTGCTACTGCTGTTTTTGGCTTGCTCCACTGTAGCACCCCGGTAAAACCACTACTAGAAAATCGCTAGTATTTTTATTACGTGCATCATCATAACATCATCATGCATCTTTTAACCTAAAAACAATTTCCTAAAAACCTATTTTTTTCTAGAGATTTCCCCTCTTTGTTCAAATCGAAACCCTAGATCCGTTCAGATCTTTTATTTGCTAAAACGTTTTTGCAAGTGTTTTATTTTAAAAGAAAAGAAAATAAATAATATAAATATTTTTTTAGGGGGAGGCAGTCCAGACCGCCAGGCCCAAAGGCCGGCTAGCCAGACCACCTACAACCCCAAACCCTACCCCAAACCCCAGCTAATCCTGGCCCTTGATCTAACCTAGATCAAACCCTAAAACTACCTACCCTATCCCCCAGATTTTCCCCTCCACCCCGCCGCCATCTCCCAGGCAACACACGCCCCACACCACACACGCCTCTCCCCATCACATGAACCAAACCGCCCCAGCCCCGCGAGTTGACCAACTCCCGGCCCCACCCACCAGGCGGTGTCGCTCCTCTCTCTCTGTCGCGCTTGTTCACGCCGCCTGTCAGATGCTACCCGTGCGTGTGGCCCCACCCGCTGCCTCCTCGCGATCCCCTTCCTCTCTTCCTGTATACGACCCGCAGGAGGCGGCCTCCACTCGCGAGCCCCTCCCCCACTTGGCCCCTTCCTTCCTCTTCCTTGCCCACCTCGCATCTCTCTACTCGCCCGCCTCCTCAGAACCCCAGCGCCCGCCTCCCTCACGCCTTCCCTACCTCCTTTCCCCACGCTGACCCCACCCCCGCTCGCGACCCCACCACCACCACCTGCTCGGCGAGGCCTCGCCAGACTCGTCGTCCCTCTACATCCCCGCTTATCTCCTTCCTCCCGAGAGATGCCGCCGCCAGGGGCCCTCCTCGTCTCCACCCCGTGCACCCCCGAGCCAGGCCGCCCTCGCGGCCTCCTCACCGTCGGCCTCGTCCGCGTCCAGTCCCACGCCTCTCCCTGCTTGTCGTTGACCGAGCGGAGTTCGCCGCCATCGCCCGCAGTTCCCTCTTCTCCGACCGAACCTCGCACGACCCTCGCCTCCGCACCCACTTGACCCCGTCCTCTGCACACAGTCGTCGCCGTAATGATCTGCTGCCGTGGCGCCTCTCCATCCGCGGGCTCGTCTGGCACCCCTCTGCTAGTCGGCGAGACCCCTTTCGTGGCTTCCTCTCGTCGTAGAGCGGCCTCCTCGTCTAGGACATCCTCAGGGCCGCGCCACTTCGTCCTCCTCCGTGGGCGTCGACCTTGTCTTCGGCTTTGTCCGTGCGTGCGTCTGCTATCCCTCGCAGCGTGGTTTGCTCATGGTGTATGTCCCTTGGCTATTCATCGGTTTATCAGTGCTCGGTGCCTAGGCAAGGGTGGAGTGCTGTTAGGTAAGATGTGTTGTTTTGATACTAAGGTGAAGTTGTGGTTGTGTCGCGGTGGCAACAACTTGTGAGGTGTAACTACTTGTAGTGATACAGTGGGATGGACGCCTCACAATATTCCCCGAAGATCTTCGACAAGGATATCGGGTTCTCCTTCATGGAATCAAAGTCCCTGTTTTGGAACCCAGAAGACCGATTCATTGGCACGCCATGACCTTCTTCAAGGATCCGATGGCCGATACCCTGCACCGATCCCGACGTCCGAAGCCCGAACCCCAAGAACCAATTGCGCCGAAAACCCCTAAGTGTGACCCCTATCCGAGAGCCCTATTTTTATAAATGCCATATATCTACTCGTTGCATGTAAATGTTCATTCTTGCATACATATGTTCGGGTTTGGGGGCATTATGCCGATTCACATCATAATTAAGTATGGAGACCATATGCGGGCGAATCTAGTCTTATATTGTCTCTATTTAAATTGGTGTAGCGAACCGGTGCTATCTTTTGTCTTGTTAATGAAACATTTAAATTGCGGGGTATCTAAACAACATGAACCATGTAATAAATTGTCGGGACCCCGGTTCCACTTAATATGGTATAATTGCATCGCATCCTTGCCATGTCATACATCATACATGCATCATGCCCGATCTTTTGCCGTAGTATTAAATAGTGCATCCGGTGTTTCTTCTAGTGCTTTGTTTCTTCACGGATTAGGCCGATGAGTTGATGCGAGTGTCGACCCGATCTTTGGATGAATCTTCGGCCGTGTTTTCAGGCGAGCAATCTCCCCCTTTCTACCTATCTTACTTTCATAGTATTTATTCCCTCCTGTTGATCTATTGCTATCTGTGTTGCGATGCTCTAGTTTCCGTACCCGTGATATCCCTTGCAGCCTCATATTGCCTTGGACACATCCTATTACATGTTGTTTGGTAAATAGTTGGACTTGTGTGTCGTACTCGCTTGCTCAAGTGTTGCTGCGTGTCGTCAAGCACCACAGTTGTTGGAAGACTGCCATATGCTTTATGCTGGAGATGATCATTGCTTTAATTATCGTTTAATAACTAAAATTGAAGTAAGTAAATAATGCAGAGGCACAGGTGGGAAATAGATGTTATTTGATTTTTAACCGTCCACTTGTGTCCCGTAGGACCCCGAGTACTTGATACATGTTCTTTGAATATTCGCACTATCCGCATGTGGGCCCATGAATCCCATGAGCTGGAGTCATATCTTATTTCTTGGGGCCACAAAGTAGTTTGGGGATTTATTACTATCCTGTACTTATGCCATGCTTTACTGCTTTATTTATGATTGCGGTGAGCTCAGATCGCTTTTGGAACCCCGTACACGTTTTGTCAGATTGACAAGCCCACCACACTTTCGGGTTCCAAATGCTTACTGGCCGTCACAAACCTCCGGGTCCGTCTCGAGCCGCCCAACTTCAGAAGGTAGCTTGGTGGGTGGCCTCAAATATTATATGAATCTTGCGATTTCTTTGTCGTGATGCCTCATTGGGTTTTATTTGGTTTTTCCGAGGTTGATCGCGTGTTGCTATTTGTGCCCCGCAGGGTAAACTTTCCGAAAGTCGTGTCCGCGGTTATGGACGACTTGGAGCACAGTATCTCGATCATAGACAACCATAACTAAAGTAGTGCTATAAATTTGACTTTATAATGACTAGTAATCAGCTTTACTATGATGGAATGGCTAAATAAAAGTGTCAACAATTGCTGGTTTGGGTTGTCACCTGTTACCATTGTATCTGACTAGTAAGTATTGCAACTACAACAGAATGACTAAATAAAAGTACCAACAACTGCTGGGTTTTGGGATGCCTCATACTATATGTAGCTGACTAGTAAGTACTACAACTACAACGGAATGGTTAATTAAACTGCCCACGCTTATTATATCGTGGATAACTCATGCTATCTATATCCGACTAGTAATTGCCGCAACTATAATGGAATGAATAAACTGCCAACCGTGTGAGTTCCTCGGTTGACTTCCTCGTCGCTTGGTCTCGAGGGGAAATACCAGATGGGTATGCTTGGTGATAGTTTCTGTGTTGGATCCGAATAGGTCTTTCTTATCCCTATCTCGATAGCGCCGGTTGTATTGAGTCTCTATAGGTTGTTTAGTGCATGTTGCGTTGCCGCTCACCACCATACCTATGTAGGCGAGGACCGCTGAATTCTAGTCTCGCTGTAATGGCCTCGATCGACCGCCTTCTTTTTCCTTTGCCCTTTGTCGGCACCCCTTTGTTTAAGCAGGTTTTGAGATCGACGTTAAGGTGGTTACCCTTCCGGCTTGGCAGGTTATGGACGCCATTGGTTATTCTTCGTGGCTCTTAGCTCAATTTGCATCTTGTTCGTACGGACGTTGTATCGCTTTTGAAGGTGATTTGGATCTTTGTATTGTATATCCGTATTCTTGACTCTTTGAGTCGCCGTTGTATATATCTGCTCGGGTTCCATCGTGGACTATTGTGTAATGGTATTACTTCGTTTTCCACCCGCACGAAAGTGCCTGGTGGGCACCTTTGAATCGTTTCTATGCGGGTTTGGCAGGAATCGCTGAAACTTGCATAGGACCGATTCTGAGGGTGTTACGGAGTGGTATCAGAGCCTAGCAGTTACGATACCCCACTGGTCCAGCCTGCAGGATAACCTAGCTAACGGACGTTGTAGAGTGTCAAAACTATTTTGGAAAATCGGTTGGATAGATCTGATTAGGTCTGCTTTTACTCCTTACCCCTCTGCTATTCTCCTCTTACCTCGACGTGTTTTGAATATGCTCACTTATATTTTCTTCGAGTCCAGGATTTCTCGCGGTTGGGTTTCCATCGTACCTTTAGGGTTTCACTTCCATCCTCTTGTAACAGTGCTTCGACATCCGGTCTTTATGCTATCTGAGGAATTTCCCTCTGTTGTACCTTTTTAGTGGAACAAATTTCACTATTTTTTTTATTTTTCTTTGTATCCTCCGGTGTTTTCCGATATGACGAAGTCTTCCACATCAGATCCAATAAAGAGCCTGAGGTCCTTTGTTTCCTAAACATCGCTTGTCAAGATCTTGGTCTAAATTGAGAATGGGTTGCACGTTTTTCACCGAACGCATAAGTAATAGTTTGGGTGCGTGATTGGCCCCATGCCACTACTCAATCTATTCGCTCTTGTACATTGAAGTGGATTAGAGTGCACCTTTTCTCTCCTTCATCAAGTTAGAGGTGGCCTTATCTTTTGATGCCTCTATTTTGTCTTTTGTTTATCCGGAGTACTCCTCGACGACATGATGATCAATGACCGCCGTTGGTGGTCTCGCTGATTTCAAGATGGAGAAATAATCTTTGTTAGTGGTGTCGAAGATCTATCTGAAGAGAAGATTCTGTGTCGCCTTATTCCCTTATTCCCCAGATGAGGCGGATCTCGAGGCGAGATCCATTGTTAGTGGTGTCGAATTGTAGCACCCCGGTAAAACCGCAACTAGAAAATCGCTAGTATTTTTATTATGTGCATCATCATGACATCATCATGCATCTTTTAACCTAAAAACAATTTCCTAAAAAAAACCTATTTTGTTTTCTAGAGATTTCCCCTCTTTGTTCAAATCGAAACCCTAGATCCGTTCGGATCTTTTATTTGCTAAAACGTTTTTGCAAGTGTTTTATTTTAAAAGAAAAGAAAATAAATAATATAAATATTTTTTTAGGGGGAGGCAGTCCAGCCCGCCAGGCCCAAAGGCCGGCTAGCCAGACCACCTACAACCCCAAACCCTACCCCAAACCCCAGCTAATCCTGGCCCTTGATCTAACCTAGATCAAACCCTAAAACTACCTACCCTATCCCCCAGATTTTCCCCTCCACCCCGCCGCCAGCTCCCAGGCAACACACGCCCCACACCACGCACGCCTCTCCCCATCACATGAACCAAACCGCCCCAGCCCCGCGAGTTGACCAACTCCCGGCCCCACCCACCAGGCGGTGTCGCTCCTCTCTCTCTCTCTGTCGCGCTTGTTCACGCGCCCGCGTTGCATGTACGCTACCCCGCGCGTGGCCCCACCCCGCATCTTTCCTCGCGATCCCCTTCCTCTCTTCCTGTATACGACCCGCAGGAGGCCGCCTCCTTCATGAGCCCTCCCACTTGGCCCCTTCCTTCCGCTTCCTTGCCCACCTCGCATCTCTCTACTCGCCCCGCCGCCTCTCAGGAACCCCAGGCGCCGCCGCCCTCCCTCACATTTTCCCCTACCTCCTCTCCTTTCCCCACACGACCCCACCCCCAGCTACTACCTCTCGCGACCCCACCACCACCACCCGTTCGGTCGCGAGGCCTCGCCTCGCACTCGACGCGTCCTCTGCATCCCCTCTTCTCTCCTTCCTCCCGAGAGACGCCGCCGCCAGGGGGGCCTCCTCGTCTCCACCCCGTGCACCCCCGAGCGAGGCCGACCTCGCGGCCTCCTCGCTGCCGGCCTCGTCCGCGTCCAGTCCCACGCCTCTCCCTGCTCATCGCTGACCGAGCGGAGTTCGCCGCCATCTCCCGTAGTTCCCTCTTCTCCGACCGAACCTCGCACGACCCTCACCTCTCGCCCGCCGGCCGTCCTCGCACCTCGTCGCCGTCATGATCTCGCTACTGGCGCCTCTCGATGGGGATGCGCCTGCCGGGTATACCCAGCAGACGTTCCGATCGCCCAAGACACGGCGAGTGGGCTGCAGGGCGGCTCGATCAAGGCCCGGCGTGGATCCAACCGACTGGAAGTTGGAGGCCCAGGCGAGTAGATAGGCCCAGTCGGATTAGGTTACGAGTACCGAAGCTTTAACTGATTCGGTTGAGATATGTAAACCCTAGGGGAGGTGAGCCTATATAAACCTCCCTGCGGGGCGTGTAGAGATAATTTCCATCATACACCCAAGCGACTCGCCGCCTAGCCGCCGAGCTCGCCCATTGTACCACCTCCATAATACAATCTAGCAGGAGTAGGTATTTACCCTCCGGGGGGCCGAACCTGGGTAAAACCCTGTGTCTCCTCCCTCATCTCGCACCGCAGATGGCTGGCCGCCCTTGCCCCTTGTTCTACTACTCGCTGCCGATTGCAGCATCTGCCATGACCATTCCCACGACAGTGGCGCCCACCGTGGGGCCTGGCCTGTGTTCTGCGGCGAGATCCAATCTGCCCATCAACGAGACGGTCGCCACCGGCCGCATGATAGCGATCGGCGAGATGCTCCAAATCTTGCCGAGCAGCTACGTCCCGGCGGCGCGACCCGTCACGCACAGCATGATCCTGCCGGTCGGCATGATCAGCCTCTTTGTCGGCCTCACCGACGTCATCGTCTCGGAGGACTCGACTCGCATCCGCGAGTCGCCTCCACGTGATCGGCTCTCCGAGGGCCAGATCCGCACGATCCATCGCCTCGCCTCCGAGTACAACTCAGCCCACAGCGACGTGACCAAAAACTCAGCGGCCGCAGAAGACGCGACCCTCAACGACGACGCCGACTCGGCGACCCCGGCGTCACTCGCCGGGTCCATCACCGCGGCTTCACCCGCGGGCTCCATCACCCAGGTCTCCAACGTGGGAGACTTCGAGGACCCCTCCATCCTCGGGATCTTCGAATTCGACTCCGGGTCGGAAAACTCCGCCGACCTCCGCGATGGAACCGGTCGCCACGCCGCGACCTACATGGCGACCGGAACTGAGGCACCGGAGGACCCATTCTCCACCCCAATCCCTCCTAACGCCACGACAACGGAGGTCGAGGAACTCCGCCTGAAACTGGCGGAGGCGGTGCGCAAGGAACAAGCCGAGCGCGATTTTTTTTGCCTCGAGCAGGTGACGGCGCAGGAACTATCGCGCTACCATCAGCAGCGGATCAGGTCGCGCCTGAACCCCACTATTCAGGGGCGCGCCCTGAACTTCGACGACGAAAACGACCTGGCCCGCGCGGCCGAGCGCGCGATCTGCGAGAACACGCCACCAGGAGGAAGCGCCCGGCCCCCGCCAGGGTCGACGGCGATGGTCGCCCCACCTCCACCCAACCGCACACCTCCCAGGGACTAGCCGCGGATAGTAGTCTCCTCACGGGAGCGAGACGCAAACGGCCTCCCACTATTCTCCACCCCGATGGACAACCTCGTGACAGGCCGAGCAGCAGCCGACAACATCACGGCCACGGGCGACGGCGCCCTACAGATCCAGTACGTCAGGGCCCTGCTCGCAAAGACCGTCGAGCAGCAAAACGCGGGCACCGACTCGCAGGGTCGAGTATACTCACATTCTTCGGGAAGCAGAGCGGCCTCAAGCGGCCGCCCAATAGCGGCAAACATCCTCAATCGCCGCCACCGGAGCCCGCAGCTCAACACCGACCCGCGAACGCGGCACTCTCCACCAACGACCCCAGGCCAGCGACCAACTTCGTCGCCGCCAACGGTCAACCCATCGACGCCCGCACCCACATCATCAACAACCAAAGCTGGCGCGCACGCTAGCCCGACAACCTGCGACACACCCTAACCAATCGCCACGACGACGAGCCCATGGGGTCGCTCAGTCGAATCGGCCCCAAGTGCTTCGGACCAATGATCCGAGGCGAGAAGTACCCGCCAAACTTCAAGGCGCCGAAGGAGATAGAAAAGTACGACCCCTCGTACGACCCCGCCGTCTGGCTCGATACATACCTCATGGCGATGGGGATCACAGGTCACACCGACCTGCTAGTCGCCTGTTACCTCCCCCTGATGATGGAGGGGACGTGCAAGCAGTGGATCAACACCCTCCCCCAGGATAGTATCGACTCCTGGGAGGAGATGCGTGACCCCTTCGTCAGGCACTTCGAGTGCTCCTACACCCGCGCCACCACCATCGAGGACCTGGAGCGATGCGTCCAGGGACCCCGCGAGTCGACCCGCAATTGGGTCCAACGGTGGCAAGAACTCTGGTACAACGCGGTCGGCATCCACCAGGACACCGCGATCCATTGCTTCAAGACCTCGTGCCGCTACGAGCCCCTAGTCGCCAAGCTCAAGCGACACTCTCGCACACTCGACAACATCCCGGACCTCCTCGAGATCGCCAAACGGTACGCGGAGGAAGATCCAAACCAGGAAATATACGACGAGTCAGGAGGTCAACGCCGCACGAACAGCGGCAACAATGACGACGGTCCGACCCTACGCTTAACAACACTCGCCTCGCCGCAGCGCGCGGTGAGGGGCGAGTCGACCGTTGCCATGCCGCACGCACAACGCGAGCCCAAGAGCTTCCGCCACGACGGAGGACAACGCCGCGATGGCGTCAACCAATCGTGTGCGCTTCATAGCAGGGTAGGGAAGCCCGCAACGCACACAACCGCCGACTGCCACACCCTCAGGGAGATCGAGAAGGCACGGCGAGCACGGGAGGACCCGACAACGACTCGCCAAAGCGGCGGAAAATTCGGCAAAGTGGCGGCTCGCTCCATACCTTCACGGCTTCAACACGGCGAGAAGAAGGTCATCGCCAGCGCCGCTAACGTCAGCGGTGGCCCAGTGGGCGTTCCCGTTCCTCAACTGGTCGGAGCAGCCCATCACCTGGAGCCGCCAAGACCACTCGCCACGCATCGAGTACCCAGGTCGAGTCGCCCTGGTGGTCAAGCCTAAGGTCGGCGACTACTGGCTCCCCAAGACATTGATGGACGGCGGCAGCTCCATCAACATCCTGTACCTGGACACCTTCAGGCGGCTGCGGCTCCCGCAGTCGATGATCGAGACGACCCACACCATGTTCCATGGCATCGTCCCCGGTCGGAAGGCGTACCCGATTGGCAAGGTCATGCTGCCAGTCACCTTCGGCACACCAGCAAACATCCGCACCGAGCAGATCGTCTTCGAGCTGGTGCCCTTCGACAGCCCCTACCACTGCGTCCTGGGGCGCCAGGCGTTCGCCAAGTTCATGGCAACACCCCACTACGCGTACAACGCGATGAAGCTCCCCGGGCCGTGCGGCGTCATCACCATCAACGGCGACCCCGACATGGCCGCCGAGTGCGAGGCCAAAGGAGCCGAACTTGCTGACGCCGTCATCGCGGCGGAGACCAACCACGCCGATGAGCTCGCCAAGTACACGAGCGGGGTCAACAACGACGACCCCACCATACTCAAGAAGCCCAATTCGGAGGGCGCAAACACCTCAACCTTCGAGGCGACGACGCACACCCGCACCGTCAAGCTGGTCCCAGGCGACTCCAGCCAAACGGTGACGATCGGGACGGGCATGAGCCTAGCATAGGAATCGAGTTCCTCCGTGAGAACAGGGACATATTCGCATGGAAGCCTTCCGACATGCCTGGTGTCCCTAGGGAGCTCGCTGAGCACAAGCTAAACGCCGACCCCAAAGTGCGACCCATCAAACAGTCGCTGCGGCCCTTCAATGAAGAGCGCCGTCGAGCAATCGCCGAGGAGGTGCAGCGTCTACTCGCTGCAGGCTTCATCTGGGCAATCAAATACTCCAAGTGGCTGGCAAACCCAGTCCTGGTCGAGAAGAAGAACGGGACCTGGAGGATGTGTATTGACTACACAAACTTAAACAGCGCCTGCCCAAAGGAGCAGTTCGTCCTCCCGCGGATCGACCAAATAATCGATTCCACCGCGGGCTCGGAGTCGCTATGTTTCCTCGACGCCTACTCTGGGTACAACCAGATCAAAATGGCCGTCCAAGACGAAGAGAAGACATCGTTCATCACGCCATTCGGAGCCTTCTGCTACACCGCCATGACCTTCGGCCTCAAGAACGCCGAGGCGACCTACCAGCGGTGCATGCAAGAGTGCCTCGCGAGCCAAATTGGCCGCAACATCCACGTCTACATCGACGACGTGGTCGTAAAGTCCGCTCGCCAGGGTGACCTACTCGCCGACCTAGCGGAAACATTCGCCAACTTGCGAAAATACAAGATAAAGCTTAACCCAGGCAAATGCACCTTCGGTGTACCAGCAGGACAACTACTAGGGTACGTCGTCTCCAAGCGAGGGATCGAGGCGAACCCCACGAAAATCGACACGATCGCCCGGCTCAGCAAACCCGAGTGCCTGCGCGACGTCCAAAAACTGGTCGGGTGAGTAGCGGCTCTCAGTCGCTTCATCCCCTGCCTGGGCAAAAAGGCGATGCCCCTATACCGCTTGATGTGCAAGAACCCCACCTTCCAGTGGGACAAGGAGGCGGATGACGCGCTCCGCGACCTCAAGAAGGTGCTACTCGCCGCACCACTACTCGCCGCCCCTGCCGACAAAGAACCCATGCTGGTTTACGTCGCGGCTTCCGACCGCGTCGTCAGCGCCGTCATAGTCGTCGAGCGACCGGAGGAAGGAAAGGAGCGCCCAGTACAGCGACCGGTGTACTACATCAGCGAGGTCCTTACCGAGTCGCACCAGCGGTACCCGCAGTACCAAAAGCTAGTATACGCGGTCTTCAGAGCTCAGCGGCGCCTGCCGCACTACTTCCAGGAGCACCCGATCACGGTCGTCTCCTCAGCACCACTACAAGACATCATCCGCAACCGCGAGGCGACTGGGCGGGTCGCCAAGTGGGTCGTCGAGATCGACGTCCACAACATCAAATACGAGCCACGAAAAGCGATCAAGTCGCAGGCCCTAGCGGACTTCATCGCCGATCGAAGAGGCCCGGAGAAGCCGCCATACTCCATTCTTTGGAGCACGCCGACGGCTCCAAGAACACGAACGGCGCAGGCGCAGGGATCGTGCTAACTTCACCGAAGGGTGACAAGCTCCGCTACATCCTCTGCCTCGACTTCACACCCTGCACCAACAACATGGACGAGTACGAGGCCTTGCTCCACGGCATGCGAGCTGCTAAGGAGATGAATGTCAACCGCCTACGCTGCTATGGAGACTCCGACTTCGTCGTGGGGCAAGTCGTTGGCACCTGCGACGCCGTCTCCCCCACCATGGAGGCGTACCGCCAAGCAGTGTACAAGCTGGGCGGACACTTCAGAGGCTACTCCGTCGAGTGGATCGACAGGCGGAAGAACGAGGAGGCCGACGCCCTCTCTCGCATTGGGTCGGCTCGACTCGCACCACCCGCCGGCGTCTTCCTCGACACAATAACCAAGCCATCAGTCTCTCCCCCGAGGGAGATCGACATCGGAGTCCCGTTACAGCCGGAGGCAGCCCTGGTCGCACTCGTCACCGAGCCAGACGACTGGACCAAGCCCTACATCGCCTACCTGGAGGCCGGCACCTTGCCGGCAGACGAGACGGACGCTCGGATGATCGCCCGCCGATGCAAGTCCTACACCATCATCGACGGCGAGCTCCACAAGCGCAGCGTCACCGGCGTGTTCCAACGCTGCGTCCAACCCGCCGAAGGACGCAAGATCCTCCACGATATCCACTCCGGTGACTGCGGCCACCACGCCGGCGCCCGCTCTCTGGTCGCCAAGGCTATGCGGCATGGCTTTTACTGGCCCACCGCACACGCCGATGCTGTCGACATTGTCCAGCGGTGCGCCGGGTGCCAGAAGTACGCCAACCAGACGCACGCGTACGTGCTCGGCGCTCAAACAATCCCCATCACCTGGCCATTCGCTGTGTGGGGCATGGACATGGTAGGCCCCTTCAAGAAGGCTCCCTCCGGCTACACCCACCTCCTGGTCGCGGTCGACAAATTCACAAAGTGGGTGGAGGCCAAGCCAGTTCGGAAATGCGACGGGAAGACCGCCACTAAATTCCTACGCGAGCTCATATATCGCTACGGGTTCCCAAACAGCATCATCCCGGACAATGGCACCAACTTAGCCAAAGGAGCCATGGCCGAATTCTGCGAAGAGCACCACATCCGGCTCGACCTCGCGTCGGTCGCCCACCCGGAATCCAACGGCCAGGCGGAACGGGCCAACCAAAGCATCCTCCACGGCACAGCGCGACTCCAAGTACCACTCGAGCGCACCGCCGGGTGCTGGGTCGAGGAGCTGCCCTCTATCATCTGGGGGATCCGCACCTCGGTCAACAGGTCGACAGGATTCACCCCCTTCTTCATGGTATACGGCGCCGAGGCAGTCATGCCCACCGACCTCGAGCACGACTCGTCCACTACACGGAGGCTGCAAACGAACTCGCCCGCCAAGACGGAGTCGATCAACTCGACGAGGCACGTGACCTCGCTCGGTCGCGCACCGCCATCTACCATCAGGGACTCCGCCGCTACCACAGCCGGCGGGTGAAAACTCGCACCTTCCAAGAAGGCGACCTGGTGTTGCGCCTCATCCAGGACAAGAAGGGCATGCATAAGCTCTCCCCTCCGTGGGAAGGGTCATTCGCCATCGGGCGAGTACTCGGCAACGACGCCTACTACCTCATCGACGTCCGCGGGGACGGCGAACTCGACGTCAAGCGACCATGGAATGTAAACCTCCTACGGAAGTTTTACTCCTAGAACCCCACATATGTACTCTCTAGTCGCTATGAAATAAAAAGAATCGGTTATCGCAAATTGCGCCTACTCTCCATGTCTTGTGCCACTACTTTTCGTAATAACGTCAAGCTAACCGCAGAAGTCAACCTTTGGTCAAGCGATCGGCACGGCTAAGTAGTGCGATGCACAAGCACCGGATCACCCTGTTGTACATCGCCCATCCGAAAAACGCCTACCGAGCCCCACCGAGTCGCTTAGCTTCGATCGGCTCTACGAGCCAAGACAAGCGCCTTTGCTTCTCGGCAACCACGATCCTCCGCATCCTCGACATGGCGACTCGAACGGCCACGCACCACGCCGGGGCGATGACCAGTTCCACGGCGGCTCAGAAAACGCCAAGTATGATAGCATGCCCAGACTGCGCCGCGATGACCCACGGGCCAGGCAGGAGTGATGCGCTCAAACTAACGCGCCAAGTCCTCACCCACCCTCGAGTCGCGCCTGGAACAACCAAGTACCACACTCGGGGACTCGGCCACCCGACCTCGTTCGCGCAAGGGAAAACGGCGAAGTACAAAGCGCTCAAGGGAGTTGCCTAGAGACTGGCTCTTCGAGTCCGGGCGAGTTGGCCATAATAACAAAACATTCAAAAACAACAAACATATCACACACGAGGTAAACCCCACAAAAGGGCGGACGCTCTCGGGGACTCGTTCAAACCTCAATCACAAAACACATGACAAATCCCAAAACAGACATGATGTCTCATTCAAAAGCATGTCGCATTGTCTCAAATTACAAAATATGCCCATACGGTAGACCTGCTACTAACGCCCCAGGGCAAACTATCCTATTCTGCAGGCTTCGACGACGACTCGCCAGCACCCCGGTGATTGCGGATGAACGACGTGTATGGGTTTGACGGGTACGTCGTCATCTCACCCGCCATCGCCGCGCGGAAGGGCTGCTCGACCTTGAAATCCCGGTGCGGTGGCTCGGGGTCGTTAGGCGCGACGACCATCTCCTGGTACGGAAGGAGGTCGCCCATCGCCCAGACACGCTCCGAGTACATCGCGGCGCGATCCGTCAACTTGAGCACCTCGGAAAGCTCCACCGCGCCAGTCAACGAAGGGTAGCCGCTCGTCACGTCGTCGAGGTCGAAGTCCTCCGGGAAGTGAGCAAGTCCAAGGCTAAGCGCCGTCGCTCGGCTACCAAACGCCGACTGCCAGCGTCATGAATTCAACGACCGAGGGCGCCTTATCCAAGTACTTCCACACCTTGACGAGGTCGCTGGGAATTACCTCCGTGGGTGATATCTCCTGGAGGTAGGCTCGGATGCATGTCGCGACAAAGTCACCGAGTCGACGGCGTGTACACCGCACTGCTACGTCAAACGAGCTCGCCTCTTCGCTATCAATGATGCGACCTGCGAATAGAAGACAACAATGAGTACGTCGGGTATCACAACAGAACACATGTTATTGACAGAGGAAGATACACTTACCAATCAATGGGCGGGAGAGATCCGTGATGAAGCATTGAAGCGAAGTGTAGTCGTCCTGAAGCCCAGCAACAAGGGCGTCGGACACTTTGCGATCCTCGACGGCGGCGGTAATAGCGGCCTTGGCTCGCCCATCCACCGAGTTCGCTTCCTCCTTCGCCTCCCCCAGCTCGCGCTCGAGTTCGGCGATCAGCTTCTCCGCCAAGCTCAGTGCCGATTGCGCCGCCGCCAACTCACCCGCAGGGATAAGTCCCTGGCGGGCCTCTTCGGCCTTCGCGGCAACTGCCTCAAGCCCCTTATTCGCCTCTTGGACGACGGCCAGTTCCTTCTCTGCGTGGTGTTTCGCTGCCAATCGGTCAGCTGACTCACGTTGCAAACCCTGCACACAATTCAAACAGTTAACCAAAGCGAAATCCTAAGTGCCCACCCGCTGAAAATTCAGCGAGTGCGCACTCGGGGACTGGAAATCAAGAAATCCTAAGTGCCCACCCGCTGAAATTCAGCGAGTGCGCACTCGGGGACTGGCAATCAAGAAATCCTAAGTGCCCACCCGCTGGAATTCAGCGAGTGCGCACTCGGGGACTGGCAATTAAGAAATCCAAAATGCCCACTCGCTGAAATTCAGCGAGTGCGCACTCGGGGACTGGATGCGAAAAATAGTAACAAGACACTAAAAGAATCAGACCGCTGCAAAACACCGACCTGATCCTCGGGGACTGGACATACCTGGATGGTTGCGCCAAGCATGCCATGGAGTTGTATCGCGTCCACGGACGCGAGGAGATCTGGCGTGTACCCACGACGCTGGTCGACTTCGCGCCGGCGACCCTGTGCACGGCTCGAGGCGGTTCCACTCGGCGCCATTTTGGCCATGAAGCGCGGGAATGTCGTGATGGAGGCACCCGCCCCAAAGGAGGTCGGCTCGGCCGCTCCAGGCGAGGGAGCGCCCTCCTTCATGGACGGTCGCCTGCTACGGCTCGGTCGGCCTCCGTGTCGTCGAAATCGTGACGTCATCACCCTTGGCCTTCTTGCCGCCATCCGTGGGGACGACCTCGTCCGCCTTCCTCTTACGGAAGGATCCTCCTCACGACGACGGTGGCACCTTAGCCCGGTCGGGTGGCCCATCCTCTTCACTCCGGTCTGTACATCAATCATGTAAGCAAGATAATTCAAGCTGCTATGGAAGACAAAGGAAGCTGAGTATACTCACTTGGCGACTGGAATGAAGCGTAGCCCGGCGAGCGGCGGCTTCTCTAGTTCAGTGGCCCGATGGTGGTGAGCCCCATCTCCAGGACATCGCGTGCCCAAGACATGGACGGCTTCTTCGTCGTCGAGGCTGCAACCGGAGCCTATTGGACATCTTTGGCAGGAGCCTCCCTGCGGCGGCCGTGATCGAACATCCCCAGCCCAACGGGGCGAATGGCGGGCGTGCCAGTGGCACTTCGACAGCGGCCGTGTCCAGCGCGGTTGCCGTCGGTGGCGCCTTGTCCTTGGCCGGGCTGGGGGCGTCGGAGCTGCTCGCCGAGTGCGGCGGCGAGGCCGACCTCGTCGGTTTCGTCTTCTTCTACGGAGGGGCCTTCGCCTCCTTCTCCTTCTTCTTCTTCGATGGAGTAGCTTTGGCGTGAGGTGGTCTCCGGAAGTTCTTCATCGCCACGATGCTCGAGGCTTTGCTCGCCTCAAGCTCACGTTGACGCTGCCCGGGTCTTGCGGACGATGGGCGACCTCCTCTCGGACTTCGTCGCTGTCCTCGCCGCTCCGTCGCCCTTGGAGGGAGGCGACTCGCCCATGTCCTGGACGGACGAGCTCAAATTCTCGTCGTCCGAAGGCGGGAGCCATCCTTCCACCACTTGGAATAGCTGCAATGAACGCTCGATGAAATTAGAATTACCGCGACTGCAAAAACTGCGACTGCGAATGAAGCGAGGTGATTACCGTTGGGGCTGGACGCTTTGCGGTGTGGCGACCCAGCTGCAGGCGTGTACACCGCTGGTGATCTTCTTGATCTGCGGTGTAGTCCTCGAGCTTCCACTCGGCGAGGCAGGACTTCGCCGAGTCCTCCCGGCCGGTGTACTGGTACATGTAGTGCTCGCGTCGGGCCAGTGGGACGAGCCGTCGCCCGAGCCAGCAGTTGTACAAGTTTATTGTTTGGAGGCCCTTCTTCTTCACGCGGATGGTGCGGAGCATCTAAATCCACAACCATCCGCTGGTCGCTGGGAGCTTGCCGGCTTGAAGACGCGCGGTTCGGACGGTCGGCGAGTACTGGGGATCGCTGTCTCACCCTCGGTCGCCTCGGCAACATAGAACCAAGATTTTTCGATCGCCGCCCGCTTGGCGGCATCAAGTCGAAGAACAAGGCCTTCGACTTCAGCTGGAAGGTTAGGCCGCCCGCGGCAAGCATTGGGCCGCCCGCCTCTTCGCGGCTGATCCGTCCGTGGAACAGATCTTGCCATAGAGGGAAGTAGGGCCGGCAGCCCAAGTAGCATTCGCAGAACGCCACAAAGATGGCAAGCTGCTCGATGCTGTGGGGACCCAGATCCGATGGTTGGATCCCGTAGTAGGCGCAGAAGCGCCGGAAGAACAGGGACGTGGGGAATCCTAGCCCCCGTTCTAGATGACTGGTGAAGCAGATGAATTCCGTCTCTCGCAGCCTCGGGGTCACCTCTCCGGCCGCGGGGATGCACCAGCAGCCGGCTCGCAGGATCCCGGCCTCCTCAAAGGAAGCCAGTTGCGCCCTCGTGCACTTAGATCTACCCCAAGGTTCGGTGGAGAGGGCCATGGCGGAAGGATTTGTGGGGGGTGGGAGGATTTCCTGATCGCTGGATCGCGATCGAAGGCGAAGTGCGCGTGATCGGAGAAATGGCGAGAAGGTGGTTCTCTCGATGCCGCCATCCCCTTATAGCGGTTGTTACCCGCCAAATCGTGGAGCCGTTACTACGTGATTACGCCAAAGTTACCGTTGGATTACCCCAACTGGTTTGACCACGTTTAACGGTCCAACTTCACCACTCGGCTCGCCGACCCGCGATGTTGCCGACCGACTTCGCCAAAGCTGCGATCGGATGACTAGTTTTCTCCTTTATACAGAGCCGCGGCGATTCGACTGGATGTCTACTCAGAAGCTGTATACTCCGACTGCCAACAGCCACCTACGCCTAATCGACGACGGCCTCGGGGACTACTGATGGGGATGCGCCTACCGGGGTATACCCAGCAGGACGTTTCCGACTGGCCCAAGACCTGGCGAGTGGGCCTGGAGGACGGCGACTGGATCAAGGCCCGGCGTGGATCCAAGCGACTGGAAGCTGGAGGCCCAGGTGAGTAGATAGGCCCAGTCGGATTAGGTTAAACGAGTACCGAAGCTTTAACTGATTCGGTTGAGATATGTAAACCCTAGGGGAGGTGAGCCTATATAAACCTCCCTGCGGGGCGTGTAGAGATACGTTCCATCATACACCCAAGCGACTCGCCACCTAGCCACCGAGCTCGCCCATTGTACCACCTCCATAATACAATATAGCAGGAGTAGGTCTTTACCCTCCGGGGGGCCGAACCTGGGTAAAACCCTGTGTCTCCGCCCTCATCTCGCACCGCAGATGGCTGGCCTCCCTTGCCCCTCGTTCTACTACTCGCTGCCGATTGCAGCATCTGCCGTGACCATTCCCACGACACTCTCCATCCGCGGGCTCGTCTGGCACCCCTCTGCTAGTCGGCGAGACCCCTTTCGTGGCTTCCTCTCGCCGTAGAGCGGCCTCCTCGTTTAGGACGTCCTCAGGGCCGTGCCACTTCATCCTCCTCCGTGGGAGTCGACCTTGTCTTAGGCTTTGTCCGTGCGTGCGTCTGCTATCCTTTGGAGCGTGGTTTGCTCATGGTGTATGTCCCTTGGCTATTCATCGGTTTATCAGTGCTCGGTGCCTAGGCAAGGGTGGAGTGCTGTTAGGTAAGATGTGTTGTTTTGATACTAAGGTGAAGTTGTGGTTGTGTCGCGGTGGCAACAACTTGTGAGGTGTAACTACTTGTAGTGATACAGTGGGATGGACGCTCTCGGCTACAATATTCCCCGAAGATCTTCGACAAGGATATCGGGTTCTCCTTCATGGAATCAAAGTCCCTGTTTCGGAACCCCGAAGACCGATTCATTGGCACGCCATGACCTTCTTCAAGGATCCGATGGCCGAGACCCTGCACCGATCCCGACGTCCGAAGCCCGAACCCCAAGAACCAAGTCTACTAAAACCCTAAGTGTGACCCCTATCCGAGAGCCCTATTTTTATAAATGCCATATATCTACTCGTTGCATGTAAATGTTCATGGTTGCATACATATGTTGCGGTTTGGGGGCATTATGCCGATTCACATCATAATTAAGTATGGAGACCATATGCGGGCGAATCTAGTCTTATATTGTCTCTATTTAAATTGGTGTAGCGAACCGGTGCTATCTTTTGTCTTGTTAATGAAACATTTAAATTGCGGGGTATCTAAACAACATGAACCATGTAATAAATTGTCGGGACCCCGTTTCCAGTTAATATGGTATAATTGCATCGCATCCTTGCCATGTCATACATCATACATGCATCATGCCCGATCTTTTGCCGTAGTATTAAATAGTGCATCCGGTGTTTCTTCTAGTGCTTTGTTTCTTCACGGATTAGGCCGATGAGTTGATGCGAGTGTCGACCCGATCTTTGGATGAATCTTCGGCCGTGTTTTTAGGCGAGCAATCTCCCCCTTTCTACCTATCTTACTTTCATAGTATTTATTCCCTCCTGTTGATCTATTGCTATCTGTGTTGCGATGCTCTAGTTTCCGTACCCGTGATATCCCTTGCAGCCTCATATTGCCTTGGACACATCCTATTACATGTTGTTTGGTAAATAGTTGGACTTGTGTGTCGTACTCGCTTGCTCAAGTGTTGTTGCGTGTCGTCAAGCACCACAGTTGTTGGAAGACTGCCATATGCTTTATGCTGGAGATGATCATTGCTTTAATTATCGTTTAATAACTAAACTTGAAGTAAGTAAATAATGCAGAGGCATTGTGGAAATAGATGTTATTTGATTTTAACCGTCCACTTGTGTCCGTAGGGACCCAGTACTTGATACTGTTCTTTGAATATTCGCACTATCCGCATGTGGGCCCATGAATCCCATGAGCTGAGTCATATCTTATTTCTTGGGGCCACAAAGTAGTTTGGGGCTTTATTACTATCCGTACTTATGCCATGCTTTCTTGCTTTATTTATGATTGCGTGGGCCTTCAGACTGTTTTGGAACCCGTGCCACGTTTTACTGTATTGACAAGCCCGGTCACTTTCGGGTTCCCGATCGTTTCTACCGTCGTCACAAACCTCGGGTCCGTCTCGAGCCGTCCAACTTCAGAATGGTAGCTTGGTGGGGTGGCCCCCTGAAATATTATATGAATCTTGCGATTTCTTTGTCGTGATGCCTCATTGGGTTTTATTTGGTTTTTCCGAGGTTGATCGTGCGTGTGTTGCTATTTGTGCCCCCTGCAGGGTAAAACTTTCTGAAAGTCGTGTCCGCGGTTATGGACGACTTGGAGCACAGTATCTCGATCATAGACAACCATAACTAAAGTAGTGCTATAAATTTGACTTTATAATGACTAGTAATCAGCTTTACTATGATGGAATGGCTAAATAAAAGTGTCAACAATTGCTGGTTTGGGTTGTCACCTGTTACCATTGTATCTGACTAGTAAGTATTGCAACTACAACAGAATGACTAAATAAAAGTACCAACAACTGCTGGGTTTTGGGATGCCTCATACTATATGTAGCTGACTAGTAAGTACTACAACTACAACGGAATGGTTAATTAAAACTGCCCACTGCTTATTATATCAGGATAACTCATGCTATCTATATCTGACTAGTAATTGCCGCAACTATAACGGAATGAATAAAACTGCCAACTGTGTGAGTTCCTCGGTTGACTTCCTCGTTTGGTCTCGAGGGGGAAATACCAGGATGGGTATGCTTGGTGATAGTTTCAGGTTGGATCCGAATAGGTCTTTCTTATCCCTATCGATAGCCTTGATTGTATTGAGTCTCTATAGGTTGTTTAGTGCATCTTTGCTGCGCTCATCCACCATACCTATGTAGGCGAGGACCGCCAATTCTAGTCTCGCTGTGTCTTGGCCTCGATCGACCGCTCTCTTTTCCTTTGCCCTTTCGGCACCTTTTGTTTAAGCAGTTTTGAGATCGACGTCGTTAGCGGTTACCCTTCCTTGGCACAGGTGGTTATGGACGCCATTGGTTATTCTTCGTGGCTCTTAGCTCAATTTGCATCTTGTCCGTACTCGGACGCATCGCTTTTGAAGGTGATTTGGATCTTTGTATTGTATATCTGTATTCTTGACTCTTTGAGTCATTGTTGTATCTCTGCATGGGTTCCATCGTGGACTATTGTGTAATGGTATTACTTCGTTTTCCACCCGCACGAAAGTGCCTGGCGGGCACCTTTGAATTGTTTCTATGCGGGTTTGGCAGGAATCGCTGAAACTTGCATAGGACCGATTCTGAGGGTGTTACATCCACTTTTCCAAAATGAACTCTGCTGAGAACACCAAGTTGTGTGACTTCGCTAGCACAAACAACAATGATTTCCTTAGCATTCCTATTGCTCCACCTGCTCCTAATGCTACCTTTTATGAAATTAAGCCTGCTTTGTTGAATCGTGTGATGAGAGAGCAATTTTATGGTGCTAGTTCTGATGCTGGTGCTGCCCATCTCAATAGCTTTGTTGAACTTTGTGCGATGCAAAAGTATAAGGATGTAGATGGGGATATTATTAAGCTCAAGCTGTTTCCTTTATCCTTGAGAGGAAAAGATAAAGAATGGTTGCTATCCTTGCCTAGAAATAGTATTGATTCTTGGATTAAGTGCAAGGATGCTTTTATTGGAAAGTACTACCCTCCTGATAAGATTATATCTATGAGAAGTGACATTATGAAATTTAAACAACTTGATAATGAACATGTTGCTCAAGCTTGGGAAAGAATGAAATCTTTGGTTAAGAATTGCCCCACTCATGGACTCACTGCTTGGATGATTATCTAGACTCTTTATGCAGGTTTGAACTTCTCTTCAATAAACTTGTTGGATTCAGCTGTTGGAGGTACCTTTATGGCATCACTTTGGGTGTTGCAACAAAACTCCTTGATAATATGATGGTTAATTACTCTAAATGGCACACTAAGAGAGCTCCACATGGTAAGAAGGTAAACTCTATTGAAGAAACCTCCTCTTTGAGTGATAAGTTTGATGTTATTATGGCTATGCTAGTAAATGGAAAGCTCCTTTAGATCCTAAAAATGTTCCCTTAGCTTCTTTGGTTGCTCAAGAAGAGCAAGTTGATGTGAACTTCATTAGAAACAACAATTTCAACAACAATGCCTATAGGAATAATTTTGGTGGTAACAACTATAGGCCTTATCCTCCTAAATAATACCTATGGAAACTCCTACAACAATGCTAGAAGTGCCCCCCTCTGAACTTGAAGTTATGCTCAAAGACCCGCTTTCAACAAGACTATGGAGGAAAAACTTTTAACTGTTGAGAACAATATTTCGTCTTTGTCTGAAGCACAGTCCTCCTTGATTAATAAAATGGCTGCTAAACCTGAAACCATGGAAAGTACCTTTGCTGCCTCTCATGCCATACAAGTTAATATTGATGAAAATGTTAGATTGTTAGCCTAACTTCATGCTAAGTGGGAAAGGGAAGCTGAAATTGATAGAAACAATAGTGCGTGCACCATCACTAGAATGGATACCACTAGACCACAAGAAGTCCCTATTCCTCCTCCTACCATGCCTAAGCCTAATGAGTCTACTACTAGTGATGCTAAGTTTGATTTTGATATAGATGGTTGCAATATTTCTGAAGTGATTTTGTTCCTGCAAAAGCTTGCTAGAAGTCCTGATGCTAGTGATATGCATGTTACTTTCACCAAACACATTACAGATGCTCTTGTTAAGATTAAGGAAGAGAAGTTAAAACACAAAGCTTCTATTCCTAGGAAAGTAGAGGATAGTTGGGAACCCATTATTAATATGCAAGTGAATTACTTTGATCTCAAAGCTTCATGTGATCTTGGTTCTAGTGTCTCTATTGTGCCTAGGAAGATGTCACATCCCAAGATTTTCCAAATCTTGTTATGTGAAAAATAAATGAATAAAATAAAACTTTGTTGATTTCAGGGTGAGAAGAAACTTTTGAATCCAATTGGAAACTTTCAAACCTATTTGGATCAAATAAAATCCTAAAGGGATTTAAAAAGATAAATAAACAATAAAGCTATAAATATTTGAAATTACTATTTTGGTTCTTTTAATAAAAGATTTGGTTTTCAAAAGAAAAGGATAGAATTATAAATAAGGATTATTTTATAAGCCAAATTAAAACTTGGCCAAGCCTTTGAAATAAAATATTTCTATTTGATAAAAATAGTAAAGGTTTATTTAAATAAAATAATAAGGATTTAATATCCAAGTTTATTGAAAATAAAAGTTTTACTATTTTAATTAAACATCAAAACTTATTTATTTATTTATTTATTTTTAAATAAGTTTTCCAAGTATTTTATATTCTCAAATAAAACCTACTAAAGTGTTTTGAAAATTATTTGGATTTCAAATGGAGTTTTAAATAAATCAAATCCTATTTGATTTAATAACTAAGATCCATTTTATTTAATTAATAAATGGACCCTAAAATAAAATTATTATTTTATTTTTGGGACTTGGATTTTTGTGGTTAAAACAGAACCAAAACTCAATACAAGGGTGGTGATTGTTTGATTTGATTTGAGTGTTTGAATTGTTTGTTTGAATTTCAAAACAGAAAATAGAATTGGAAAAAGGAAAAGTTTCAGAACAAAAAAAATATGAAAACAGACTGACCCAACTCAGCAGGCCCAGTAGCCCAGTTCCAGCCCAGCTACTTACCCCACGCGCGAAGCATTTTTCACACACACACGCACCCGTGCAGTCCCAGACAGGTGGCCCCTCTCCCAATCTCTCTCCCTCGCTGACAGCAAGGCCCCACCCCTCCTGTACATCGTCTCTACACGACCCTGCCGCCCCTGCCGTTGCAGCCACTTACTCCGGCGATCAATTCGCGTTAACAGCGGCCATTATTCCACCCCGCGATCACGCTGTCTTAAACGCCTCTGTCTCCCTTTCCTTTCCCCTCAGACCCCGCATCACCGGAGCCACCAGGTTGCCCTGAATTGGATTTGCACCGCCACTGCTCCGACCACCGTCCCCAGCAAATTCCGGCGAGCCCAGCCACCGCCTTGCCTCCTCGACCAAGCTCACATTCCCGGCCTCTGGCGCTTCTCCTGTCTTTGTCCGTTCACTCGCGCCCTGTAACGTCGGCAACCACTTTTGATCGCCCAGCGTGCGTCTCTCTCCGACCTTCCACAGTAAGACAGACCGCCCCACGCCCTCTCGTTCATGCTCCTGCACTCGCCACACTCGGCTGCATCTAACCGTGCCCTTGTTTTCCCTCGGGGCGAACCGCAGCACCACCCCCAATGACCACCAGAGCCGTCTGACGCCGACGACGTCTCCGGCGAGCGATTAGTTCCACTCCAGTGCGCCCCTTCACCAGCCAGTACCACCTCGGGCTTCAGCAAGTTTCTACGATTCTGGTAAACCTCGCCAACCTCTTCTTTGCTTCCTGTAACCGCCGTTAGCTCATCGTCCGACTGTGCGCCGCCGCTCACCGCCGTCAGCGCCGCTCGTGTTTGGTCAAGTCAAACAAATTTCCATCTGGCGGCCACGATAGATTCATTTAACGAAAAGGTACGGGATAGTCTGAGCCGTGCGATCTGTTTAGATCCAACGCCCCGCAGAGCGCAATCCGCGCGAACCGGTACCGCCCAATAAGAACACGACACGTGGCCAGTCTGTGATTTAAAACAGATTTTAGAATCTGATTTAGATGCAAATTTGAAAACCTTATAACTTTTGATCCACACGTACAAAATTTGCAAACTTTATATCAATGGAATCAGTGTAACAAGCCCTAGCCAACCATGCAATTTGTTTTGTAAAAAGTCTCTGGTAAAATGTTTGTTTTTGCAGAAACATTTGTATGCTTGTTTAGGTTATAAAAATTATTCCAAAATGAATTTTGGGTTGAAACCTTTGCAAAATGGTTTGTTGTGAAGCTAATGACCCTAGGAACCATCTTGTGGATTCAAAAATGTATTTGGTGAATATTAGGTTTGAATACTTGAATTAGCCCATTTCTTGCCAAATAAAAATATGGATTTGGATATGAAAATGATTTTGAACAAAAAACCTTTGGAAAATATTTTGATTCAAAGCTACTGACCCTAAACACCAAGTTTTGTGAACTAACAACTTATTTGGTGAACAACATAAAATTGTTGCTTTGCTAAAAACATTTTCCACCAAATGAAATAATGATTGGATTTAAAAATGGTTTATAGATAAAACCCTTTTGCAAATGACTTTGCCACTTTAGAAAAATGACCACTTTGAACCTTACAAAGTTTAGAGCCTAGTAGAAACCACTTTTGCAAACAAAACTATCTTTTGCATGCTTGCATGCATGACTTAGTTTTTATGATTTTAAGTGTGATGTTTTGTTTGATTGGTTATTGATTGGAATGCTAGTTGATATTGTGTTCGCTTGATTGATTTGTAGTGAAGTTAGAAAAGTGTGAAACTAGCAAGATCAAGAAGTGAACCAACATTCCTACCAAAAGGCAAGTGACACTATCATCTAAAGTCCTACTAATTTCATTATACTTAGTGGATTTTTTAAAACATGCATGATAAACTTTACTATATTTTAAGCTATGCTAAAATCCTAATAGGATACCCCTATATATTCCTTAGTGGAAACAATGTAGTTATAGTATGCTTAGCCCTGCTATATATTGGGATGGGATACATGTTATGAGTATATGAAGTATTGAAAAGACTTATGTTTTTATATAATAAAACAAGTACTCAATGAACCACCTGGGTGGACAAGGATACTCAAGATTGGACAAGGTGGCAACAAAAGGAACCATGTTTATATGGCAATCTCTTTTTGTTGTGCACTAGAAGAAAACCACCCAGGGACTTAGAGATTGAACATGTTTCTCGTACAGTGGCTTCCGTGTACAGCCACATGCTAAATGGGCTCTGGCTTAGTCAACTACATAGTGGAAGACCCATGCATTAGCATCTTCAGGTTAACTAGATTTGTGTAAGGGAACATGAAACCCTACATTGGTGCCTGGTAGACAAGCTAGCATTGTGTATTGGGAGGACTTCTATGGAAAGACTTTGTCACATTCTCAATCTGCCAGTACTCCATCTTGGTGAGTACTTATCAGCGGCCACTGGTGGCATCAAGATGAGATTGTGTCATGTGGGTAAAGTGTACAACTTCTGCAGAAGATCAAAATTCTAAGTACTTAGTCGTGTCTCCGGTTATGGACAATACTGAGCAACTAAGGCCTGAAGCTATGGAAGATCTCGACATTCCAATTTCTCAAAGTTAAAACTTGAGGGTGACAACAAGGGATTTTGAAACACTTGGTGGATTCCAAGGAGTTCAGAAATATTTGACAAAAGATCAAAACTATTTTGAAAAGATAGGATAAAACTATATTGCTTTCTGCAAATGAGCCTAAACCCCACTTAGCCAAATATGCATGTATTGAAAGGATCCACTTATATTCTACATAGTAGTGAAACTTGCCAATACAATTCAAATGTATTGACCCTTGTGGCTATAACTTGTAATGTTGCAGGTTTGATTGAAAATAGTGAAGTTGATTGATTAGGATTACAAAGTCTACAACCAACATGACTGCATGTGGCACTTTGAAGATGAAGGACCCCATGCTTATAGATATTCTGCTGCAATGTATTATAATAGCCAAATGAGCTATGTAAGATGTAATAAAATTATTTTATTCCTGGTTATAAAGTGTATTATGACCTTTGTTTCTTAATATTACATCTTAACTGTGGATGCTATCTATTGATCTAGGGACTAGCATTGTGAACACAGGGATCTCTACCTTATTAAAGGTTGGGAACCTTACAGATGGTATCAGAGCACTGTGTTGCCTGTAGGATTGTAACCCTAGGATTGGACAAAACCCTTAGGAAAATAGGAGTTGTATTTGTTCCAAAACTTATTTACAAACAATCTTGTAAACTCTTTCCTCAATCTCTTTGATTTTAAATTCCCCACCTCTTCTATTTCAAACTTGATGGAAAAACCTACCCCATGGCCAAAGACTTCACCATGAGCTAAGAACATCTTCAACTCTAATGACTTCAACATCTTCAACATTTCCACCAAGGACTCAACCTTGGATATCACTAAGGACAACTAGTGAAAACCAAGAGACATTAGATTGCCTACCAAAGACATTGATATCAAGTTAGAGTATGGATCATATTGTCCTATGAAGTGTGATTATACTAAGTTATTATTTTCAAGAAAACTTGTTGTTTCCTTCAACTCATGAGTTAAGCTCATAAGTTGTTAAGTGGATAGTTGCTTGTTGATTGTTTGATGGTTTGATTGTTTGATTGGACTTGATTGTTTTTGAGTTGTGTGTTAAAACTTCTTAGAAACCTATTCACCAATACTTATCCCTATCAAACCAACAGATGCCTCCCCGTCGTGCCAACCCCAACCAAAACAACAACCACATCACCCCTGAGATGCAACAGATGATGGCAGCTCAGACACAGTTGATGCAGCAGATGACTACATTGATACAGAATCAGAACAACAACAACAACAACAACAACAACAACAACAACAACAACAACAACAACAACAACAACAACAACAACAACAACAACAACAACAACAACAACAACAACAACAACAACAACAACAACAACAACAACAACAACAACAACAACAACAACAACAACAACAACAACAACAACAACAACAACAACAACAACAACAACAACAACAGCAACAACAACAACAACAACAACAACAACAACAACAACAACAACAACAACAACAACAACAACAACAACAACAACAACAACAACAACAACAACAACAACAACAACAACAACAACAACAACAATCAGAATAATCCTCCAGCACTTGACATGCTCACCAAGTTTCTGAAACTTAGGCCTGCAAGATTCTCTGGAACAACTGACCCAATGGAAGCTGATGATTGGTTACGTTCAGTGAACAAAGACTTAGTGACTGTTGGTTGCACTGATGAAGAAAAAGTAAGGTTTGCAGCATTTCTGCTTGAAGGACCAGCAGCAACATGGTTGGACAACTTTCAAATCACCACTCCCCTTGAAGATGTGACTTGGGCTATTTTTGAGGATGGATTTAGAACAACCCACATCTCACCTGGAGTAATGTACTTGAAGAAAAAGGAATTTCACAATCTGAAACAACGTCACCTCAGTGTGGCTGGGTATATTGAAGAATTCGACAATCTGGCACGCTATGCACCAGATGAAGTTGATACAGATGCTAAGAGAAAGGATAAATCTCTTGAAGGACTTAATGATGAGTTGAACCTGCAGCTAGTTGTTGCCTATGTCCCAACTTATCAATCACTCTGTGACAAAGCCACCATTTTGGAAAACAAGATGAATCAAGTTGAGAACAGAAAGAGGAAGCATAAACTCAAGAATCATTCAGGATCATCAAAGAAGAAATATTCATTCAAAAGGAGCAATGAAGATTCTGAACCATAATGGAAATGATACTGACAATGGAGATGACCTTGGTCAGAACCAACATGACACTTACAGGAAGAAGGACATTAGCCAGTTGCAATGCTATAATTGTAAGGAACTTGGACACTATGCATCAGACAGTCCAGAGAAGAAAAAGGAAAAGGATGCTAGAAGAGCCAATGGAAATGACTCCAATGTGACCCAGAAAGGACATGTGAACCACATTGACATGAATGGAAACTTTGAAGAGATAGAAGAAGTGGATGTCAGGATTTAGAAAACTCAGTTGAGTCAAATAAGGATTCCTTGTCTGGATATCAAATGTTGAACCCATAGTCAAGTGAACCATCAATGTAACCCTATGAGACTTTATTTTTAAGGGTGGTAGTACCCTAGATGCTTTGAGCCTACTTGTAACCCTAGCCTTCCCAAATCTCGGGACGAGATTTATTTTAAGGGTGGTAGCCTGTCACATCCCAAGATTTTCCAAATCTTGTTATGTGAAAAATAAATGAATAAAATAAAACTTTGTTGATTTCAGGGTGAGAAGAAACTTTTGAATCCAATTGGAAACTTTCAAACCTATTTGGATCAAATAAAATCCTAAAGGGATTTAAAAAGATAAATAAACAAGAAAGCTATAAATATTTGAAATTACTATTTTGGTTCTTTTAATAAAAGATTTGGTTTTCAAAAGAAAAGGATAGAATTATAAATAAGGATTATTTTATAAGCCAAATTAAAACTTGGCCAAGCCTTTGAAATAAAATATTTCTATTTGATAAAAATAGTAAAGGTTTATTTAAATAAAATAATAAGGATTTAATATCCAAGTTTATTGAAAATAAAAGTTTTACTATTTTAATTAAACATCAAAACTTATTTATTTATTTTTTTAAATAAGTTTTCCAAGTATTTTATATTCTCAAATAAAACCTACTGAAGTGTTTTGAAAATTATTTGGATTTCAAATGGAGTTTTAAATAAATCAAATCCTATTTGATTTAATAACTAAGATCCATTTTATTTAATTAATAAATGGACCCTAAAATAAAATTATTATTTTATTTGTGGGACTTGGATTTGTGTGGTTAAAACAAAACCAAAACTCAATACAAGTGTGGTGATTGTTTTATTTGATTTGAGTGTTTGAATTGTTTGTTTGAATTTCAAAACAGAAAATAGAATTGGAAAAAGGAAAAGTTTCAGAACAAAAAAAATATGAAAACAGATCGACCTAACTCAAGAAAGCCCAGAGGCAGTTCAGCCCTTTACTACTTACCCCCAGCCAAGCGTTTTCACACAAACGCACCTGCAGTCCCAGCATGGCCTCTCCCAATCTCTCTCCCTCGCTGACAGCAAGGCCCCACCTCCCAGACATCGTCTCTACGACCCGCCGCCCTGCATTGACCACTTACTCCGGCGATCAATGCGCGTTAACGGCCATTATTCCACCCGCGATCACGCTTCGCAAACGCCTCATCTCCTCCTTTCCCCTCAGACCCCGCATCACCGGAGCCACCAGGTTGCCCTGAATTGGATTTGCACCGCCACTGCTCCGACCACCGTCCCCAGCAAATTCCGGCGAGCCCAGCCACCGCCTTGCCTCCTCGACCAAGCTCACACATTCCCCAGCCTCTGGCGCTTCTCCCTGTGCTGTCCGTTCACTCGCGGGCGCCAGGCGTCGCCAACCACTTGTTGGCCGCGCCGCTGCGTCTCTCCGGCGACCTTCCCCTGGTAAGACAGACCGCCCCACGCCCTCTCGTTCATGCTCCTGCACTCGCCACACTCGGCTGCATCTAACTGTGCCCTTGTTTTCCCTCGGGGCGAACCACAACACCACCCCCAACGACCACCAGAGCCGTCTGACGCCGACGAAGTCTCCGGCGAGCGATTACTTCCACTCCAGTGCGCCCCTTCACCAGCCAGTACCACCTCGGGCTTCAACAAGTTTCTACGAGTCTGGTAAACCTCGCCAACCTCTTCTTTGCTTCCTGTAACCGCCGTTAGCTCATCGTCCGACCGTGCACCGCCGCTCGTGTTTGGTCAAGTCAACCAGCACCGTTAGATTTCCATCTGGCGGCCACGATAGATTCATTTAACGAAAAGGTACGGGCTAGTCTGAGCCGTGCGATCTGTTTAGATCCAACACCCCACAGAGCGCAATCCGCGCGAACCGGTACCGCCCAATAAGAACACGACGCGTGGCCAGTCTGTGATTTAAAACAGATTTTAGAATCTGATTTAGATGCAAATTTGAAAACCTTATAACTTTTGATCCACACGTCCAAAATTTGCAAACTTTATATCAATGGAATCAGTGGAACAAGCCCTAGCCAACCATGCAATTTGTTTAGTAAAAAGTCTCTGGTAAAATGTTTGTTTTTGCAGAAACATTTGTATGCTTGTTTAGGTTATAAAAATTATTCCAAAATGAATTTTGGGTTGAAACCTTTGCAAAATGGTTTGTTGTGAAGCTACTGACCCTAGGAACCATATTGTGGATTCAAAAATGTATTTGGTGAAGATTAGGTTTGAATACTTGAATTAGCCCATTTCTAGCCAAATAAAAATATGGATTTGGATATGAAAATGATTTTGAACAAAAAACCTTTGGAAAATGTTTTGATTCAAAGCTACTGACCCTAAACACCAAGTTTTGTGAACTAACAACTTATTTGGTGAACAACATAAAATTGTTGCTTTGCTAAAAACATTTTCCACCACATGAAATAATGATTGGATTTAAAAATGGTTTATAGATAAAACCCTTTTGCAAATGACTTTGCCACTTTAGAAAAATGACCACTTTGAACCTTACAAAGTTTAGAGCCTAGTAGAAACCACTTTTGCAAACAAAACTATCTTTTGCATGCTTTCATGCATGACTTAGTTTTTATGATTTTAAGTGTGATATTTTGTTTGATTGGTTATTGATTGGAATGCTAGTTGATATTGTGTTTGCTTGATTGATTTGTAGTGAAGTTAGAAAAGTGTGAAACTAGCAAGATCAAGAAGTGAACCAACATTCCTACCAAAAGGCAAGTGACACTATCATCTAAAGTCCTACTAATTTCATTATACTTAGTGGATTTTTTAAAACATGCATGATAAACTTTACTATATTTTAAGCTATGCTAAAATCCTAATAGGATACCCTTATATATTCCTTAGTGGAAACAATGTAGTTGTAGTATGCTTAGCCCTGCTATATATTGGGATGGGATACATGTTTTGAGTATATGAAGTATTGAAAAGACTTATGTTTTTATATAATAAAACAAGTACTCAATGAACCACCTGGGTGGACAAGGATACTCAAGATTGGACAAGGTGGCAACAAAAGGAACCATGTTTATATGGCAATCTCTTTTTGTTGTGCACTAGAAGAAAACCACCCAGGGACTTAGAGATTGAACATGTTTCTCGTACAGTGGCTTCCGTGTACAGCCACATGCTAAATGGGCTCTGGCTTAGTCAACTACATAGTGGAAGACCCATGCATTAGCATCTTCAGGTTAACTAGATTTGTGTAAGGGAAAATGAAACCCTACATTGGTGCACAGTAGACAAGCTAGCATTGTGTATTGGGAGGACTTCTATGGAAAGACTTTGTCACATTCTCAATCTGCGATTACTCCATCTTGGTGAGTAATTATCCAGTGACCCTTTGGTGGCATCAAGATGAGATTGTGTCATGTGGGTAAAGTGTACAACTTCTGCAGAAGATCAAAATTCTAAGTACTTAGCCGTGTCCCCGGTTATGGACAATACTGGGCAACTAAGGCCTAAAGCTATGGAAGATCTCGACATTCCAATTTCTCAAAGTTAAAACTTGAGGGTGACAACAAGGGATTTTGAAACACTTGGTGGATTCCAAGGAGTTCGGAAATATTTTACAAAAGATCAAAACTATTTTGAAAAGATAGGATAAAACTATATTGCTTTCTGCAAATGAGCTTAAACCCCACTTAGCCAAATATGCATGTATTGAAAGGATCCACTTATATTCTACATAGTAGTGAAACTTGCCAATACAATTAAAATGTATTGACCCTTGTGGCTATAACTTGTAATGTTGCAGGTTTGATTGAAAATAGTGAAGTTGATTGATTAGGATTACAAAGTCTACAACCAACATGACTGCCTGTGGCACTTCGAAGATGAAGGACCCCATTCTTATAGATATTCTGCTGCAATGTATTGTAATAGCCAAATGAGCTATGTAAGATGTAATAAAATTATTTTATTCCTGGTTATAAAGTTGTATTATGACCTTTGTTTCTTGATATTACATCTTAACTGTGGATGCTAGCTATTGATCCAGGGACTAGCATTGTAAACACAGGGATCTCTACCTTATTAAAGGTTGGGAACCTTATAGAAGATTTATGAAATGCTTGATTTGCCACCTTTGGAAGATTGTTATTTGGATGTCCCACTTGATGATAATGCTAAGAAGAAACACATGGGAGTATTAATAATGTTCTCATTTTGGTTAACAATTATTATGTCCCTATTGATTTCTATGTTTTGGATGTTGAATACAATGCTTCTTGTCCTATTACTTTGGGAAGACCTTTTCTTAGAACTATTGGTGCCATCATTGATATGAAAGAAGGCACCATTAAATATCAATTCCCATTCAAAAAAGGTATTGAACACTTCCCTATGAGGAGAGATAAGTTGCTTTTTGCTCCTCCTTTGAAAGCAAGGTTTGATGTTAATGCTTCCTCATTTGAAAATACTTGATTTCTTGCTTCTTGTGCCTAACTTAAAGGCGTTAAAGAAAAGCACTTCTTGGGAGATAACCCAAGAGTTTCCTTGAGTCTTGGAAGTTATTACTTTAGTAATGACCTCTCCTTAACCTTTTTGTTTTCTTTTTGTGCCAAGAATGACCTCTAATGAGAGGAAAGTAAGATTTGGGGAATTGCTGTCCTGAAACAGATTTCTGTCCTCCACCATAAAAATTTGTGAGGAGTCTTTGTAAGTCGGATTGAGCTGAAAATTTACAAATAAATCTCCCAGTATGTTAGATAACTTTAGTTAGTTCAACACTTTTTGATTTGAGCAACAGAGGATTTTCGAAAAAAACGGTTTCTACCTGCTGGTCTGGTTTGACAAATTTCTACCATTATTTGCATTTGCTTCTTATTGATTCCTTTTTGAGTTCTCTTTTTGGGAATTGAGCTCTTTGAAGGAGTTTCTATAGTAGCTTGTGTTTTTAGTGAAAAGTTTTGTTGTTCCAAAGCTAAACCCAAAGGTCTATTTTCTTTTGAATACACTAATGTTGCTAATGAAGATTGTGTGAAGTTTTGTATGAAGAAAAAATTTAGGTGTAGATAGAGAATGATGTAATGAGATGTAGAATGGACAAAAGCTCAAGCTTGGGGATGCCACCCTGGTGTCACCCCAATAAATATCCAAGAGGTACAAGCATCAAAGCTTGGGGATGCCCAAGGCATCCCCTTCTTCATCAATAAAAAGCTCAGGTCTTTCTAGACACTTCGTTTTTATTGTTTCATGCACTGTTGTGTTGTTCTTGGAGCGTCTTAGTTTTCGTTTGTTTTGCTTAGTTTGCTTGAATAAAGTAGTTCGGACCCCCGTTCTTGCTGTGTTGTTTCAAATAAGTTGATTGGTGTTGGAAAGGAGTAGAAAGTTCTTGCTTGAAAGTGCAAGAGGAGCTTGCATTGACTGTGACTTAGACTTTAGCATGACATGCTAGGTGTTGTTTTGACCTTATGCTTAGTGATTATTGTTGTAGCATGTTTTTTTCCAAACAATTGGGATTGCTTAGTGTGCCTTGAAAGAATCATGCGTTGTTTTAGCATACAAAAGCATAGTATTGTGGTATTCTCCTTTGATGATTTGTTTGGGTTGACTTGGCACATGCTCCACCATGTTATGACTATGAAAAAGTCACCATAGCCTCCATGATCATTTAGTCCTTGACTTGTAGTACCACTCTATGCTTTGGTTAGTAATGTTTTTCGCTTTGCATGATTATGGCCATTATTGCTCTCTTAGTTGGTTGCTCTAGTCTTTTGCTAGCCTCCACTTGTATGAGTAAGTTATACTCATGCTTCCAACTCCCAAGAAACCAGTTATTCCAAAGTGTCCACTATAAACTCCTATGCATGGTGTGTTACACCATTCCAAGTATATTCTTGTTTTACTATCTTCCAATTAAAAAGTATTTTGTTATGTGAAAACTTAGTGATTAAAGCCCTCAAAACTTGATGGCACACTTTATATTCTTTGCCCCTAATAAACTTGAACCATTGTGTCATCTATGTTGTATATGCTTGCACTTATACGTTGGAATTAGCAGAACCATGTTGTCATGGGGAACGTTTTCAACATTGCACTTGTACTTTGTACACAGTTGATATCATGCTCTTTTGTCTATGATGTCGCCGGTGTGAAATAAAGAGGGAGCTTTTAAGTCCATGGAGTTGTGTATTTTGTGTTAGAGAAATGCCTGGGACGCTAGACTAAGCCATGCCTAATCATGGTGGAAACTTGCAGCATCACCGTAATGAGCATTCTCTGAAGCATCCTCAATAAAAAGCTACGCACATAGTAAATAAAAATATTGCTGAGATGCTCATTGTCTACTTGCCTTGTCATTTTGGTTATGGGATATCTCCTGCACCATGTGCAAGGGGTACCCCGTTGGCGGTTCTCTATGATACACATGTACTTACTATGACAAGAACTTAAAGGTGACTAAAGTTGAGTAGCATGCGGTGCGGCCCTCGTGTTCAAGGGACATGAGATTTCCAACTTATACTTTGTCAAGCATATACTCCATAGTTTGTTCACTTTAACCTTAATCACTTCAAGATGCTTATGATAGGGGCAATGAGGGCTCAAAGCTAACAAGTACCATAATTTTTGGAAGCTCTTTTTGAATTTGAAATCCCTGCTTCTCTTTACGATGGACCTTTCTTCCACTATTATATTGAGTCTCCACCTTCTACCTTAGGCGCCATTAAGATAGCATAGTTGTCATTCTTAGTTCTATGTGCAGTGTCCCAAAACTTATTGATTGATGCAGATTCTTGATATTGCTTGTTCTTGTGCTACTTGTATCTAGTCACTCTTATGAACTTTGAAGGTGTCATATGCGTCTATTTGCTACTCCATGAGGGACAAGCTGAATGCCACTATGCCATGTTTTCTGTATGTGAAACAAACAAACGTTTTTCAATGCATGTTATTCATGATCTTGTGCTACTTGTATCTAGTCACTTTTCTTTGCTTTGTCTACACTTTGAGGTGTTTTTATATGTTTTATGGTACTAACCTATTAACAAGTTGCCACAGTGCCAGTTGCCTGTTTTCTTCTATTTTTGGTTCTAGAAAGGCAGAAAATCAATATTCTCGGAATTGGACGGGACAAAATCCAAATCAATATTTTACCATGGGAAACACGAAGCCAGAATACGAGACAGAGGAGGCTCACCAAGGGGCCACACCCCATGGCTGCACGGGTGGGCCCACCCCATGCCTGGGGGGTGCAGCCGCCCTGGTGGCCCCCTGCCTCGCCTCTTCGCCTATAAAAAGCCCCCGATACAGAAACCCTAGGCACTCGATCAAAACTCCATGAAACCGTCTGTAGCCGCCGCCACCATCGTCCCTAGATCGGGGGATCTGAAGTTCTTCCTGGCACCCTACCGGGGGGAGATCATCCCATAGGCCTTCTTCTTCATCATTCCAGCCTCCGGTATGAAGCGTGAGTAGTTCCACCTTGGACTACGGGTCCTTGTAGCAGCTAGATGGCTGTGTCTCCTCCTTTGTACTTTCATGTATAGATCCTGTGAGCTCCGTTCATGATCAACATCTAATCTATTTGTAATCATGCATGTTGTGTTTGCGGGGATCCGATGGATATTGAGATTACTATGTCAGATTGATTAATGGTTTTGTCTATTTGATTCTATCATGTCTGTGTTGTTTGTGATCTTGCATGCTCTCTGTTGTTAGTAGCTATCTTAGCCAAGTAGTTGCTAGTGACTCCAAGAGGGGGTATTTATGCTCGATAGTGGGTGCATGCCGCTAGTTTCCGTGGAAGTGACAGAAATCTCTTCGGTTGTAGATGTGTTGTTGCCACTAGGGAGAAAACAACGGTCTCTTGTTCATGGAACAAGTGAATTGTTTACCTTACACACTTTGCTTAAAGCAGTTGTTTGTTGGTTGCAACTTAATACTGGAGGGGGTTCGGATGATAACCTGAAGGTGGACTTCTAATCATAGATGCAGTTGGATGGCGGTCTATGTATATTGTTGTATTGCCCAATCGAATCTCATATGATCTTTTTGTCTAGTATTGCATTGTTATGCCTTGCTCAGTCTTGTCAATTTCCCTACTGTAATTAGTTTACCCAGCATGCCATGTTTGTTTATCTAAGGAGAACACCTCTAGTGAACTATGGACACCGGTCCAATCTTTACCATTGATACATCTTCCAATGTTACTGTTTACTTGCTGCAAACCATCATCACCTTCCACACCATACAGTTAATCCTTTGTTACAGCGACCGGTGATATTGACAACCTCACTGTTAGGTGGGGCAAAGTCTTGAGTTTGTGTTGTGCAGGTTTTCATGTTGCTTGTAACACCTTTGAGGCGTTTCCTTCCTCCTACTGGTTCGATAACCTTGGTTTCTTACTGAGGGAAAACTTGCTGCTGTGTTGCATCATACCTTGCTCTTGGGGTTTCCCAACGGGGCGTTCAACACGCATCATGGAACTAGAAAACTTGCAAGATCAAAAACCACAAAGAGATATGCAAGGGAAAACCTTATTTGATGAACTAGAGCTTGTTATGATGATAACCACAAGCTCTAGATCCTCTCATGGACAAGAACCAAACAAAAACCAAGAAAGATGATGCTATGTATGCAAAGTTTTAAGCTCTCTCTGAAAGATGTGGTCGAGTCACTCACTCGAGAGCCCCTCTTGATAGTACGGATATCTATCCTTAACCCGGTCTCCCAACTAACAACACAAGACCGGAAAAAGAGAAGCCCTATCAATATCATACCTTTGCCTTGAGAATTCCACTTGAACTTGATGTAGACCGTCTTGTTCTCCTCAAGATGGAACACCTTCTTATTTGCTCTTGCTCGCTCTTTCTTGATGAAGACTTCCAAATTGCTCCCCCGTACTCCATGGGGAAACCTCTTATTTGAACTTGTATTCATCACTCCATAATCACCGAGGATGGGAAGCATCAAGCATGAGATCTTCTAGAGATGGCGCGTCTTGAGCTTGCACTTCTTCATTCCTTCTTGAGTGTTGATCCATCAAGACAAGCTCCTTCTTTCTTCATGGTTCCAATCAGCACAATGCCCTTGGACATTTCTTCTTCTCCTTCTTCATTTCTTCAACTTTAAACCTTGATATACTATAAAGCTCTCTATTTTTTTTGTTGTTTTCCATTAAGCCTAACTAGTGTAAACAAGAAACAAAAAGACAAAACTGCATAATCTAAAGGGAATAACTTCGAGCACTCACACCGAAGGACGTGAGTACCTTTTACCTTACCTCCCCGGCAACGGCGCCAGAAAATAGCTTGATGTCTACGCACTTCTATTCTTGTAGACAGTTGTTGGGCCTCCAAGTGAAGATGTTTATAGAACAACAAGTTTCCCTTAAGTGGATCACCCAAGGTTTATCGAACTCAGGGAGGAAGTGGTCAAAGGTATCCCTCTCAAGCAACCCTGCAATCAAGATACAAGAAGTCTCTTGTGTCCCCAACACACCCAATACACTTGTCGGTGTATAGGTGCACTAGTTCGGAAGAGATAGTGAAATACAAGTAACGGTGCGGAAAAAATAGCTTCTGACGTGTTGTTGACGTGGGGTAACGTGTGTGAGTGCCATAAAATAGCTTGACGGTGAGGTAAAGACTAAAGGAAAAAGGATGGAAGCAAGCAAATTTGCAATAGATCTAGTTGTAAATGGTGTTTCAATGCTTAGAAACAAGGACTAGGGATCATACTTTCACTAGTGAACACTCTCTCATATAAATATCCTCTCTTCATGATACTACTCTTAACTACTCTCCGGTTGGACACTCTAATCCATGGTAGGGCCTTCCCCAATCTAGATAACCCCACACTGTCACCTTGAGCGCTAGATGGTTCCAACAAACACCACAATTTCATAGAGACATCCTACTCCAAATATAACTCATGATAAATATATATGTAACCTAGCTTAAGTGTCACACATGGCGTGCACGCTGTCACTGTCACACACGTGGGGAAAAGCATAGATCTATTAAAGCACAATGAGTATTTATGTAGACTCAAGCCTAAGTGCCACCATGGCGTGCACGCTATCACTTTCACACACATGGGGAGAGCAGAGATCTATTGAAGCACTTGAGTAACAGAGTAGATCTACTTGATTACAAAGCTCATGACCACAACGAGATCATGCATAGAGAGAGAGATGAACACATAGCTACCGGTAGAGCCCTTAGCCTCGAGGAATAACTACTCCCTCCTCATCATGGGAATTAGCAACGGTGATGGAGAGGGTGGTGGAGATCGATTGAGATGGCTCTGGGGGCACTTCCCCGTCCCGGCAGGGTGCCGGAACAGAGACTTTCTGTCCCCCGAATCTCCCCTTCGGTGGCGGTGGCGCAGCGGAATTTTTTATGGATTTTTTCCCGTGTTAGGGTTTACGTCCCGAGGAGACGTATATATAGGCGAAAGGGGAGGCCGAAGGGGTGCCTGAGGTGGACACACCCCCTAGGCGCGACCAGGCCTGGCCCGCGCGGCAAGGGGGTGTGGGCCCCCTGAGGCCCTCCTCCGTCTCTGCTTCGTGGTTCCGTGTTCCCCTTGGTGAAATACTGACTTTGGATTTTGTCCCGTCTAATTCCGAGAATATTCATTTTCTGCCTTTTCTGAAACCAAAAACAGCAAAAAAGGCAACTGGCACTGTGGCATATTGTCAATAGGTTAGTTCCAGAAAGTGTATAAAAACACCTCAAAGTGTAGACAAAGCAAAGCAAAGTAGATACTAAACAAGCATGGAACATCAAAAATTATAGATACGTTTTCGACATATCAAGCATCCCCAAGCTTAACTTCTGCTCGTCCTCGAGTAGGTAAGTGATAAAAAGAATAATTTTTTAGGTGACATGCACCATCAAAATCAAGATCAAACCATTTGCAAGCATTGAAAGCTGGGATCAAAGAACCCTAAACATGTGCATGAAAGAAGGAGTCCTAACAATAAGACAAAGTAACTATGCATGCAACATGAAAGGCTACAAACAAAGATCATGAATAACATGCATTGAAAAACGTTTGTTTGTTTCACATATAGAAAACATAGCATAGTGGCAATCAGCTTGTCCCTCATAGAGTAGCAAATAGATGCACAGGACACCTTCAAAGTTCACAAGGGTGACTAGAAACAAGTAGCACAAGAACAAGTAATATCACAATATGCATCAATCAATAAGCTTTGGAACACTGCACATAGAATGACAACTATGCTCTCTTAATGGTGCCTAAAGGTAGAAGGTGGAGACTCAATAATGGTGGAAGAAATGCCTTTTTGTAAAGGAAGCGGGGATTTCAAGTTTCAAAAAGAGATTCCAAAAATTATGGTACTTGTTAGCTTTCAGCCCGCATTTCCCCTATCATAAGCATCTTGAAGTGATTAAGGTTAAAGTGACAAATATGGAGTATATGCTTGACGAAGTATAAGTTGGCAATCTTAAGTCCCTTAAATACGAGGGCCACACCTCATGCATACTCAAATTCGGGCCCAGGTAAGTTCTTGCCATTGTAAGTATTTGCATATCATTGAGAACCGCCAACGGGATACCCCTTGCACATGGTACAGGAGCTTTCCCATAACCAAAATGACAAGGCAAGCAGACAATGAGCATCTCAGCAATCTTTTTATTTACTATATGCATAGCTTTTTATCGAGGATGCTTCATAGGTAGCTCACTATGGTGATGCTGCAAGTTTCCACCATGATTAGGCATGGCTTAGGCTAGCGGCCCAGGCATTTCTCTAACACAGGATACAAACTCCATGGACTTACAAGTTCCCTCTTTATTTCACACCAGTGACATCCATAGACAAAAGAGCATGATATCAACTGAGTATAAAGTACAAGTGCAAAGTTGAAAACGTTCCCCGTGACAGCACGGTTCTGCTAATTCCAACATATAAGTGCAAGCATATACAACATATATGATACAATGGTTCAAGTTTATTAGGGGCAAGGAATATAAAGTGTGCCATCAAGTTTGTGAGGTCTTTAATCACTAAGTTTTCACATAACAAAGAGACTTTTTAACTGGAAGATAACTGAAAACAAGAATATACTTGGAATGGTGTAACACACCATGCATAGGAGTTTATAGTGGACACTTTAGAATAACTTGGTTTCTTGGGAGTTGGAAGCATGAGAAGAACTTACTCATACAAGTGGAGGCTAGCAAAAGACTGGGAGCAACAAACTAAGAGAGCAATAATGGCCATAATCATGCAGTGCAACAAAGAATTACTAATCAAAGCATGGAGTGGTACTACAAGTCAAGGAATAAATGATCATAGAGGCTATGGTGACTTTTCATAGTCATAACATGGTGTGAGCATGTGCCAAGTCAACCCAAATAAAGCATCAAAGGAGAATACCACAATACTATGCTTTTGCATGCTAAAACAACGCATAATTTCTTCAAGGCACACTAAGCAATCACAATTGTTTGGAACAAGACATGATACACCAATAACGCGAGGAGAGTGCTACAACCTCCATTTTCTTTGGAACAAGGAGAGGAAGGTCTTCATCGAAAATCAATGTGTGACCGACTACGGAGCGCCGGAATCTGGCGCCGGAAGGATCGTCTACACGATCTTGAGATCGGCAAGAGTAAGACTACATCACCCACGAGAATCTGCTCTCGTTAAACACTTTGGAATCTTCGAGGGTGAGTTATTCTATCGACTCGTTGCTACAATCTAGTAGATAGATCTTGGCTTGTTTGTTTGTATGCGGTAGAAATTTTTTGTTTTCCATGCTACGAACCCCTACAGTGGTATCAGAACCAGGTTTATATGTAGATCTGTTGCACGAGTAGAACACAATGGTCATTGTGGGCGGTGGTGCTTTTATTATCAATTGCTTCTTGTGTACTTTGCATCTTGTGGTATGATGGGATGAAGGCCCGCTAACCTCACATGACATCGTTCATGAGACTTGCTCCACGCTCAACATGCAACTTGTATTGCATAAGTGGCTTTGCGGGTGTCTGTCTCTCCCATTATAGTATAGATCCAATTTACAATGGGCACTTGATAGTTCAAACATCAACGTTGTGGTTCTTGTTCGTAAGTTAGAGCGACACTTATTGAAAGCCCCAAACCACGTAAAATATGCAAAGAAAATTAGAGGCGTCTAACTTTGTTTTGCAGGGGTGTGTTGTGATGTGATATGACCATGATTGTGATTATATTTGATGTATGTAATGATCCTTATTGTAAGTTGGCAACCGGCAAGAGCCATATGGTTGTCTTTAATTTCTGTTAAGACTCGCGTGTTTATTCAAAGTAGTTGTAATAGTTGAAGCTGGTGGACGACAACCATGGAGCAGCGTCATTGACCTTGATGCAATGCCGGTGATGATGGAGATCATGTTCGTGCTTGAAGATGGAGATCGGAAGCACAAGAAGAAATGCCATATCATATCACATATTATGAATTGCATGTGATGTTAATCTTTTATGCATCTTGTATTGCTTAGTTAACGACGGTAGCATTATAAGATGATCCCTCATGCACATAAATTTCAAGTTTTGAAGTGTTCATCCTTAGTAAGCACCGTTGCTAAAGCTTGTTGTTTCGAAACACCACGTGATGATCGGGTGTGTTAGATTCTGCAAGTGTATACAACGTGAGCAAGCCAGATTTGCTCATGCGGAAGCTAAGGTTTGATCTTGACGAGCCTAGCATGTACAAAAATGGTCTTGGAACACGGATCACCAAAAGGTAAAGCATGAGTCATATAGTAGATATGATGAACATGTTGATTGTTCGCCATTGAAGCTACATCAACTCTCGTGATGATCGGTTTTGATGTGGTGGATTTGGTTCGTGTGATCACTAAAACAATGTGAGGGATATTGTTTTGAGTGGGAGTTCACCTAGATTAATTTAACTATTAATTAGAACTCAATTTGTCATAAACTTAGTCTAAACTATTGCAAATATGTTGTAGATCAATGGCGGCCCCTACCATCAATTTTAATGCGTTCCTAGAGAAAGAAAAGTTGAAAACAATGGAAGCAACATGGATTGGTTCCGCAATTTGAGGATTGTCCTCAATCTGGTAATTTGACCTATGTTTTGGATGCACCATTGGTGACCAAGATGCAATCGATGCTACCGATGAAGTAAAGAATGTTTACCTCGCTCGGAAGAATCATTACTCCACAGTTCAGTGTGCTATCTTGTATGGTTTGGAATCGGAGCTTCAGAAAAGGTTTGAGAACTCAGACCCACATGATATTGTCCGTGAACTCAAATTGATATTTGAGACTCATGCGGCAGTTGAGAGTTATGAGGCTTCTGAAAAGTTCTTTAACTGCAAGATGGAAGAGGGCATCTCCGTCAGTGAGCATGTGCTTAAAATGTGCAGGCACGAAACAAACTCCAAAGCTTGGGTATAGTGATTCCCAATGCTTTGGGGATTTACCGTGTCCTCCAATCACGCCACCAAGTTACAAGAACTTTGTGATGAACTACAATATGCAAAGCATGAACAAGCGATTGCGAACTCTTCTCCATGTTGAAATCTGCGAAGTGGAGATCAAGAAAGAGCACCAAGTGTTGATGGTCAATAAGACCAACAAATTCAAGAAAGGCAAGTCTAAGCAAAGGGAAACTTCAAGAAGGGTGGTAAGAAAGTTCTTTGACCGACGAAGAATACCAAGGCTGGACCTAAGCCCGACATCGAGTGTTTTTACCGTAAGGGAGAGGGTCTTCGAAGCCGGAATTGCCTAAAGTACTTGGCGATTTGAAGAACGGCAACATCAAGAAGAAAGGTATATCCGATATACATGTTATTGATGTGTATCTCACTAGTACTCGTAGTAGTGCACGGGTATTTGATCTTGGTTCGGTTGCTCATATTTGTAACTCGAAATAGGTCTTGCAGAATAAACGGAAGCTAGCGAAGAACGAGGTGACGATGCGCGCTGGAAATGGATCAAAGGTTGATGTGATCGCGGTCGGCACGCTACCTCTTCATCTACCATCAGGATTAGTTTTATACTTAAATAATTGTTATTTGGTGCCTGCGTTAAGCATCAACGTTATATCGGGATCTTGTTTATTGCGAGAGGGTTACTTGTTTAACTCCAAGAATAATGGTTCTTCGATTTATATGAGTAATATGTTTTATGCACATGCACCTTTGATATATGGTCTATTCTTATTGAATCTCGATAGTGAAAATACGCATATTAATAACATTGAAGCTAAACGTTTGAAATTGAGCGATAACTCGACCTATATGTGGCACTATCGTCTTGGTCATATTGGAGTGAAGCGTATGAAGAAACTCCATTCCGATGGACTTCTTGAATCGCTTGATTTTGAATCACTTGAAAGATGCGAAGCATGTCTGATGGGTAAAATGACTAAGACTCCATTTTCTGGTATGATGGAGCGAGGTACGGACTTATTGGAAATCATACATACCGATGTGTGTGGTCCAATGAGTATAGCATCGCACGGTGGTTATCGTTATGTTCTTACCTTCACGGATGACTTTAGTAGATATGGGTATATCTATTTCATGAAACATAAGTCCAAAACTTTTGAGAAGTTTAAGGAATTTCAGAGAATCAACATAACAAGAAGATTAAATTTCTACATTCTGATCGTGGAGGTGGATATCTAAGTTACGAGTTTGGCGAGCATTTGAACAAATGCGGAATACTTTCACAATTGACACCGCAGGGAACACCACAGCGTAATGGTGTGTCCGAACATCGTAATCAAACTCTCTTAGATATGGTTCGTTCTATGATGTCACTTACAGATTTACCGCTATCATTTTGGGGTTATACATTAGAAACAACCGCATTCACTTTAAATAGGGCACCATCTAAATCCGTTGAAACGACACCGTATGAATTATGGTTTGGGGAGAAACCTAAATTGTCGTTCCTTAAAGTTTGGGGTTGCGAAGCCTATGAAAAGAAGTTACAGCCGGACAAGCTTGAACCCAAAGCGAAAAAATGCATCTTCATAGGATACCCGAAGGAAACTATTGGGTATACCTTCTATCATAGATCCGAAGGCAAAATCTTCGTTGCCAAGAATGGATCCTTTCTAGAGAAGGAATTTCTCTCGAAAGAAGTGACCGAAGGAAGGAAAGTAGAACTCGACGAGGTTGTTGAACCTTCTCTCGAACTTGCGAGTAGCGCAGACGGAAGAAGTTCTGTGGTGCCTGCACCAATAAGAGAGGAAGCTAACAATGATGATCATGAAACTTCGGTTGAAGTTGCTACAGAACCTCGCAGGTCAACGAGAACTCGTACCACTCCTGATTGGTATGATCCTGTTATGAGTGTCATGTTGGTGGACAACACCGATGACCCTGCGACATATGAGGAAGCGATGATGAGCCCACATTCCAATAAATGGCAAGATGCCATGAAATCCGAGATTGGATCCATGTACGAAAACCAAGTATGGACTTTGGTGGACTTACCGGATGGCCGAAAGGCTGTCGAGAACAAATGGATTTTCAAGAAGAAAACAGATGTTGATGGTAATGTTACTGTCTATAAAGCTCGACTTGTCGCAAAAGGGTTTCGACAAATTCAAGGAGTTGACTACGATGAGACTTTCTCACGATGGCGAAGCTAAAGTCTGTGAGGATTTTGTTAGCAATCGCTGCATATTATGATTATGAGATATGGCAGATGGATGTCAAAACAGCGTTCTTCAATGGAGACATTGATGAAGAGTTGTATATGATGCAACCCAAAGGTTTTGTCGATCCTAAAGATGCTAACAAGGTATGCAAACTTCAACGATCCATATATGGATTGAAGCAAGCATCCCGAAGTTGGAATCAACGTTTTGATAAGGTAATCAAAAGTTTTGGTTTTATACAAACTTATGGATAAGCTTGTATTTACAAGAAAGTGAGTGGGAGTTCTGTAGCATTCTTAATACTATATGTAGATGACATATTGTTGATTGGGAATGATGTAGACCTTCTTAATAGTGTCAAGGAATATTTGAATAATAGTTTTTCAATGAAAGATCTTGGCGAGCGACTTACATATTAGGCATAAAGATTTATAGAGATAGATCGAGACGCCTAATATCATTGTCACAAAGTACATATTTGGACAAAGTTCTAAAGAGATTTGGAATGGAAGATAGCAAGAAAGGGTTCTTGCCCATGTTGCCCAATACGACCTTGAGTAAAACTCAAAGTCCAAAGAACAGCGAAGATAGAGAAAGGATGAGTAAGACTCCTATGCCTCGACCATAGGATCTCTAATGTATGTCATGCTATGTACTAGACCCGACATTGCATATCTCGTTAGTTTAACTAGCAGATATCAAAGTGATCCGAGTGGATCATTAGGCAATGATCAAAAACATCCTTAAGTACTTGAGAAGAACTAAGGATATGGTTCTTTCTTATGGAGGTGATGAACAACTCGTTGTTAATGGTTACACCGATGCTAGTTGGAACACCGATCCGACGATTCTAAATCTCAACTGGATCGTATTTATTTTGAATGGTTCATTAGCTTATGGAGGAGTGCAAAGCAAAGCGTTGTGGCGAGATCTTCAAGCGAATCGAATACAAAGTCGCTTGAGGCTTCACAAGAAGCGATATGGATGAAGGAGTTCATTACGAGCTCGGTGTGGTTCCAAGTGCGATGGACCCAATGTCTATCATCTTGTGATAACATGGGCGCCATAGCCAATGCAAGAACCAAGGTCACACAAGAAGTGAAGCACATCAAGATACGTTTTCACGATATTCTAGAACATGTCCAAGATGGTGACATAAAGATTTGCAAAGTACACACAGATCCGAATGTGGCGGATCCGTTGACTAAACCTCTCCCGAGGGCAAAACATGACCAACACCAAAGCGCCATGGGTGTTGGTATATTACCATGTAATCTAGATTAGTTGACTCTAGTGCAAGTGGGAGACTATTGGAGATATGCCCTAGAGGCAATAATAAATATAGTTATTATTATATCTTTGTGTTTATGATAAATGTTTACATTCATGCTATAATAATATTAACCAGGAAACATTAATACTTGTGTGATTTGTAAACTAAATTAGAGTCCCTGGTAAAGCCTCTTCATAATACTAGCTTGTTGGTTAATAAATGATTGTGGTTTCCCTATCATGAACATTGAGATGTTATTAACAACAATATCATATCGTTAGGAGAATGGTATGATGGACATACTCCTATAGATAAGCGTAGCATAAAGATCAAGTCATTTTAATAGTTCAATTGATATAAGCTTTCTGATACATAGTAACCTAATTCCTTTGACCATGAGATCATGCTTATCACCATCACCGGAAGGATGCTTTGATGACATCAAACACCACACCGTAACTGGGTGGCTATAAAGGTGGCATTGAGTGTTCGGAAAGTATGGGTTGAGACACATGGATCAAGAGTGGGATTTGTCCATCCATATGACGGATAGATATACTCTGGGCCCTCTCGGTGGAATGTCATCCAATTAGCTTGCAAGCATGTGACTGGATCACAAGGTATCACATACCACGGGAACGAGAAAAGAGTACTTATTAGTAACGAGGTTGAACTAGGTATGCAGAGATACCGACGATCAAAACCTCGGATAAGTAAACTATCGTGAGACAAAGGGAAATTGGTATCGTATGTAAATGGTTCATTCGATCACAAAGTAATCGTAGAAATATGTGGGAGCCATATGAATTTCCAGATTCCTCTATTGGTTTATTGTTCGGAGAAGTGTCTCGATCATGTCCGCATAATTCACGAACCGTAGGAAGACACACTTAAGGATTCAATGTTGTTGAGTAGTTATGGAATGATGAGTAAGAGACCGAATGTTGTTCGGAGTCTCGGATAGGATCCGGGATATCACGAGGAGATCCAGAATGGTCCGGAGAATAAGATTCACATAAGAAAAGTCCTGTTTCGGAGTTGGGGAATGATTCCGGTGTTTTCATCGGGAATGTTCTCGAAGGTTCCGGAAGGTCCGGCACTCCGGAGGGGAAGGGTACATGAATGTGTCATAACAATGTGGAATTGTTGCATCATGTACTAGGTATCACCGCTGAGCAAAATAAAGGGATAAATCAAATCCTAGTTTGAAAAGTCAAACGCCAATTTGAAAAGTCAAACGGCAAGTTTGCTTGGTGGAGGGAGAGTAGGAAACCTACTTGGGGAGGAAGTCCTCCTCCCTCCACCGCCGGCCAAGGAGGCCGACTTGGGGGAGGACTCCCTTCCCCTTGGCCGCGCCCTCCCACCTATAAAAGGAGGGGCAAGGGTGCCCCTCTAGACCTACACCTCTCTCCACCAAACCCTAACCCTAGCCGCCGACCACCAAGTCGCCGCCGCCACCCTAGGGTTTTGCCCTAGCCGCCGAGTTGGGGCCCTCCCCTTGCCCTAGACGCTGGCCTAGCCCTCTCTCCTTGGTGCCTGTAAACCCTAGATCGTCAAGGCCTCTCTCATAGTCCACCATACTCGCACCGGCTTAAGGAGAAGCCCTGCGAGATCTCCCCTCTACTTTCGGTACCACGCCGTCGTGCTGCCGAAATCAAGAGGAGAGTGCTACAACCTCCTCATTTTCTTTGGAACAAGGGAGAGGAAGGTCTTCATCGAGTACCAACGCAGACCGATGTGAGCCACGGCTAACGCTGGCCGGAAGGATCGTCTACACGATCTTGAGATCGGCAAGAGTACGACTACATCACCCACGAGAATCTGCTCTCGTTAAACACTTTGGAATCTTCGAGGGTGAGTTATTCTATCGACTCGTTGCTACAATCTAGTAGATAGATCTTGACTTGTTTGTTTGTATGCGGTAGAAATTTTTTGTTTTCCATGCTACGAACCCCTACAGTCTTCGACGAGGATGACGTCATGAAGCTCGTTGGAGATGGTGGTGTAGATCCATAGGACGATGTCGGCGCCCGTGGATCGCCACTCCTCGGTGGTGAGGTGCGGCGAGGTCTCCTCCTCGATGTGATCTTGCGCATTGTACTTGGACAACACGAACATGAAGAGGTTCCGCCACTTGTGGTAGTTGTCGGTCGAGACGAAACTTGATGTAACGAGTGATATCCACTCCATTGGTGGTAGGAGGAGAGGCAAGTAGCTGGATCGAGGTGTTGGTTGGAGGGAGGGAATCAGACACACCGGAGCTCATCACGAGAGAGGTTTGAGAAGAAGGGAGATCGGTGCCCATGGCGAGAGGGGAGAACAGAGAGAAGCTCTGATACCAAGATGAATTACAGAATTCTCACTGCTTACATTGATCAGATCAGTTATAGGTATTTATACAACAGAGCACTCAACGTGCAGGGAGTGGCATGAGATCATGCCGTGACTCTAGCTAGCTCCTCTACCCTAAAGACTAGGACTAGTTGTTACACAGTAACGTTACACCATCGTGTCACCTATACAACGTCTATACAACGATCACACTTCAACATCAGGCACATCAATAGCTTGATATTTGCTTTACTGCTTTGATGTGTTTATGTTAGATGTTTGGTGTTTTTCTTTTTTGACATAAATAAAGATGGTTTGAGAGTCACTCCAGATTGTAGCGCCATGTCTGATATGCGTCCTTGATATTCATATTGTGGTTAATATATAATGATCTTTGTACGTTTGAGTCAATTGACAAGTTCAAGATAATTGAGGCATATCCATATGAGACTTGGTCAAATTTACCAAAGCTGAGTGGTTCCCTCGGTACCATGGGTCACATGAACATGAATCCATCTACTGGGACTCTGAGGTCTACGATGACTCTGATGGACTTCCTTTAGATTATTAAGAGTGTCATCGTTCTGTATGCTATTTCTGATGTTTCGTTCTGAGTAGGATCTTTGTGATCTTGGTGTCCCAGATTGGACCCCTCCTTGTGTTTTACTATTGTTATCTCGGAAACATGTATATGTACTTATATTTGGTCTATTTTCTATTTTGTCTCAATTTTTTCTATGTATCTAGTAAAATGAAATGGATAGTTGTCATCATGTTATGCTTTCCTATCATCGATTTCTATAGATTTTAATACTACGGAAGACCTTTATTGGAGTCGGTGGGGTGCCCTTTGCATAATTTTCATTATGTCAACACAAAAACTATAATTCATAAACACACAATTGTTTTCCACATGTTTTTATAGGGTTACACTACCAAATGCAAATTAGTGTGAATTCAACGGGATCGTGCGTCAAGGCGCACAACTAAATCTAGTTAAAATTATATGAGAACCCTCATCAATATTTACAAGTTATGGTTTGATATATGTCAGTTTTGGCTGCCTTTAAAGAAGTATATGATTGTGTCGTGAAAGAAGAAAGAGTTTAACGACCTCAAAGATTTATTAGTTTTTTTTAGACTTTATCTATAATCGTTGGACTCAGATTACGTATCTCTACCATGTACTACTTCTTCCATTTCAAAATATAAGATGTTTTAGCTTTGTGAACCAAATGTATTAGACTTGTTTTAGTACGTAGGTTCACTCAGTTTTAAAATGAATATATACATAAAAAAGTATAGATATTTTTTCATAAACCTAAAATATCTTATATTTGAAATGGAGGGAGCATTTGCTATTATGAATATAAGATGTTGATTGTAAAAAAAACTAGCATGCTCACCACAGCACAAACGGCACCGATCGTATCAACTCGACGACTCAGATCTGCTCCTAACTCCCCAAACGACCCCTGGTCTGGTATCTTCCACCCCCTCGTGCTCCGACTCGGAGGGCAGTTTCGTCATTTTCGCCTTCCTTCGTCCTCCGGCTCTCATTAAAACAGCAGAAAACATTTTCCATTGTTCCATTAACTCATTTTTCTCCGCATCAATATTATCCGCACCCGTTTCCGCTCCGTCGCCTCATCTAGGGTTTACTTTTCTTCGTCAGCGCCAACGCTGTTGCGGTCTCCGGCGAGCGAGTTGTTGTGCTTCACCGGCGAATCGGCTGTCAGAGATGGGATACGACGCCATGGCCAACGACGCGTCCTCCCCGGTGGTAGCGCGCGAAGCGAAGAAGAAGCGGGTAAAGGGGGAGCTCGATTTGGATTGCTGTATTCCCGATTGGGTTGTTTCGCGTGCTGATCCGTCTGTCTTGATTGTGATACCTGCAGGGGAACCGGTCGGCGAAGCTGAAGCAGAGCAAGCTCGACGTGCGCCGTGAGCAGTGGCTGTCGCAAGGTCTGATCTCGCGCCCGATTCTGGATTCTCTTGTCTTATCATGTTGATTTAAGCAGTTATTAGTCGATTCAGATGATCTAGCTGAAAAGATGGGATCTTGGTTGAAGTTGGTTCCGTATTTTATTTTGTGCTTGCTCTTTTTGTAGTAGGTGTATTCTGCTTACGGGTTGCTCTGTAGCCTTTTTTCCTTTTAAGGATTTCAGCCCGATGTTTTCTAGCAAATTTTGTGTCGTGGAGTAAAATTTCATACTATTCGCATGTATCTAGACTGGTTTTAGTGTGTAGATACATGCAAATCTAGACAAACTCAAGTCACTTATTTCTGGATGGAGGGAGTATGTGATTTGTTCAGCACATATTCTCCATTTTCTTGGGTGTTTCATTAGGTTTCGGAAATGGATTTTGAAAGTTCAATCATGTGGTTATCATTCACTTGAAATCCTATCAATTATGCCAAAAATATCTGATCAATCTGCTGTTTACATTTTGTCTAGTGAAGGATGTGAAGGAGGTCAAGTCAGTGGCTTCCCCAGCAGCAGCAGCAGCAGCAGCAGCAGGGGGCAGCTCTGGATCACCGATCCTTGCTTCTCCGCACCCTCCCCTCCCTCGCCGGCGTGTCGAGACGCTGACCAGGGGAGAGGAGCCACAAGAGAACAAGGACGAGGCTGATGCGGCTAACCAGGAGGTGGGTAGCAGCGATGTCGACTCCCCGGTGCACAGTCATGTTTCATACAATTCCCCTGGTGGTTGTTCTTCTCAACGGAAGCACTGTCGCATCTATAGCCCGAGCAGTGGCAGCAGTGCTTGGTCCAGCTCCCGGAGTGTGAGTGATGCCGAAGATGAAGGAACTGGCGGTGGTGACAAGGATGATGATGATGTTTTAGATGATTGGGAGGCGGTTGCGGATGCACTAGTTGATAACAACCATAATCACCAGGATTTAGGTCCAGAGAAACTACCAGTTGTACCTGTGGCTTGTGTAGAGCCTGCTCATGCAGCAACAAGGCCAGAACCAATCAAGACCCAGAGAAGAGCTTGGAGCCCTGATGATGATACCCGTCCTCACACTTTGCCCAGTCTCTCGAAGCAGGCCAGCTTCCCAGCTAGCATGGGGAACTGCTGGGTGGGAATGGGAATAGGTGCTGCACAAAAGGGTATCCTCGCATTTCAGATGTCCTGCCCTATATGCTATGAGGATCTTGATCCAACAGACTCCAGATTCCTTCCATGTCCCTGTGGATTTCATCTCTGCCTATTCTGCCACAAGAGGATTCTCGAGGCGGATGCACGTTGCCCTGGGTGCAGGAAGCTGTATAAGTCAGCGCCTTTAGATGGAGAACCCGGAAATGGACGGGAAACAGAGAATTTAGTGCAGATGCGCCTATCCCGTTCTTGTAGTATGGGTCCACGATACTAGATAAAAGAGTTATGACCTAGTTAAATGTCAATAGTTCCTTATCTTTGCATGGTATTGTTGTGTATGCTACTTATGTTGTTTTTCTTCCCATATAAAGAAATGTGAATACAGGCATAGGTGTTGATCTCAATAGTGTTTTCTAGATATTCTAAGTCTTTCTGGATGTGTTTGCCTGTATGTGATTCATATATTACCGAGAAGACACTTTGTTATTTATGGCTTGGGAGTTCATAAGATCTATATAAGGTGTTCTCCATTTTACTTATTAATTTCGTAATTATTGCTTTGGTTCCTGAGTTATCTTATGCATCAATATCAAGTGTTTGATCAGTACTGTCTCGTGAATCTGTCTGATAGTATGACATCTAGGTATAAGTACATCTGTTTACTGATTAGTTGAACTAAGTTGTTCGGTATGTAGTTTTCTTTTATCATGTTATTTTCAGCAAGATATCTCCAAGCTAATGTTTCAGGTTGCAAAAAGCACCACTTTTTTTTTCTTATCGCGCCTTTTCAAGATATCTTCACAATGAAAAAGTCAAAGTGGCTGATATGGTATGTAACTATTTGAGTATGGTACCTTTCCCTTTTTCTCCTATTTTTCCATTTGCACTTCATGACATTTTAAACACTCCATTGGATAACAGTAACATATATGCAAGTATGTAACCACAAACCTTGTTTTTATCCATAAATTGTTCACTGTCAGGTAAGCTTTGGTTGAAAGTTTGAGAAACCTTGTAAGAATCATTTAAATGTAGCGGCATATACCATGGGTTGCTAGCCTGCTTCGGTATACTTGGTTTTATTTTTTTATAGCCTTGGCTCTTTATATTGATCTGAATATTCTAAAGAAAGCTTTTGTTTACCGCATTGCACATTATGTTACATCTACACTTGAGGTTACTGAGCGATGAATTGATGGTTCTAATAAGCCTGAATTGACATTTAAGGAAAACATCAGTTAAACTATGTCACCTTATTGAGCTAGATACTTTTCTTAGCATATCTAGCAGACTATTGATTATTTCTAGCTACTATACTATCTTTCCTACAAACTGAGGATACCAAAAGGTGCTCTGCATAGCCAACCAAATGCTGTAGATGGATATGTTTAAACTACTGCACTATACAATATTTGCAACTGAAGGTCACACTTGCATAAGGTGCATTAAACATATGTGTGCTTTGTTATTTCCTGATTGCATGTTCATGTGAAACTTACCAATTTGGGTGTTGTCTGAGTGTTATTGCGGTCTACCTGCACTTGGTTAGAGACCCATTGTAACTAACATTACCAGAGATTATAGTCCGCTATAAATTTTAAAATGGTTAGACTCTGCTCATTTATATTTTAGTCAGGGCCTCCTTTTCTGGTAGACGTATTTGGCCAGGCGGCTCACAGAACATATATATGCTAAATGCAAAGCCTTCTGTTGGGTTTGCATTGTAGGGATAATTCAGCTTATGTTTAAGACATTACAGAGCTTTCTATTTAACAATGGCTTACAAGATAAGGCTGTTACCAGAAAAATACACTTTGTAACTTCTTGTCTTTGTGATCTTTGAAGCTCACATGAATCTGTAGCCGTGCTACTATGGTTGAGCTCTTTGCTTCTCTTCCGATTCCTCTTAGATTTCTTCAGTAGCATGCAACATCTGGCATGACTTTGTATGTGTCTAAGATGTAGAGTTATCAGGCTTTGGGTTGGAGTCTTGGGGTTTGTGCTTTTGCGGTGTGCTGGGCTTGGTCTACCGGTGTACGATCAGGTCTACTCCAGACTTTGGGGGCCTGCAAAGTTGCCTCTAGGAATTGGTGGCATTTCTTATTGGGCATGATGAATTGTTCTGCCTAACGTCCAATCTGAGCATCATGTTTGGTTTACAGTTTACACTCGAGTTTGATTGACCAACAGTCAAGGCTGGACATAGCTAGTGGCTACTATGTATGGCGCATTGCAAGATGTTCCAACATTTGTGGCATCCTCTTGGATCGTGGATGGTTGTCGTATGAAGGCACTTAGCTGCTGATATCTCTTTTTCTGAAACAATGTTGCTCTTGAATCCTAGTATAGCAGCCCAAGCATGATGCACTATGTTTTCTCAAATTTCAAATCAAGCAATGCATTATTAGCCCCACTATGGAAGGCATAGTTGTGGTTTGAGTATGAACTTCCTGTGGCAAGTGTATGAACTAGGACTAGTCTGTCCTCAGAAAGCTCGGCTATTTAGAGTCCCAGGATCAAAACCTTTGATTAATGTTTTGGTTGGGGTGCGCCAGGCCAGGGCAGTAGTGCAACGCCCAGGCGACGCGTGAGGGGCCCAGCAGCAAGCTACTGTGGTGGACCCTCCCCCACAAAAAATAAATTTAATATCGTTGTGGGCACATGGCCCACATATCAGATATTAAACTGATAAGAACAGATACTACACTTGATCTTAGCCAAAAGGCCGAGAAAGGTATGAGTTGCTACTACGACCTGCCCTTTATTTTATAGCCGCCTCCCCCTGCTCTGCTCCTCTCGCTAGCCGATGTGGGACTAAACGTGGGGTGGTCTGCTCGGTTAGTTCTGCGTATCGCCACAGCGTCCAGTGTTTGGGCTTATATGCTGCTCTCCTTAGCTGGGACGGACGGCCCGCACCGATTATCCCCTGGACTTGTGAAGGTCTGGTCTGGTCTGGTCCTTCTCTTCTTTTTCGCGAGGGATTAATAATGTTTTTATTCCACGTTTCTGTTACACCGTGAAGAGCGAAACGTACCAACTAGACGTGCGAATGAAATTCACGCAACGAGAAGTGAAAACTTTTGCTTGTAAAAAAAAAAAATGCACACAACGCTTGTGTTTAAGCACTAGCGTAGAATTACCATGCTGAATCAGAAGTTCAGAACATAAAAGATTTGATTTTGAATAATAAAGAAACAAAAAGTGACACCGAAATCGCGTCATCCAGTCTCTATGCTCAGAGGATCCCCAAAACCATATTTCGCTGTCGATTTCGAACACGAGCTGACACAGCAAACCCCGTGCCACGGCTTCCTTTCTCCAGAGCACTCGGTTGTTCTTCGCTCCTTCTTCTGAGGTACACTTCTGAAGTAGTTTGAACTTTTGAGTCATTTAGCTGGCATGTCATCAAAATGGAAACGCAGAGGCTAGGCTAGCCAGACACAGCAAACCCGTGCCATGGTTTCCTTTCTCCAGAGCACTGGGTTGCCGCAGCGCAAGGCGCCAAGCCGCTGTGTTTCCATTTCGATGATTTGCCAGCTAAAAAGACACAAAAGTTCAAACTACTTCAGAAGGAGCGAAGAACACCGGTCAAACATAATAAGCTCCAAAGAATGGAGTAACATAATAAGCTCCAAAGAATGGAGTATACGTATAAGGTACCAGATACAAAAGACTTTTAGGAAAAAGAGTGCAGTGAATGAGATTCCAAAGAAGTAAAAATAAACAAAAGAAACAAAAGGCTCACAAGTAGGGAGGCACCACTTTCAATTTCACAGAATTCTTTCCAATTGAGTTTTCGATTGACTAATAATTAACATAACAATTCAATATTTATCGCATGCTTAAAAGAATTAACTCCAAACTCATCCTCGACTATGTAACAATTGCAAACTCATTGCCTAATTTATACATTCTACCATAATAACAACTCTCAGGCTGAGGTATATGTCAAGTCACTCTTTGTTGCATGCTAAACCACCACCTAGATTTCTTGATCTGTGTTGCTGCTGCCAGGTGTAGCTTCTCGCCCCTTCATGAACACTACCGCATCACTTATTGGGAGCACATTGTATATCCATATCATCGAGCTGATCATGCCTTTCAGCTTTATGTAGCGCAAAATTATTACCACTTCAGCTCGGACAACAAAATGAGCTGCAGAAACAGATTAATTTGTCAACCACTGAGCTATGGCTAATGTAAAATCATAAGCGCGCATGCAGCACCAAATATAAAGAAAGAAAAGCACAGACCTGTCGGGCAACATGGACTAGATGATTGTTGCCTCGAGGTGACTCTACCGAGAGATCTTGTGTCTCAGGCTTTACCTGACACTCTTGTTTGTCAGCTAGACTAACCAGACTGCTGCTCTTCTTAGGGACAGCACCTTGAGAAGTGCTCTCTAAAGACACGTTCTTCCGTTTCCTGCGATTGAATGTGTACTTGATACACCTGGCACCTTCAGCTTGCACAGAAACACCAGAGGATGGCTTCGAGCTCTGTTCTTTTTCCAAGGAGCTGACGATTACAGGATCAGCTCTGTCTGAAGCTAAATTGCAACTTTCACCCACTTTCACTTCTTTCTGATTTGCTGAATTCTCCAAGGAGCTGATGATTACAGGATCAGCTCTATCTGAAGCTAAATTGCAACTTTCACCCACTTTCACTTCTTTCTGATTTGCTGAATCAATCTCTAGTGTTCTGCGGTCTAGGTGATCCACTTGCAATTCACCTACACAATGTTAGGCACAATTAGAGTTCAATCTACATAAAAAGAGGTATATCATGTAAACACACAGGGTTTCTAAGAGGTACCTTCACCATCAACTTGACTTTTGGTTGACTGAAGAACTAGTGGTGAGCTGTCCCCAGAAGGAAATTGATCAGTATTGGCACCCCTCGGGTGTATCAAGTTTTCAGTGGCATCACTTGGATGCATCAAGTTCTCAGCATCACTCCCATACATCAAGTTCTCAGCAGCATCACTCAAAATGGAAACATTGAGTCTAGCAGATGTATCAGAGTGATTATCTATACTATCAGAGCTCTGGTCACTCTTAAAAATGGTATCCTCACTGGTTGATCTCACTAGATTGTTACCTGGAACACTTTTGGACTCCGAACAACCAGTTTCAAAAACCCTAACAGTCCTAGTTCTTTTTTTCCTTACCATTCGCATGTTGCTGACTGCATGTGCATCTATTGGTCCATGGGAGGCCATACAAAGATTAAAGTCAGCACCCTTCCCACCCATCAGCAAGTCATCCTTCAAATTAGTTAACCCCTCGCCACTATGCCCGGTAGAGAAACGTGGAGAAGAAAGATCCTGTTCGAGTGCCTGAAGTAGCAGCAAGCATCCATTTTCACCAGAGGTATCAGATGATTTATCTTCTGTTTTCACATGCACATCAGAACTATCATGCTTATAACTAGGCCTTCTCCGTTGACCTCTCTTGCGCTTGCAGTTCCCCAGAAACTTTGTTTGAAGTATCTGTTCCATGATGGATCTTGTCTGTCTTGTGTTCTTAGCATTGTCTTTCTTTCTAGTCTTCGAACGGTTATTCAATGTGCTAGCCTGCTTCCTGTTGGTTTCAGAGGAATCTGCGCTAGGACTTCGCTGTTTAAAAGCGCGAATACGCTGTGTACAACCATTACGATACAACTCAGGTTTCTTATTTCTTGCTATAAATGATGGCATGTTTTCCTTAGCGTCAGTGGGAACATTGCAAATGCCATCCAAGGCATTATTATTCTTTGATGACACACTTCTGTTTTGGAGATGCATCTTAGAACGAGAGATCTTGCTTTTATTTGAATCAACCTTATCACAGGTTGGAAGGATATTCATTCTTTCCTCTGCTAAAGTTTTCCGTGTCTCTTCCAACTCGTTATTTGCTCTCTGCAGTTCAACTTGAAGGGAGGCCACGGTATTCTGAGCACCATGTAATTGCTCCTGAAGTTCATCGATCTTTCTAACATGTGCCAAAGATTGTGATTCCACCTGTTTAATCTGCACAAACGCATAAAATTTTACATCATGATTCATGCATAACTTGGAAGTGAGACAATAAAGAAGGCTACAACTAGTTGAAAGTGTAAACATATTCGAGAAAACAAAAGCTAAAGGAAAATCTCAGAAGCAAAATAACTGGAAAAGCTTTGCTACACATGTCAGCAACAAGAGCTGATGGCATGTCAATCCAATCAATTGGTGCAAATCACTCTGTCTCACTTGTCAGTGTCAGTAAGATCTGATTTTAGAGAAAACGCGACATGCATGCAGCCATGTGTAACTGGCCAGCCCAACCATGCATCTTAGGGAACTGGTTCGCCTTCTTTGTGCTCTTTTTAGAGGAAATGCTAGAAAATATGGGAGATTTGTTCGATTAGCTGTCTTCTCCATCTGCCCAACAATAGGATTGATTTACTCACTACGCTTTAGGAAGAGTAATTATTGGCATACGATATAAATGGAATTAGGAAGATAACTAACTCAAATAACTTAATAATATTTTTAGTAGGATTTGTATCATATATAATATCCATCAATGAGTGGAGAAGATCAGTGGAGAGTTTCAGGATATCATCCTGGTCGCTACTAGAACAAAAACGTCAACCTTAACATGTGAAATCCCATTTTCCCACATGATTGGCATTGCCATATAGTGGGTGCGACAGAAATACTTTATAGAAAGGACACTGCAACCATCAGCAAGTTCACCACAACTTTCAATCATGATTCATCAGTTTACACCACGATCAGTTATCAGGACACTTGTAAGTTGTAACTCTGGCAGGCTTGATTTGGCCATTCAACATGTGTCCTATATGTACCCTGGGCAAGACGGTTTGGGTTTTTATGACTTCTTAAATTTGTTAAAAAGGGAAAGCATAAATTTTGTTTACAATTACTGGCTGAATGTCCAAATAATCCTCCCGAAGTAATAAAACAATCATGTGGCACATCAATCTTCATGCAACTCCAATAGTCAAAACAATTAACTAAGACTTAAGAAGAAAGAAGAAAGGAAACCTGCAAATAGCATAACCAAAAAAAAATCCATAGTATTATTAAATAAAACAATATGGTGGAGACATGGAGAGATGTTCCCACTTGTCAGCAAGTTACTTTTGGTGGAGGGGAGGTGGGATGGTAGACAGACCATCACCAACAACTGCAATACTAATAGGAAAAAATAGGTGTAGAGAGACATACGCTGGGTTGATTACTTGATTTGTAAAGGGGGGATTGCAGAAATAGTGTAAATCGTGTCTTTCTTCTATTCTAAACATGACAACATTTACATACTTGTGCACACATGCTTCTTAGAAGTGACTCGAGTTTTCCACAGCTTGGGTAGATGACATGGTTAGTGGCCATGGACTTCAGGCTGCAGGCCTAGATTCCAGAATGCCTTTTCACAACCATGATTGCATTCGCGTAGAACAAGATGGCACCTTTTCAAAGCTTCTATGCCATCAGGCAAGGGTCAGGAAAAATAAAACTAAAATTGCAAGATCCTTGAGAAAAAGATGGGAAACAAAAGGTGGCACTGAAGTTCTAGGTTTAATGGTGAACTATATTCGCAAACTTTAAAGTGCCACCACCTATAAAATACTTTAGAGTTTCAAACAGATTAGGCAAATTACTAGAAAAAATAGTTTCTCCATCCTTTCACGGTTTCACCACAACAATCTGAACAGATCACAAAATTACTACATGAACCTGTAGAAAACATATCACCAATACACCATGGAATAAATACATGTATGGGTTCAAAAATTATAAAATCATAACAACGGAGAAGCACGAGTTTTGTAATTCCCAAAAACATCATAACAAAAAAAATGATGCAACAGGACAATTAGCTTATGACATCAAATTTTACTGAGTGGAGTAGAATCCAATTAACTTATTTGGGTTTTACAAGGCATGATAGTAATTGTAATGTCAATATCAACCTTCCCAATTAGAAGTTCGTAGTGGAACCAATGAACTGAAGGGTGCATACTGAGACAGAAAACATTGCCAATGTGATGCAGTTCTATGGGTTATAGCGCCAGGCGGAAATTATCGAAGAAAGAGACATCCTAGGGCTGGCGGGCCAAAGGGAGCACTGGAACAGCAGCCCTTTCGTTATGAATAAATCCTTGGTTGCACACGAAATCGCCATTGGAGGCTACATGCTACATTATAAATCAGTTGCACGGAAGCTAACAGATATAGCACCTTAAAACGCAGCAAATACAACCCAGGGAAACTCTATGCTCAGGACAAAATAAAGTTCATTAGTGAAGACACAGATCAGAGGCACAGTATGAACCTATTATCATTTAAGCTAGTTAATTTCCTAATTTCATTATAAAGGTTCTCCAAAGAGCAGTAGACCTGCTTCAGAAACGGATGTTTACAATTATCCAAACACATAATAGGATCTCCAACAGCATCAAAATAAGAGCAGTATGCTCTTGAGACTTGGGCCTTGCGTACCTGCTGACGGGTTACTTAAACCTAAACCTTGACTGCTGCTCAGTGACCATATTCAGCAAAAGAAACTTTCTAAAGCTAACTGCAGGGGGAGGTAGCAATGACGGAATTCAAACGGATTTATATGAAGTACTCATATATCCCGAGGCATCCAAGTACTCCTCTACAAACCCAATGAAACCAGGCTATTGTCTGAAAGACTGCAGCCCTCCCGATTGTCTGAAGACCGCAGCAATCCACTGGGAGAAAGATCCCCTTTCAAGTATAGGGATGTCTGAATTTTACAAGGGCGCTTGAACCAAAATTCACAAACACGAAATCGCGCCAGGCCCCAGCTTCCCTAATCTGGTTATCTTAACAAAGGCAAGAAAATGCCCTCTGACTCCAGAGCCCAGGCGCATCGGGGAAACTTGGGTTGGGATTTGCAGTTCTGCACCCACCAACGCCTCGCGAACAGAAACCAGAATTCCGAACAACACCAAAACAAACGCTCCCCAAAACCTCCCCTTAAGACGCGCACCCGAACTCCAATTTTTTCGTACGCTCACACTGTCACACAAATCGGCGAAAAAACAACTCAACTCGAACGGAAGCACCGACCCAACAATTCATCCAATCCAACCAACGAGGAAGCAAACCAAACCAGAGCAAGCGATTCGAAAGGGGGAAAGCGGTCGTACCCTGGCGTCCATGATGGCCTTGAGCCGGACGAGCGCCGCCACGCCGTCCTCCTTGGCCGCCGCGACTCCTCCGGCGAGCACCGCCGTGCGCTGCTCCGCCGTCAGCACCCGCGCCGCCGACTCCTTGGCCATGTTCAGCATGATCTCCGCGTACGCCTTCTGCAGGCCCTCCACCTGCGAACAGGAGAACAACCCAGTCAGCGCGAAGCGGGCCGCGATGGCGCCGGCGGCGGCAGGGAAGCGGGAGGTTTCGGTTCGGGGGAGCGGAAATTCACCTGCGAGTCCGCCATTTTTTGAGCGGAAGGGAAGCCTGAGGCGTTGGGGGTGGCGGTTGGAACAGGAGGGGAGTGAATGAGATGGGGCGGAAGCGGAACGGAGGTGGGCGCGGCCGCGGACGCTCTTCTTCTGCTTTTCAACACTGGCTGCTGGCGTTTGTTGTTGGCTTGGGGCTCGTTTCCATTTTTTGCGCCCCTTGAGTTTTTTGGGGGTGGAGGCGGAAGCCCAACTTCCCTAATGTTCTCCTGATGGCGGACAGGTCCCTCCTCTTTGGGTATATTGCATACCTAGTACGAACAGGGTCGTTGGGTGGTTCGTATGCAAGGCAAATGCCGCATGAAGCATGGTACATTTCTTTTCATTTTAGGAAATAAACAGCTCTGAATTAAAAAAAATGCAGTGTTGAGGTGATTACGAAACACGTCAAAAATTGGAAAATGCAATGTTACGATTAAAAAAAAAGCCATGAGAAAAGCAATAAAATAGAGCTCGGCTTTCGAGATCTTGTCAACTCGGTCAAGATTGCGTCAGGTTTTAGCTTCCATCTTCACCAAACCAAGCAAGGCAGACACCGTGGACATGGATGCATGGTTGCCACCGGACCGCCTCTCTATAAGGAGGGAGTGTCGAAAGGGAACAAGGTGATCCATGGGCTGATAAAGGGCTTGCCAACCTAGCTTGAGATAAAAACAACATGCACTTCCACAAACTTGTTTGAACATCAAGACCAACAAGAATGATGAATTAGCGCTACAAGACGACACCCCCCAAGGCGGATCAAGGGCCCGCTAATCGGGCTTCAAATAAAAAATCATGTGGTTTCACAAGATTGTTCGACCAACCAAATTAGCCAACCTCGACGGAATCGATTAGAAAAACATCCCAATGTAGAATTTATTCTCCAAGACGACACACTCAAGGGGTGACGATGTTAAGAACGCCATCGTTGTGCGGTCCAAAAACTAGAGGCTTTCTCTCAAGCAAATATGAGTTGGAAGAACTGTGGAATCTCCACGACGACGCCTTCGATGTGGAAGATAGCGCCCAACGGCGCCGCTATCATCATCGCTAACAAAAGCTAGAATAAGGTTTTCATCATAGCTATCACACCTCACCACCGATAGATCCACTTCAACAATCAAGTACTGAAAGATACAGAGCAAAGAGAAGCACCGAGAGGGGAGGAAGGGCACCACCTGAAGGGGGTGGGTTCATCACGCTAGGCACAACCCTCGGCCAGAAATAGCGTAGAGGACGCCCACTGATGACCAGGAGCACCTTGGAGCGGGCCACCAACCATGCGTCGCTATGAGGCGACATCGCCAGATCTGTACATGAAGTGTGCGTTGTGAAACATCCGCCAACAGAGCACAAGCAAGAGCGGGGGTAGAAATAATGTTGGATCTAGAATGAAGATGAGAAATAAGAGATAAGTAGGAAGATGTAAAAAATCTATAGATTCCAAATAAGAGCACATCGACAAGGGCCTGACTATTTCTTCTTTGACTAATAGTTAGCAGATATCCTCGCAACTAGTATTATTCTATTCAACTAACCAAGATGAAGAGGAGGTAGAGGGAGATCCAGTGTCGAGGCAAAGGATCTCGCGAGGCTCCTTGACTTTAACTCGAGTCGTAGCATGACCCCGTCGCCGCACATGCTTTTCCTGGCGGTGCCCTCGAGTTTGAGGGGGTGGCGGCGGTGTTGTGGATCTAGGGTTACACCCATGTCGCCCCCCACGGAGCGACCCGCGGGGTGGGGAACGACGACAACGGGGTGTGGGGGTAAAAAAGCACCTTATACAAAAAATTTGAGCCCTTATATAAGTGGTGGAGTGAAAACTCTTGATTCCTCATGTTATGGCACTCCCCCCTAAACTTCCTACTCAATCATCATGCCCTTGTGTATAATGGTGGAACGAAAACATCTCTCACTTGGACTTCTTTATCAATCATCATCCCTTGTATGTAAGAGTAGAGTAAAGGTTTAGCGTACACCGTTCACTTGCATATCAGGGAGGAGTGTCTGCCAAGCGAATATGGAAATTGTGCAAGACTAAAATGGGTCGAATTGAGAGGTAGCCAAAATCTTATTTCCATGTATGCGAATGCTCGTGTGGGATCGACACCACACACTTTGTACATAAGGGTAAAATAAAAGCTAAAATTATGCAAAACTAAAAAAGTTTGCTAGGGTTTATTTTCTGGCACAATTCAGGGACTTTTTTGCTTAAACCCAAACAAAAGTAATTTGTTTTTCTTTCTAGAAATTACTTTACTATCTTAAAGGATTTTCTTTTAAAACTAGTACCTTAACGGGTCTTCATGGAAATCTATCATGAGTTCCCATATACTTTATATGTTACCCTTTTTGCTTTTGAAGAAAATCTAATATTGTGTAGTTCATAAATACTAAGATTTCGGTTCCAAGATTTCCATATCTTTTTTATTAATGGTAGTGAGTAAATGCTGACATGTTATTTGAAATCATTATTAACATATGTCCAATAGTGTATATCTTATTTCATAATTAACATATATTCTCAACCTTATTAATGGTAGTGAGTAAATGCCCACTGTTTTCCTCCTCTCTGGGTCCGTTACGGCATCCAACGGGAGGTGCCAGCAAGAACGAGTACGGCGATTACGAAAAAAGTGGCCCTAGGTCCTCCTAGTGTGGACCGCAGTTGCTTTCTCACTGTAAAATTGTGGACCCGAGACACACAGGCAGGTACTACTCCCGCGTGCGTGACAACGTGAGGCTCTCGTCATTTTTGGTTCAAACATTCAGAGTTTGAAGCAGGAAAGCAATTTGTATGCCTCCACGGAGTATAGGCCACGCTTGGTAGCCTGCAGCATTTTGGACAGGCCCATTTTTGACGTGATCATTCCATTTGGTTGCTTGTGGTCTCGCATGTTACGTCGCTTCTACAAGCAGTCTATAGCTAGTGTTTTGTGGTCTGTATGGGATTTGGGGCTCACCGGGATATGTCCACGACACATACAAGCGATGAGGCACTTTTCACATTTTCATTTGGTAGCCTGCAGACACTCCCCTTGGACTTCCTACTCATTCATCATGCCCTTGTGTATAATGGTGGAACGAAAACATCCCTTATTTGGACTTCTTTATTAATCATCGTCCCTTGTATGTAAGAGTAGAGTAAAGGTTTAGCGTACACCGTTCACTTGCATATCGAGGTGGAGTGTCTGCCAAGAGAATATGGAAATTGTGTAAGACCAGAATGGTTCGAATTGAGCAGTAGCCAAAATCTTATTTCCATGTATGTGAGTACTCGTGTGGGCTCGACACCATGCAATAAGGGTGAAACAAAAGTTAAAATTATGCAAAACAAAAAAAGTTTGCTAGGGTTTATTTTCTGGCACAACTCATGAACTTTTTTGATTAAACCCAAACAAAAGTAATTTATGTTTCTTTCTAGAAATTACTTTACTATCTTAACGGATTTTCTTCTAAAACTGGTATCTTAACGGGTCTTCATGGAAATCTATCATGAGTTCCCATGTACTACCTCCATACCGGTTTTTTGGATAACACGGAGTTTAAAAAAAGTTTAACTATAAAATTTATTAATAAACATGAGTTATATGTCACAAAAATAATACCATTGGATTGATATTTAAAAGATCTTTCAAATGATATAATTTTTGTGACATATGAATCATATTTTGTTGATCAAATTTAGAGTCAAACATATTTTTTGGCTCCGTGTCAGCCCAATAAACCGGTATGGAGGGAGTACTTTATATGTTACCCACTTTGCTTTTAAAGAAAATCTAATATTGTGTAGTTCATAAATACTAAGATTTCGGTTCCAAGATTTCCATATATTTTTTATTAATGGTAGTGAGTAAATGCTGACTTGTTATTTGAAATCATTATTAACATATATCCAATAGTGTATATCTTGTTTTATTATTAACATATATCCTCAACCTTATTAATGGTAGTGAGTAAATGCCCACTGTTTTCCTCCTCTCCGGTTCCATTACCGCATCCAATAGGAGGTACCAGCAAGAACGAGCACGACGATTACAGAAAAAAAGTGGCCCTAGGTCCTCCTAGTGTGGACCGTAGTTGCTTGCTCACTGTAAAATTGTGGACTCGAGACACACAGACAGGGACTACTTCTGCGTGCGTGACAACGTGAGGCTCTCGTTGTCTCTGGTTCAGACTTCAGAGTGTGTAGCAGGAAAGCAATTTGTATGATTTCGCGGAGTATAGGCCGCGCTTGGTAGCCTGCAGCACTTCATACAGGCCCGTTTTTAACGTGATCATTCCATTTGGTTGCATGTGGTCTCGCATGTTACTTCGCTTCTACAAGCAGTCTATAGCGGGTGTTTTGTAGTCTCTATGGGATTTCGGGCTCACCGAGACATGTCCACGACACATACAAGCGATGAGCCACATTTCACATTTCGTTTGGTAGCATGCACACACTCCCCTTGGACTTCCTACTCAATCATCATGCCCTTTTGTATAATGGTGGAACGAAAACATCCATCACTTGGACTTCTTTATCAATCATCGTCCCTTGTATGTAAGAGTAGAGTAAAGGTTTAGCGTACACTGTTCACTTGCATATCGAGGTGGAGTGTCTGCCAAGCGAATGTGGAAATTGTGCAAGACCAGAATGGGTCGAATTGAGCAGTAGACAAAATCTTATTTCCATGTATGCGAGTGCTCGTGTGGGCTCGACACCATGCAATAAGGGTGAAACAAAAGTTAAAATTATGCAAAACTAAAAAAGTTTGCTAGGGTTTATTTTCTGGCACAACTTAGGGACTTCTTTGCTTAAACCCAAATTATGTCTACGCACTTCTATTCTTGTAGACAGTTGTTAGGCCTCCAAGTGCAGAGGTTTGTATAACAGCAACAAGTTTCCCTTAAGTGGATTACCCAAGGTTTATCGAACTTAGGGAGGAAGTGGTCAAAGGTATCCCTTTCAAGCAACCCTGTAATCAAGATACAAGAAGTCTCTTGTGTCCCCAACACACCCAATACACTTGTCAAGTGTATATGTGCACTAGTTCGGCGAAGAGATAGTGAAATACAAGTGGTATGGATGATTATAAGACAACGGTGCCAGAAAAGAGCTTGACGGGAGGAAAAGGTTGAAGTTGCCCTGTAGTTCCCCGTGACGGCACCAGAAAAGACTCTGATGGCGTGGAAGAGACTAAAGGCAAGCAAAAATGTAACATATCTAGTTGTAAACAGTGTTTCAATGCTTAGAAACAAGGCCTAGGGATCATACTTTCACTAGTGAAAACTCTTAATAAATATATTCTCTTCATGATACTACTCCAAACTACTCTCCGGTTGGATAACTCTAATCCATGGTAGGTCTATAACAGCACACCTCAAAGTCCGCCTTTCCCAATCTAGATAACTCCGCACCGTCACCTTGAGCGCTAGATGGTTCCAACGAACACCACAAATTTATAGAGACAACCAACTCAAAATATACTCATGATAAGTATTTATGTAATCTCTAGCCTAAGTGCCACACGGTGTGCATGCTGTCACTTTCATCCACATGGGGAGAGCCAAAGATCTATTAAAGCACTTGAGTAGCAGAGTAGATCTATTTGATTACAAAGCTCATGATCATAATATGATCACACATAGAGAGAGATGAACATATAGCTACCGGTAGAGCCCTTAGCCTCGAGGAAGAACTACTCCCTCCTTATCATGGGAATCAACAACGGCGATGGAGATGGTGATGGAGATGGTGGTGGAGATTGAATGTGATGGTTTCGGGGCACTTCCCCATCCCGGCAGGGTGCCGAAACAGAGACTTTTGTCCCCCGAATCTCCCTTCGGTGGCGGCGGCGCTGCGAAACTTTTTATGGATGTATGCTGGATCCTTTAGGGTTTTCTCCTCGGGGGCTTCTTATAGGCGAAGAGGCGAGGCGAGAAGGCAGCCAGGGGGCCCACACCTCCTGGTGGAGCCACCAGGGGCCACCCGTGCCACCATAGGGTGTGTTCGCCCTGGTGTACCCCTCCATCTCTGCTTCGTGTTTCCGTGTTGCTCCGGAAAAAATAGGCATATTGGCTTTTGTCTCGTCCAATTTTGAGAATATTCATTTTTTAGCTTTTCTGAAACCAAAAACAGCAGAAAACAAGCAACTAGCACTGCGGCATCTTGTCAATAGGTTAGTTCCAGAAAGTGTATAAAAATACTTCAAAGTGTAGACAAAACATAACAAAGTTGATACAAAACAAGCATGGAGCATCAAAAATTATAGATACGTTTACGACGTATCACCAAACAAAAGTAGTTTGTGTTTCTTTCTAGAAATTACTTTACTATCTTAAAGACTCTTCTTCTAAAACCGATACCTCAACGGGTGTTCATGGAAATCTATCATAAGTTACCATGTACTACCTCCATACCGGTTTATTGGGCTAACACGGAGTTTTAAAAAAGTTTGACTATAAAATTTGTCAATAAACATGAGTTATATGTCACGAAAATTATATCATTGGATTGATATTTAAAAGATCTTTCCAATGATATAATTTTTGTGACATATGAATCATATTTTGTTGATCAAATTTGTAGTCAAACATATTTCTTGGCTCGGTGTTAGCCCAATGAACCGGTATGGAGGGAGTACTTTATATGTTACCCATTTTGCTTTTAAAGAAAATCTAATGTTGTGTAGTTCATAAATACTAAGATTTCGGTTCCAAGATTTCCATATTTTTTTTTATTAATGGTAGTGAGTAAATTTTGACTTGTTATTTGAAATCATTATTAACATATATCCAAAAGTGTATATCTTGTTTCATTATTAACATATATCCTCAACCTTATTAATGGTAGTGAGTAAATGCCCACTATTTTCCTTCTCTCCAGGTCTGTTACCGCATCCAATGGAAGGTGCCAGCAAGAACTAGCATGGTGATTACGAAAGAAAAATACGGCCCTAGGCCCTCCCAGTATGGACCGCAGTTGCTTGCTCATGGTAAAATTGTGGACCTGAGACACACAGGCAGGGACTACTCCTACGTGCCTGACAACGTGAGGCTCTCGTTGGTTTTGGTTCATACTTTAGAGTGTGGAGCAGGAAATAAATTCGTATGCCTCTGCGGAGGCCGCGCTTGGTAGCCTACAGCACTTCGAACATGCATGTTTTTGACATGATCATTTCATTTGGTTGCCTGTGGTCTCGCATGTAGTCTATAGCGGGTGTTTGGTAGCCTGTATGGGATTTGGGGCTCACCGAGACATGTCCACGACACATACAAGCGATGAGGCACCTTTCACATTTTCTTTGGTAGCCTGCATGGAGATTTTTTGCATGAAGATAGATACAAAACTTAGCTGTTTGGTTGCCTGCACTTGTTTCACGGCCACATTGACACACACTAAAATAGTCATTAGCTGTGATCTTGTTCTTCTTGCTGGACGGCTGCAGCGGCGATGGAGGGTGATGGGTACCTGCACTGACTGGCGCAACAGTCGGCGATGATGATGGACGGCGATGACTTGTTCCTCAACGTTATTTTCAAACCACACCTTCAAGATCATGTACGTGCAAGTCAGGAAGCTACAAAGGGATCCCTATAACTGCATCAAAATGCAAAACTTGCAACACAAAAATTGTTGGGAATAGCAAGATCAAGCTACCCCTGAAAGTAAATTTTGAACCATTGAGCATGTGCGACAAATTTGGCGAAATTCACCCAAAAGACTCCAACTTTGATCATGATTCTAATAAGATATAGCACACTAACCTCGAAGCCGATGGTACGGAATGAACCCCATCGTCGATGCGCATATTATTCATGCAGAGCTTGACTTGAATCGAGATATATTTGTGTTGATTGGAAGAGGATACTAAGAGCACATTTGAGTGAGGGGAGAGAACGAGAACACCTACCATGTAAAAATGGATCTCTATACCTGCATCAAAATGCAAAACGTGCAACACGAAAATTATGGGGAACAATAAGATCAAGCTACTCCTCAAAGGAAACTTCGAACGTTTGCTTCTGTGCGACAAATCTGAATAAACAAGCCCAAAAAAGATCCAACATTGATCACGAATCCGAGAAGATACAGTTCACCAACCTCGAAGTCGATGGTCAGAATGGAACCCCATCGTCGATGCACATCTTTTTTATATAGAGATTGACTCGATTTGAAGCTTGTATGTGCTAATCACAAGTTGTGAAGACTAATCCTTTTTATAGAAGAGAGAAAGGGTAGGAGGATAAAGCGTTGCACGCGTTCTTGCACTCGTGCACTCGCTCGAGTCAGGCCTGCTGGAAACAGCCGATTCAACCGTTGTCATTAGGTCTGGCTCTGGCCTGCTTTAAGACTCGTGGGGGCCACAACGTTGGGCTGATGCACGCAACCAATCGGTATGTTTCTGTCGTCCGCCAACCTTCCCTGAGCGAATGCGGGCTACCAAACGCGCTCTAGATAGGTTTTCGTGGAGCTTGTCTGAGCACGGACTTCAAAGCATCGCTTCGAGGACATGATTTCACGCGAACATGAGCATACCGAGGCTGTTTTCTCTCTCCTCTCTTAAACGTGTTCATCCCAATCACTTGTAACTAGCACATGTACACTCCGAATAAAATCAAGGTCTATATGAAAAAGATGCACATCGATGAGGATGTTCCGTTCTCACCATCATCATTAAGTTTTGTGAATTGTATCTTCTCAGATTTATGGTAAAAGTTGGAACTTTTTGGAGCAAACTTTGTTAGATTCATCTCACACAATCAACCATTCTAAAATTCTTTTGAGGAGTAGCTTGATCTCGTTGTTCTCCATAACTCTTGTGTTACAAGCTTTTTATTTTGATGGAGATATAGGAATCTATCTGTACCTTCTGAACTTATACCTGAGATCGAAGATGAGGTTGAGTAAGAAGGCCTACTCGAGGGACGGGTCGTGCAGGTAGATGAACGCCAAGGTCATCGTCATCATCGATCGCAATTGTGATCGTGCAGAGCTCCACTTTGCTGGCAAGGTCCATGTCTATGGCTGGCCATGTTTGCGTTCAACAACCACATTAGGTGTTGTGTCGCCCTCCATCATCGACACAGCCGCAGCTAGTGCCCAGCTGACCTCCGTCGTCGGCGTAGCCACAATAGGTGCCGCACTAGCAGATGTAGTGGACCGAACACGAAGAAAATGAGATGCTAATGACTATTTAGGTGTAGTGGGCCGAAAACGAAGAATTCGAGCACAGAAAACCAAACAACGAACATTTGTTATTGTTGTCATGCAAAAGTTTCCACACATGTAAATAAAAAAGCTGCAGAAGATGGCTCGGGGTACGTATGTACACACCTTAGGGCATCTCCATCGGCACGACCCAAACAGGTGACCCAAATGGTCCGATTCTGTCAGTTTAGGTCGGGCCACGGACCATTTTGGGTCATGGTCCGGCCAACCGCGACCAGCGGCGCAATCCATCTGTCTGTGCTGGCCAGAAATTTTATCTTTTTGCACAATTTAGCATAAAGTACATAGACAAATGTATATTTTGACAAGCAAATAAACTAGATTAGGTAATAAAATTAAAATAGTACTTACATATGAGTAGTTCACAAACACATGGTTCCATAAAAACAACTAAACGTCATTCAAATTAAAAGTTTTGGTTTCCCGCACAAGCCCATATATGCTCAATCAAATATAGTTAAAATGATCATGGGTGTGCCTGTGATGAAAAAATTTATGTACTTGCATGAAATCTTTCCAAGATGCTAGACCTAGTTCTGTCTCAACCAATTGATCTTGAAAATCTCAGCCTTGGTCCAAGATGTTGTCATCACGCTCGTCCTCGACGATCATATTGTGCATGATCACACAAGCAGTCATCACATCCCACATCCTCTTCGTGCTCTAGGTTCTAGCAGGGTATCAAACAATAGCCAACCTTGACTGAAGCACACCAAATACTCGCTTCACATCCTTCCTAGCAACCTCTTTATCTTCCGCAAACCTCTTGCATTTCTCATCTCCAGGGTTGCGGATTGTATTCACAAAGGTGGACCATGAGGGATAGATGCCATCAGTTGGATAGTAACCCATTTCATAAGGATTGCCATTGATCTCATAGGAAACCTATGGGACATTGCCTTCTTCCAGCCTAGCAAAAACCAGAGACCACTGCAGCACATTGATGTCATTGTTCGATCCAGCCATGCAAAAAAAAGAGTGCCAAATCCGGAGATCCTGTGATGCAACAACCTCTATTATGATGGTGCACCCCTCTACATGCCCATTAAAATGCCATTGCCAACCAAAAGGACAGTTCTTCCTTGCCCAATGCATGCGATCGATCTTTAAGCATCCAGAACCCCTACTCTTGTTGATGGACAAAAGGCGGGCAGTGTCTTTGATGTTTGGCTCTCTCAGGCAACGACCGAGTAGGTTATGCGCGACACACTGCAGAGGCTGTCGCGCGTGTAGTCCACAGGCGGCGGCCGGACGACGGGATGGACATGCTCAACTTAGGAAATGCACGTGGCCTACGATGCTGCTCAATATTGCGGGGGCAATTGCGGCAGCGGGTAGTGACAACGACAACGGTTGTGCCTGCTCTGGCCATGGATATGGAGGCTGAGGGTTTGGGGAAGGAGAATGCCATGTGTGCTACTGGCGAGAGGCCCCGAGCGGTTTAGGGAAGGACAAGTGTGTTGTACGGGTTGACGCAACCGTGACCCAAATTTGGTGCATGGATGGGTCGGTCCACGCGAGTCGGTCCAGATGGGTTGCCCGGCTGGGCCGGTGTGCAGCTGTCCGCTAGTCCGCGTGGACCGGTTCGGACGTGTTCAGACTGTTTGGGTCATAGTAGCACCCCGGGTAAAACCACTACTAGAAAATCGCTCGTTGTTTGTGCATCGCCATGATCGCATGCTCATATCATCATACCACATTGCATTTGAGCATCGTCATATAATCATGCAATCTTGAAAATCCTCTCTTTGTTTTTTCTAAATATTTCCCGTGCTCATTTCAAATCAAAACCCCTGAACTTTTCTGGAATATTTTGTTTTGTCTAAAAACTATTTATAAAAGAATATTGAAAACCAACTAAATAAATAAAACTACATTCTATCGAGGGAGGCATCCGACCCGTAGGCCAGGCCACCTACTACCCTGGCAAAACTAAACGCGAACCCTAGACCTAAACCGGCCAGGCCCAAAGGCCTAGTCGGCTGAACCAAACCCTAGCCTAAACTAGTACCACCCAAAAACCCTAACCCTAGCCCTGCCTCCACCCGCCTTCACCTACCTAGACGCCACACTCGCTTGCGCACAACGACCACACCATCCCACCTGCCCTACCCTGATCCCACCTGACCCAACATGTCCCGCACCCACTACCCTACTACTGACATGCCACACCACCACGCGGGCCCACCCCATGAACCTCGCGTCGTCCTCCTGTCACCCACGAACCTTGCATCGATCCCCACCCCGTCGGCATCCCTGCTGATCCCCGAGGCCCCACTCACTGCCCCTGCCCTGTGCCGATAGCCGCAAGCGCATCTGCCTCCGATGCCAAGCTCCATCGTTGCCAAGCCCTACCTCGTCGCCCCACGACCTCCCCCTCGCCTGCAACCACTAGCGGCTGACGTGCCCTGTTGCCTCCGTCGGCCCCGAGTCGCCACCCATCGTCCGCGTCGTGACCCTCTTCTCTGCGCGAGCTCTGCCAACAACCGTCGGCATGCTGCCTTTCCCGAGCGCGCCCTGCAGAGCCATCCTCGCGAGAACCAAGCGACACCGTCGTCCGAGCTCTGCCACGCCGTCTCTCGCCTCCCCGTCCTCCCCACGACCGTCTCACCTCCGTCCTCTGCCATGATGCCGCACCTCCTCGTCCCGGTGCCTCCGGCCGAGCACCATCTTCCCAGTCGCCTTGGCAGCAGACCGCCAGTCACGCTGCCTGGGGTTTCCTATCATCGCCGGGTCAGCCAAGTGCTTCACCAAGCCTTCCTACCGGAACCTATGTTTGTAAACCCTGCTGGCCGGCGACCCTCGCCATGGAATACGCCGAGTTCCTCCTGCGCATGGGCCATCTCTGACGCCCTCTCCCCATGACCATGGTTGTCACAGTGATCTATCGATGGCTAGGTTGACCCGTGTACTGTCTGTGTTGGTCACTCAGCGCCACCAGCTTCCTCCGTAACAAGAGTTGACAAAGTGTGTCGCTGCCCGTCAAGATCTTCCGATGGACAAATATAACAAGTCGGACAAGTTTGTGTCAACACGCCACGACACATCAAGATTGGCGAGAGGGTACTCAAAGACCACCAACACAAGTTCGACATCCCGATAAAGCCAGAACATGGAAGAACCACCAAAAAGACTAGCTCGATGTCGATGGTTCCGAGGGATGACACGGTGCCACTCAAGACCCCTTCTCGGACCCCAGCCCCAAAGACCGAACCCTCGGCATGCCAAGTTCACCTTCCCGGATGCCATGAACTTCTTCAAGGATCCGAAGACCAATCTCGCTGAAGTCCAAACCCCGAGACCCAAAGACCTTCGCACCAATGTGTGGCCCCTTTTTCCAAGACCCATATTTTCATAATATATGTTGATGCATGTAAAATGCATACATGAACTTTGTAGTTTGTTAACATGTTTACCCACATATTTGCATCATATATAATGTTATATCCATGTTTTACATTGATTTTTGGGACCAATGATCCCCTTTATTTTGGTTATAACCCTGCAGGGCAGAAAAACCCTATTTTCAATGTTTTTGATGTTTCAGAACCTATATGAAGTCAAATGGACCTGAGCTTTTGGGGATGCCAATATTTATCCACGAGAAGCATCTAGAGCGCAAGAACCTCACATGGAGGGCCAGGAGGCCCAAAAGAGCCCGGGTGGCGCGCCCAGCTCAGGGGCGCACCACCTGCCCTATTTTCCTCCTTGGTAGTATGATCGACTTGCTCCTACGATTTTCTCTTGACCTAAAAATCCATATATAAGGATCTCCCGGGGAGTCCTCAACACAAGGGAGGCAGAGATAGAAAACACCAAGAATAGAGAGTCTGCTGGCCACCGTCGGAGGAAGATTGGAGGGGGAACTGCTGCCAGAATCGCCTCTAGATGCCTCTCCTCATTCACCAACGCCTCCTCATCGCTCTCCATGATGAGAGGGGAGTAGTACATCCCCTAGACTTTGGGTTTATATTGGTAACTTGATCTAATATCTCCATGTATGATCATTGCTGAAGTCCATATGATGTGCCTTGCATGAGTATGGAACTATCTATATAATTCCTATGGTGGATGTTGTGTTATGAGATAGTACTTTGAAAGTATCATATGGGCACCTAGAGGGGGGGGTGAATAGGTGCTACTTCAAATTTTACTCCTTTTCAAATTAGGGTTTGACATGAAAGGTAAATTCTCTAGATTATGCAACTAAGGTGAATTTACCTATATGTAAAACTAGCACATACACTAAACAAGAACAAGTGAAGTAAAGTTCAGTAAAGGATATAAGTAACCAAAGTGGAGCACGCGGAGACACAAGGGTTTGTTTCCCGTAGTTCCTTCCTTTTGAGGGGAAGTACATCTACATTTGGAGAGGGGGTGGTTTAAAACCACCAACGCCACGAGAGGCCTCCCTTGTTCTCCGATGAACCTCACCCCAAAGGGTTCGATTCACCTCTTCCACTATATCGGCAACCTTTGAGGTGGAAGACGGCACCTTTACAACAAGTTCGAGGCACACATCCACAACCTAATCGGAGGCTCCCAAATACAAGCAAGCTGTCAAACAATCAAAGACAAGATTGTAAGAACCAAATCAAAAGCTAGGGTTTCCAAAGAAACACTAGAGCAAGGGGGACCTCAAGTGAATGAGGAGGAAATGAAGATCTCTCTTGGTGAAGCTGTAGATCAAGGCCTCCTCCTTCGATTCTCCAAAGATCAATGACTTTGGATGGTTGGATGAAGAGATATTGTTGATTTGGTGGCTCAAATGGTGTTGGAGTTCATGAGTGGGTCGAGCAGCTGGAGGAAAGGGATAAGGTCCCCTATTTATAGGCCACCACTCACTGAACCGTTTTCTGACCGTTGGAGAACTTGTCACATCGGAGACTCTGGTGTGGAGGCCGGAGACTCCGGTCTACAAAGGAGACTCCGGCCAATCTCCGGACCGAGCTCTGGACCACCATAGAGACTGCCCCAGCCGCCCTAGGAAAAACTCCTCCGGAGACTCTTCATAGTTTCCGGACCCTGTGGACCGGAGACTCCAGTCCAGCCACACCGGAGACTCTGGTCTGAGGCTTGGACCGGAGACTCCAGACAGTCTCTGATTGATCTCCGGACCCCCATACAGAAGGTCCCAAGATGATTTCTAGAGGCCCCTCCGGAGATTCGTGGGGAAACTCCGGACCACACCGGAGACTCCGTGCAGTCGAGCCAGGAGACTCAGTGCAGAGTTCGAGCTTGCATATGTTGCAGGTATAATTCCGCAAGTCAAGGGTCCTTTTCACTTTGCATTATATCAACCTGTAGACATTAGCATACTGTAAAATGATCTACGAGTTGTTAACTTACACCAAAAGTGATTAAGACAGTAAATGTCCTTTCAATCTCCCTATTTTTGGTGTTCGATGACAACAAGTGATTTTGCATGGAATTATTTGTAATAAGATATGATAGTGAATAACAATGCTCCCCCTCACTATGTGCACTAGGATAAGCAAGTAAAACATGCACGACAGGTAATAGATGCTAAACATAGTTCTCACACAAGTTACAATAGCATAGGAGCAAACATGTCCTCACACACATAGTATCTCACAAACCAAGGCAACATAAATAAAATAAAGTTCGAGATTCAAACAATAAGCATAAAAGACAAATCCAAGACCATGCAAATCCTGATGACAATGTCTTCTCCCCCTTTGGCATCGAACGCCGAAAAAGGGAAAAGACCTACGCTAGCGCCCCAAAGGATCAGTAGTTCTCGTCATCATCATCCTCATCCATGTCCTGATCCTCGTCATCATCCTCCTCATAGTAATCATCCTCATCTGTAGCAGCTGGTCCTTTGCCGTGAGGGCGAGAAGATGTACCCTGGTACCCAAATCCTGAGGTGACATCAGAGAAGGTCTGCTAGTCCACCAAGCTGTCCTGTTGGGAATTCCATGCCCCAAAGGAGAGTGTATAGTCAGACTCAGTGGAAGGGTGAGATCCATGCTCATAGGTCTAATCATCCTCTCCTTCCTCATCCTCCGCTTCTCCCTGAGCCTTGAGTTCCTTAAGTAGTTTCTCCATACGATGGTTGCTCTTGTAGGAGGCATGTTGTTGCTTGCGGATGTCCACATTCATACAATAGAGGGTCCTCTCCCAGAATGAGGCCTTCTTGACCTTCTCATGTACATACTCGCGTGTCATGGGAGGCATGGGTGCATTAGAGGCACTCTTCCTCTGAGCCCTAGGAGGAGAGGGGGCCCTCTCGGTCTCAGTGATCTCTTCCTCCTCATTGGCATATGAGCGTCTAGGAGGAGGCCCCATGCATCCTTTCTGCTGCAGTGATACAAGAGTATGCTTCGTAAGGTTGGGAGCCATAGCAAGTGATGACCCACAAGTATATGGGGTGTATCGTAGTACTTTCGATAAATAGGAGTGTCCCAACAAGGAGCAGGAGGTGTTGACTAGTGGTTTGGAGCAGGAATTCTCTGTAAATACTTAGCAAACAGATTTTTAGGTTTTTTTTGATAATGCAAAGAAATAAAGTGCAAGTAAATAAAGACAACAAATAAATGCATCGAGTGGCTCAATCCTTTCTTAGCAAAGGACAAGCCGGTTGTATTACTTATGAGGACCAAACATTCTCGAGGACACATGGGAATAGTGTCAAGTGATTTCACTTCATATAGTTGATTAAACTTCTTTGGTTGGATAAGTGTTGTGTGGGTGAACCTGTGCTAATGTACCGACCTTACTTGGAATAATACATACTTGTGATAAAACCCCTTGCAACCATCCTCAACTACAAGAAAGTAATTAAGATAAAAACCTAACTACAACATTAAACTCTGAGATCCGACACTCTCTTGTGCAAAGGTTTCCTAACGGGGGTTTCAAGTTTCTGTCACACTGGCAACCCCACAATTAGTATACAAATACACAATTCATTCCCCTAGGCCCATAAATGGTGAAGTATCATGTAGTCGACGTTCACATGACACCACTAGAAGAATAGCACCACAACTTAAATATCAACCATTGACTATTACTTCAACACAATTCCACTACAAACAACATGACTTCCCCCATGTCCTCAAGAACTAAACGAACTAATCATGAGACATCATATGGATCAAGATCAGAGATGATATAATGGTGAATAACAATCTGAACATAAACAATAATTCAATGGTTCCACTCACAAGCATCAACAACAAAAGTAATTACCACCGGGAAAGTTTCCCCTAAGAACTATGCAAGATTGAACACAATTGTTACAATGGGATGGAGTGGTGATGATGGTTGATGATGGATCAGTTGATTACAGAGCTTCGTTGGGAGACCCCAAGAGGAAGGTGTGATGAGCACAGTAGCAAGTTTTCCCTTAGTAAGAAACCAAGGTTATTGAACCAGTAGGAGGAAGGAAACGACTCAAAGGTGTTGCTAGCAACTTGGAAACCTGCACAACACAAACTCAAGGCTTTGACCCAACGAATAGCGAGATTGTTAATTTCACCAGTTTGCTAAAAACAAAGGATTAACTTTATGGTGTGGAAGGTAATAGTGGTTTGTAGAAAGTAAACTGTAACGATGGAAGATGTATCAATGGTAAATATTGGAGCGGGGTCCATAGTTCACTAGAGGTGTTATCCTTAAGATAAACAAACATGGCATGCTGGGTAAACAAATTACAGCAGGGCAATTGGAAGGACTGAGCAAGGCATAACAATGCAATACTAGACATTCATGATCCTATGAGATAAAATTGGGCAATACAACAAGATACATAGACCATCATCCAACTGCATCTATGACTAGTAATCCACCTTCAGGTTATCATCCGACCCCCCCTACGGTATTAAGTTGCAAGCAACGGATAACTGCTTTAAGCAAAGTGTGTAAGGTAAACAATCCACTTGTTCCATGAACAAGAGACCGTTGTTTTCTCCCTAGTAGCAACAACACATCTAAAACCTTAGAGATTTCTGTCACTTCCCTTAGATTAAATAGCGGCATGAACCCACTATCGAGCTCTTGGAGTCACTAGCATCTACTTGTCCAAGATAGCTACTAGAAACGGAGAGTATGCAAGATCTCAAACAACACAGACATGATAGAATCAATAAGACAAAACCATTAATCGATCTGACGTAGTAATCTCAATATCCATCAGACCCCCACAAACACAACATGCATGATTACAAATAGATGATCTTGATCATAAACGGAGGTTACAAGATCTAAACATGGTAGCACAAAGGAGGAGATACAACCATCTAGCTACTACATGGACCCGTAGTCCAAGGTGGAACTACTCACAATTCATACCGTAGGCTGGCATGATGAAGAAGAAGAAGGCCTCCGGGGTGATGTCCCCTCCGACAAGTTGCCGGGAAGAGCTTCAGATCCCCCGATCTAGGGACGATGGTGGCGGTGGCTACGGACTGTTTCGTTGAATATTGATCGGATACTTAGGGTTTTGGTATCGGGGGGGGGGTGGTCTTTATAGGCGAAGAGGCGAGGCAGGCGTGGGCAAGACTTCTGTGCTGGCTAGGGTTAGCCGCGCATCCAGGGGGTGTAGCCTCCTGGTGGCTCCCCTCCGTATCGTATTCTGGCTCCGTGTTCCCACGGTAAAATATTGACTTTGGCTTTTGTCCCGTCCAATTCCGAGAATATTGATATTTTCCTTTTCTGGAACAAAAAACAGAAGAAAATAGGCAACTGGTACTGTGGCATCTTGTCAATAGTTTAGTCTAGAAAAACATATAAAACACCTCAAAGTATAGACAAAGCAAAACAAAGTAGATACTAAACAATCATGGAACATCAAAAATAATAGATACGTTTTCAACGTATCAAACATCTCCAAGCTTAACTCCTGCTCGTCCTCGAGTAGGCAAGTGATAAAAATAATAATTTTTGAGGTGACATGCACCATCAAAATCAAGATCAAACTATTTGCAAGCATTTAAAGTTGGGATTAAAGAACTCTAAACAGGAGCATGAAAGATGGAGTTCTAACAGTAAGACAAAGTAACTATGCATGCAACATGAAAGGCTACAAACAAAGATCATGAATAACATGCATCGAAAAACGTTTGTTTGTTTCACATATAGAAAACATAGCATAGTGGCATTTAGCTTGTCCCTCATAGAGTAGCAAATAGATGCATATGACACCTTCAAACTTCATAAGAGTGACTAGATACAAATAGCACAAGAACAAGTAATATCAACAATATGCATCAATCAATAAGTTTTGGGACAATGCACATAGAACTAAGAATGGAAACTATGTGTTGTGGATATACCAAATAGGTATACCTACGACATAGTCTCATACCGGCAAGCCTGGGTGGACCATAGTTGGTGGTTAGGCCTATGGCATAACCGGGCGGCCCAGTTGCTGATAGACAAGACGGAGGTCCAGCAGGGATAAAGGAAGGCGACGTGCCACCGCCGTAGATGGAAGCCGGAGCCTTGGAGGACACGAAGACTAGTTAGTGTTAGTCTAGGAATTCGTAACTGTATCTGGCTGGGACTCTCCATGTAACCCTAGGTCTTGGCGCTCTTATAAGCCGGCCTACGGGAGCCTTTAGGGCACAATAACAACAAGTGCATATAACTACTCGCACACAGCGAACCCCTAATCATGTAACTCGACGTATTGCCATTATAGTGATTTATAGAAGGAGTAGGATCTTGCCACCGTCATGAGATCTGAACCTGGGTAAACTGTGTCAAGCCAACCCGGACGCTCTCCGTCTTCCCCCCACGTCTCTAAACTGGCCGTTGGGATACCCCTATGGCGTACGTGTCGACAATACCATGACATCGGCGACCCCGACGTCAGTCGCCGGATCCATCGTCACCGCGTCACCCGCGGGCGCCATCACCCAAGTCTCCAATGTGGGGGACTTCAAGTATCCTTCCATCCTTGGGATCTTCGACTCCAATTCCGGATCGGAGAACTCCGACGACCTCCACGCCGGATCTGGTCGCTACGTCACGACCTACATGGCGAGCAGCACGAACGCCCCGCCAGACCCCTTCACCACGCCGATCCCGCCGTCTGCGACGGCAACGGAGGTTGAAGAACTCCGCCTACGAATAGAGGCGGTCCACAAGGAACAAGCCGAGCGCGATTTTTTTTGCCTTGAGCAGGTAACGACGCAGGAGCTCTCGCGCTACCACCAACTTCGCATCAGGTCGCGCCTGAACCCCACCGTTCAGGGTCACGCCCTGAAATTCGATGACGAGAGCGACCCGGACCGCGTGGCCGATCGCATGATCTGCGAGAAAACGCCACCAGGAGGAAGCACTCGACCACCACCAGGCGCGTCAGCGAACGGCGCTCCCCCACTACCGCCTGGCCGCATGCCCCCTCCAAACCAACCGAGGATCATGATCTCCGCGTAGGAGCGGGACACGAACGACCTCCCGTTGTTCTCCACTCCGATGGACAATGTCATCGCGAGTCGAGCCACGGTCGACAACATCAACGTGACCGGGGAAGGCGCCCTGCAGATCCAGTACACCAGGGCCTTACTCGCCAAGGCCGTCGAGCAACAAGCTGCGGGAGCATACTCGTGGGGACGCGTCTACTCCCGCTCGTCAGGAAGCAGGGCGGCCTCGAGCGGCCTCGACAGGGTTCACCCCCTTCTTCATGGTGTACGGCGTTGAGGCCGTCATGCCAACCGACCTCGAGCACGACTCGTCGTTGGTGGTCAACTACGCGGAGGACGATAACGAGCTCGCACGCCAGGACGAGGTAGACCAGCTCGATGAAGCACGCGACCTAGCTCGCTCCCACACCGCCATCTACCAGCAAGGACTTCTCCGCTACCACAGTCGGCGAGTCCAAACTCGCACCTTCCAGGAAGGCGACCTGGTCTTGCGTCTGTTCGAGGACAAGAAGGTCATGCACAAGCTCTCTACCCCTTGGGAGGGACCATTCACCATTGGGCGAGTCCTGGGCAACGATGCCTACTACCTCATCGACGTCTAAGGCGACGGAAAACTCGACGTCAAGCGGCCATGGAATGTAAACCTCCTTCGGAAGTTCTACTCCTAGAACTCCAGACATGTACCTCCTGCCCGCTATGAAATAAAGAAGATCGATTCGCACAAATTGTGTCCACTCTCCATACCTTGTGCCATTCGCACTCGTAATAACAACACTATGCTACTCGCGGAAGTCGACCCTTGGTCACGCGATCGACACGGCCAAGTAGTGCGGTACGAGGGCACCGAAAATTCTCGGGCCTTGTATCGTCCACGAAAAAATCCAACCCGGAGTGTAACACCCTCAGAATCGGTCCTATACAAGTTTGAGCAAAATTTGCCAAACCCGCATAGAAACGATTCAAAGGTGCCACCAGCACTTTAAATGCGGGTGGAAAAGCAGTAATAACATTACACAACAGTCCTCGATGGGACCCACGAGCAGATATATATAGCAGCGACTCAAAGAGTCAAGAATACGAATATAATATACAAGATCCAAATCACCTTGAAAGCGGTAGAGCGCCTGACTACGGACAAAGCAAATGGGGCTAAGAGCCCCAAGAATAACCAATGGCGTCCATAACCTGCCAGGCCAAGCGGAAGGGTAACCCGCTAACGGCGTCGATCTCAAAACCTGCTTAACAAAAAGGGTGCCGGCAAAGGGCAAAGGTAAAACAAAGAAGGAGCGTCGATCTTGAGGCGATACAGGCGAGGCTAGAATTCGGTCCTCGCCTACATAGGTATGGTGGACTGGCGGCGTGAGCATGCGCTAAACAACCTATAGAGACTCAAACAACAAGCGGTTATCGAGAGGGTAAGAATGACCTAACCGGATCCAACCCGGTTATTACCAAACAAACCCATCTGGTGTTTCCCCTCGAGACCAAACGAGAAGTCAACCGAGGAACTCACAGTTGGCAATTTTATTTATTGGTTATCGTTATTTAGCTACTAGTCGGTATAGATAATCGCCGATAAACAGTGGGCACTTTTAGTTAACCATTCCGTGATAGTTGCAACAAATTACTAATCAGATACAGATAGCATGAGATATCCCATAAAACCCAGCAGTTGTTGGTACTTTTATTCAGCCAAGTCGTTGTAGTTGCAATACTTACTAATCAGATACATTTGTCGCAAGCGACGATCAAACAAGCAATTGTGGGCAGTATTAATTAGCCATTCCATTATAGTAAAGCTGATTACTAGTCATTATAAGTCAAATTTATAACAGTAAACTTTAGTTATGCTTGTCTATGATCGAGAATCTTGTGCTCCAAGTCGTCCATATCCATGGACACGGCTTTGAGAAAGTTTTACCCGCCGGGTGCACCAATAGCAACACACGCTCGATCAACCTCGGAAAAACCAAAACAAAACCCAACGAGGCTTTCACGAGAACAATCACGATTCAGAAATATTTCAGGGGCCACCCTTAAGTAGAACCATAACGGAGTAAGCAAGCTCGAGACGGCCTCAAGGTTTGGCGGGACGGCTGTGAACGATGGGAACCCCAAACGGGCTTGTCGACACATGAAATCGTGGTCCGATCCTAAATAAAGACAAGGTGCTATCCGCACAATCGTAAATAAAGCAAAGAAAGCATGGCATAAGTACAGATCGTAAATAAAACCTCAAACTAGTTTGTGGCCCCAAGAAATAAGAATGAATCAAGCTCTCAGGGGTCCCATATACCTCCGGATGTGGATAGCGCATAAAAAAACAAGGAGCAGTGTATCAAGTACTCGGGGTCTTACGGGACACAAGTGGGCGTTCGGAAAACAAATATTATCTATCACCCACCGATGCCTCGCTTAATTCAATTTTAGTTGTTAAGCGAGAATAATGAACAATAAGTAAAACTAGGATCAACTCCAACATCAACATGCGGCAATACATCAAAGAATCGTGGCATTTGACACATCAACACTTGAGCAAGGCTACGCAAGAGCCAACTATCTACCAAACAACGAGGTAATAGGGTGTGTCCAAGGCAATATAGGGCTGCAAAGGATTTCACAGATACGATAACTAAAGCATCGCAACACGAGATAGCAATAGATCAGGAGGGAATAAATACTATAAAAGTAAGATAGGTAGAAAGAGGGAGATGCTCGCCTGAAAACATTGTCGAAGGTTTTCCCCGAAGATCGGGATGAAGCTCACATCGACTCAACGGCCTTATCCGCGAAGAACCAAAACACTAGAAGAAACACCGGATGCAATATTTAATACAACGGCAGAAGATCGGCATGATGCATGCATGATGTGTGGCATGACAAAGGTGCGATGCATTTAGGTCATGTTAAGCGGAACCGTTAAGCAATTAATTAGGTGGTTCAAGTTGTTTAAACCCCCGCATATTAAATGTTGTTTAGCAAGTCAACAGGCGGAACCGGTTCTCTACACATGTTTAGATGAGGCCAATATGAGACTAGTTTTGCCCGCATATGGGCCCCATATTTAATTATGAGGTGAATCGGCATAAGGCCCCCAAACCACAGATATGCATGCGAGATGACATTTAAACATGCAACAAGTTGTTATGTTATAAAATAGGGTTCGAGGAAAGGGTCACACATTTAGGGTTCGGCGATCTTGGTTCCGGGGTTCGGGGTTGGTCTCGGGTTTAGGGTTCGGTTCGGTTCGTGCGAAGCGTTCTCGGGTTCTGGGGTAGATCTTGCCGCGTCCGGGAAGCAGAGCTCGGGTCGGTGTCGGGGCGCGTCGGATTCTTCGTGGTTGTTCTTGTCGCATGCAGATCTTGTCGGGTCCCATAGGGTCGGTCTTGCCGTTGCGAGGGTCTTGTCGAGGCCCGCGCCATCGAGTCGGTCTTGGCTTCGGGGTGAAGTACCTGGCGTCCGGGGTGCGGTACTTGCGGCACCGGGGCGATCTTGGCGTCCTTCCGGTTTGGGTTTGGCGTTCGAGGGAGGTACTTGTCGTTCTCGGGGCGTACTTGGTGGTCATCGGGTCCGGACTTCGCCGGGATCGGTCTTCGGTCTTCCATGGTTGAGCACCCGCGGTTCTCGGCGGTCTTGTAGATGGACCCCGGGTTTAGGGCCTCGGCGTCGGGGTTGTGGGCGAACTTGGGGTGCTCCAAGTCGACCCTAAGGTACACATACGGACCCACATGGCATAAACACACGAGCACACACGGACGCGCACATGGAGGCGGGACCCACAGGACGACGTGGCGGCTTGGGCGCGACCGGGGAGGAGGAAGACGCGGTCCGGGGACGGCGAAGCGGCAATGGTCGACGACCGGCTTGGAGGTGACGGGGGCTGGCAGAGCTCGCGGAGGTGGAGCACAGGCGGCGCCGAGGTGGCGGTGCGGGCGCCTGCGGCGAGGGGCGCGAGCATGGAGGAAGCTCGCGAGGGACGGAGGAGAGGGGGTGAGGCGGGGCCGGCGGTCGGTGGGGTGGAGGCGTGAGCCTGGGCGGCCGGAGGCGAGGCGGAGCCAGGGTTGGCGGGGCGCGAGGCCGCAGGGTGAGGAGCGAGGCGGGCGGCCAGCGCTGAGGTGCTCGCGGCGGGCGAGGTGGTCCGGCGGGGCGCGGCGGGCAGGGATTGAGCGTGCGCTCGAGGGCAGGGCGGCTCACGAGGCGGAGCGGGGTGGTGCTGCTTGAGCGGCGGCGTACTGGCGGCGGCGCGAGGGCGGCAGGTGGGGATGCGGGCGGCGGGCGGCCGCCGAGGCGGAGGCGGCGGGGAAGGGTGGTTGCGGAGGCGGGAGCTGCAGAGGGTCGGGGAAGGAGAAAGGAGGAGATGGGCGCGCGAGGTGGGGCGGGTGGTGGTCTGGGGTGGCTGAGGGTGCCAGGCGGGCAGGCGGTGGGCGGCTGACCCGGGTGGGACCCAGGGGCAGTGCGTGGGGCGTGCTGAGCGTGTGTGAGGGAGAGAGGTGAGTTGAGAGGGCTGTGGGTCGGTTTAGTGGGTGGGGTGAGAGGAGGAGGACAAGTGGCGGGCTAGGAGTGGTCAGGGAAGAGGGAAAAATGAGGTGGCGTGTGGTTGGACAGGGGTGAGGTGGAGGAGAGGGTAGATTTTGGGTAGACTTAGGATTTAGATGGGGATGGATAGGTGAGGTGGCGGTGGGTATAGTTTGGGTGAGAGGGTGAGGTGGCAGTCTGCCGTTGGTGGGTAGGAATAGATTGGGTGGAACTAGGATTTAGCAAGGCTGGTTTGGGTTGGACCGATTGTGTTATACGGGGGTGGTCGTTCGGGTCGGGCTGGCCCGTTCGACTGCCCCCACTAAAACAAATTAAATCTTTTATTTAATTTCATTGGGCCGTTTGCAACCCGAATGCAACAAAACAAAATACTCCGGAGCCCCGGGGTTGGCGTTTGAATAAAGCTTGGGCGTTTTAGAAAACAAAACGGGCTTATGCACAGTTTTAGCAAACAATGCATGATGATGACGATGCAATGCACAAATTCAACGCGATTTTCTAGTAGTGGTTTTGCGGGATGCCACACCGACACCACTAACAATGGATCTCGCCTCGAGATCCGCCTCAAGGTACCGGAAGGAAGGTCGGCGATCATCTTCTTGCTTCGTAGATCTCGCGACACCACTAACAAAAGGTCGTTGACCGTCCGTCAAGAGAGCACTCGGGATAAACAACGAAGTTAAAGGTAAGGCCACCTCTAACTTCAGCGGAAGGAGTAAAATTGCATCGATCCACCATTCAATGTACATAAGCGAATGATAAGAGTAGTGGTATGGTCGCGACTCCATCCCGCACTCAAAGCATTACCCTGTACACGAACAGATAGATTATGCAACCAACCCTCGGATTCAGACTGAAGATCTCGACAAGCGAGGTTCGGAACAAGGAGTGATGCAGACTCTGCATCGGATCTGGCGTAGAGGATGTCGTCGCGTCGGAAAACACCGGAAGGCTCAAACAAGGAATAAAGAATGGTGCCACGACAAAGATCACTCAGCGAAGACCGGATGATAGAACACCGCTGACAAAGGAGGAAGCGAAACCCTAAAAGGCAATGAACCCAACCAGAAATCCCGGACTCGCAGAAAAGATAAGAGGCAGATTCAAAACACGCCGAGGTAAGAGGAGATCAGTAGAGGGTAAGGAGTAAAATCGGACCTAATCGAACTATCCAACCGATTTTCAAAATAGTTTTGACACTCTACTTGCCGTTAGCTAGGTTATCCTCTGAGGTTGGACTTGTGGGTATCGAAGCTGAGCTCGATACCACTGTAACACCCTCGAATCGGTCCTATACAAGTTTGAGCAAAATTTGCCAAACCCGCATAGAAACGATTCAAAGGTGCCAGCACTTTTGCGGGTGGAAAACGAAGTAATAACATTACACAACAGTCCTCGATGGGACCCAAGGCAGATATATATAGCGACTCAAAGAGTCAAGAATATGTATATAATATACAAGATCCAAATCACCTTGAAAACGGTAGAGCGCCCGCTACGGACAAGAAGCAAATGGGGCTAAGAGCCCAAGAATAACCAATGGCGTCCATAACCCTGCCCAGGCCAAGCGGAAGGGTAACCACTATGCGTCGATCTCAAAACCTTAACAAAGGGTGCCACAAAGGGCAAAGTAAAACAAAGAAGGGCGTCGATCACGAGGCCAAGACAGCGAGGCTAGAATCGGCGGTCCTCGCCTACATAGGTATGGTGGTGCGGCAGTAGATGCGCTAAACAACCTATAGAGACTCGAAACTGGCGGTTATCGAGAGGGTAAGAATGACCTAACGGATCCAACACAAGCTATTACCAAACAAACCCATCTCGGTGTTTCCTCGAGACCAAACGAGGAAGTCAACCGAGGAACTCACACAGTTGGCAATTTTATTTATTCGGTTATCGTTGCAGCAGTTACTAGTCAGGTATAGATAATCGTCCTGATAAAGTAAACAGTGGGCACTTTTAGTTAACCATTCCGTGATAGTTGCAACAAATTACTAATCAGATACAGATAGCATGAGATATCCCATAAAACCCAGCAGTTGTTGGTACTTTTATTCGGCCAAGTCGTTGTAGTTGCAATACTTACTAATCAGATACATTTGTCGCAAGCGACGATCAAACAAGCAATTGTGGGCGATTAATTAGCCATTCCATTATAGTAAAGCTGATTACTAGTCATTATAAGTCAAATTTATAACAAGAAACTTTAGTTATGCTTGTCTATGATCGAGATATCGTGCTCCAAGTCGTCCATATCCGGACACGGCTTTGAAAGTTTTACCGGCCGGGTGCACCAATAGCAACACACGCCGATCAACCTCGGAAAAACCAAAACAAAACCCAACGAGGCTTTCACGACCGAACAATCACAGATTCAGAAATATTTCAGGCCACCCTTAAGTAGAACCATAACGGAGTAAGCAAGCTCGAGACGGCCTCAAGGTTTAGCGGGACGGCCGTGAACGATCGGGAACCCAAACGGGCTTGTCGACACCACAAATCGTGGTCCGATCCTAAACAAGACATGTGCTATTCGCCGACAATCGTAAATAAAGCAAGAAAGCATGGCATAAAATGCAGGATCGTAAATAAAACCTCAAACTAGTTTGTGGCCCCAAGAAATAAGAATGAATCAAGCTCTGGCTCAGGGGGGTCCCATATACCTCCCGGATGTGGATAGCGCGCAAAAACAAGGAACAGGTATCAAGTACTCGGGGTCTTACGGGACACAAGTGGGCGTTCGGAAAACAAATATTATCTATCACCCACCGATGCCTCTGCTTAATTCAATTTTAGTTGTTAAACAGAAAGTACAGTGAACAATAAGTAAAACTAGGATCAACTCCAACATCAACATGCGGCAATACATCAGCAACTGTGGCATTTGACGACACACATCAGCACTTGAGCAAGCAGCTACGACGCGCAAGCCCAACTATCTACCAAACAACAGGTAATAGGGTGTGTCCAAGGCAATATAGGGCTGCAAAGGATTTCACGGGTACGATAACTAAAGCATCGCAACACAGATAGCAATAGATCAACAGGAGGGAATAAATACTATAAAAGTAAGATAGGTAGAAAGAGGGAGATGCTACTTTGAAAACATTGTCGAAGGTTTTCCCCGAAGATCGGGACGAAGCTCACATCGACTCAACGGCCTTATCCGCGAAGAACCAAAACACTAGAAGAAACACCGGATGCAATATTTAATACAACGGCAGAAGATCGGCATGATGCATGCATGATGTGTGGCATGACAAAGGTGCGATGCATTTAGGTCATGTTAAGCGGAACCGGGGTTCCGGCAATTAATTAGGTGGTTCAAGTTGTTTAAACCCCCGCATATTAAATGTTGTTTAGCAAGTCAACAGGCGGAACCGGTTCTCTACACATGTTTAGATGAGGCCAATATGAGACTAGTTTTGCCCGCATATGGGCCCCATATTTAATTATGAGGTGAATCGGCATAAGGCCCCCAAACCACAGATATGCATGCGAGATGACATTTAAACATGCAACAAGTTGTTATGTTATAAAATAGGGTTCGAGGAAAGGGTCACACATTTAGGGTTCGGCGATCTTGGTTCCGGGGTTCGGGGTTGGTCTCGGGGTTTAGGGTTCGACGGTTCGTCTCGGCGGAAGCGTTCTCGGGTTCTGGGGTAGATCTTGCCGCGTCCGGGAAGCAGAGCTCGGGTCGGTGTCGGGGCGCGTCGGATTCTTCGTGGTTGTTCTTGTCGCATGCAGATCTTGTCGGGTCCCATAAATTCGGTCTTCTTGCTGCGTAGGTCTTGTCGAGGCCCGCCATCAGTCGGTCTTGGCTTCGGGGTGAAGTACCTGGCGTCCGGGGTGCGGTACTTGCGGCACCGGGGCGATCTTGGCGTCCTTCCGGTTTGGGTTTGGCGTTCGAGGGAGGTACTTGTCGTTCTCGGGGCGTACTTGGTGGTCATCGGGTCCGGACTTCGCCGGGATCGGTCTTCGGTCTTCCATGGTTGAGCACCCGCGGTTCTCGGCGGTCTTGTAGATGGACCCCGGGTTTAGGGCCTCGGCGTCGGGGTTGTGGGCGAACTTGGTGCTCAAGTCGACCCTAAGGTACACACGACCCACATGGCATAAACACGAGCACACGGACGCCGCACATGGAGGCGGACCCACAGACGACGACGTGGCGGCTTGGGCGCGACCGGGGAGGAAGACGCGTCCGGGGATCGGCGGCGACGGCGTCGACGACCGGGCTTGAGGGTGACGGGGCAGCGTAGCTCGGAGGTGGCTCAAGGGGCGCCGAGGTGGCGGCAGGGGCGACGCTGGCGGGATGAGGGAGCAGCGGAGGAAGCTCGCGAGGACGGAGGAGAGCAGGGTGAGGCGGGCCGACGCGGTCAGTGGGGTGGGCGTGCTGGCCGGCAGGGCGGCGGAGCAGCAGACTTGGGAGCCAGGCGGGCCTGGCGAGGCGAGTGGGAGGAGGCAGGCGGTAAGGGCGAGGTGGGGAGTGCTCGGCAGCGAGTGGTCAGGCGGAGCAATGGCCGGGAGCCGGCGGCGCAGGGGCAGCGGCGGAGGCATGGGTGGTGAGCTGGCAGGCGCTCGGGCCAGGGCGGGCGAGGTGGGGATGCGGCGGGGGATGAGCCGCCGAGGGGGGGAGGGCGGCGAGAGGCGGCGGGGAAGGGTGGTTGCCGGAGGGGGCGGGGAGCTGCAGAGGGTCATGAGGGAAGGAAAGGAGGAGATGGGGCGCGCGCAGTGGGGCCGGGTGGTCGGGTCTGGGGTGGCTGGGTGCAAGGCGGGCGGTGGGGCAAGGTGACCTGGTGGGACCCAGGGGGAGTGGGGCGGCTTGGCGTGTGAGGGAGAGAGGTGAGTTGAGAGGGCTGTGGGTCGGTTTAGTGGGTGGGGTGAGAGGAGGAGGACAAGTGGCGGGCTAGGAGTGGTCAGGGAAGAGGGGAAAAATGAGGTGGCGGCGTGTGGTTGGACAGGGTGAGGTGGAGGGGGGAAGAGGGTAGATTTTTGGGTAGACTTAGGGTTTAGATGGGATGGATAGGTGAGGTGGCAGGTGGGTATAGTTTGGGTGAGAGAGGGTGTGGCGGCTGTTGGTGGGTAGGAATAGATTGGGTGGAACTAGGATTTAGCAAGGCTGGTTTGGGTTGGACCGATTGTGTTATACGGGTGGTCGTTGGTCGGGCTGGCCTGCTCGATCGCCTCACTAAAACAAATTAAATCTTTATTTAATTTCATTGGGCGTTTACAAACCAATGCAACAAAACAAAATACTCCGAGCCGGGTTGGCGTTTGAATAAAGCTTGGGCTTTAGAAAACAAAACGGCTTTGAAAACAGTTTTAGCAAACAATGCATGATGATGACGATGCAATGCACAAATTCAACGCGATTTTCTAGTAGTGGTTTTGCGGGATGCCACAATTCGACACCACTAACAATGGATCTCGCCTCGAGATCCGCCTCAAAATCCGGAAGGAAGGTCGGCGATTCTGTCTTCTTTGCTTCGTGTAGATCCTCGCGACACCACTAACAAAAGGTCGTTGACCCCGTCCAAGAGAGCACTCCGGATAAACAACGGACGGTTAAAGGTAAGGCCACCTCTAACTTCAGCGGAAGGAGTAAAATGCATCGATCCACCATTCAATGTACATAAGCGAATGATAAGAGTAGTGGTATGGTCGCGACTCCATCCCGCACTCAAAGCATTACCCCTGCACACGAGATAGATTATGCAACCAACCCGGATTCAGATCAAGATCTCGACAAGCGAGGTTCGGAACAAGGAGTGATGCAGACTCGCATCGGATCAGCGTAGAGGATGTCGCGTCGGAAAAACCGGAAGGCTCAAACAAGGAATAAAGAATGGTTCCACGCACAAAGATCACTCGCGAAGACCGGATGATAGAACACCGCTGACAAAGGAGGAAGCGAAACCCTAAAAGGCACGATTTTAACCCAACCACTAGAAATCTCGGACTCGCAGAAAAGATAAGAGGGATTCAAAACACGCCGAGGTAAGAGGAGATCGCGAGAGGGGTAAGGAGTAAAATCAGACCTAATCGTAACTATCCAACCGATTTTCAAAATAGTTTTGACACTCTACTTGGGTAGCTAGGTTATCCCACATTTGGACTTGTGGGGTATCGAATCGCCGAGCTCGATACCACTCAGTAACACCCTCAGAATCGGTCCTATACAAGTTTGAGCAAAATTTGCCAAACCGCATAGAAACGATTCAAAGGTGCCACCAGCACTTTCGCGGGTGGAAAACGAAGTAATAACATTACACAACAGTCCTCGATGGGACCCCAGCAGATATATATAGGCGACTCAAAGAGTCAAGAATATGTATATAATATACAAGATCCAAATCACCTTGAAAGCGGTAGCGCCGATCACGGACAAGAAGCAAATGGGGCTAAGAGCCCCAAGAATAACCAATGGCGCCCATAACCCTGCCAAGCGGAAGGGTAACCTCGCTAACGGCGCCGATCTCAAAACCTGCTTAACAAAGGGGTGCCGAAGGGCAAAGCAGTAAAACAAAGAAGGAGCGTCAAGATCGAGGCCAAGACACGGCGAGGCTAGAATTCGGCGGTCCTCGCCTACATAGGTATGGTGGACTGAGCGGCAGCGGCAGCATGCGCTAAACAACCTATAGAGACTCGAAACAACTGGCGGTTATCAGAGAGGGGTAAGAATGACCTAACCGGATCCAACCTGAAGCTATTACCAAACAAACCCATCCTGGTGTTTCCCCCTCGAGACCAAACGAGGAAGTCAACCGAGGAACTCACACAGTTGGCAATTTTATTTATTCGGTTATCGTTGCAGCAGTTACTAGTCAGGTATAGATAATCGTCCTGATAAAGTAAACAGTGGGCACTTTTAGTTAACCATTCCGTGATAGTTGCAACAAATTACTAATCAGATACAGATAGCATGAGATATCCCATAAAACCCAGCAGTTGTTGGTACTTTTATTCAGCCAAGTCGTTGTAGTTGCAATACTTACTAATCAGATACATTTGTCGCAAGCGACGATCAAACAAGCAATTGTGGGCAGTATTAATTAGCCATTCCATTATAGTAAAGCTGATTACTAGTCATTATAAGTCAAATTTATAACAGTAAACTTTAGTTATGCTTGTCTATGATCGAGATACTGTGCTCCAAGTCGTCCATATCCGCGGACACGGCTTTCAGAAAGTTTTACCGGCGGTGCACCAATAGCAACACACGCCGATCAACCTCGGAAAAACCAAAACAAAACCCAACGAGGCTTTCACGACCGAACAATCACAGATTGAAATATTTCAGGCCACCCTTAAGTAGAACCCATAGCGGAGTAAGCTCGAGACGGCCTCAAGGTTTGGCGGGACGGTGTGAACGGGGAACCCCAAACGGGGCTTGTCGACACATGAATCGTGGTCCGATCCTAAACGATGAAGTGTGCTATCCGCACAATCGTAAATAAAGCAAAGAAAGCATGGCATAAGCAGGATCGTAAATAAAACCTCAAACTAGTTTGTGGCCCCAAGAAATAAGAATGAATCAAGCTCGCTCGGGGTCCCATATACCTCCGGATGTGGATAGCCGAAAAAACAAGGAATGTATCAAGTACTCGGGGTCTTACGGGACACAAGTGGGCGTTCGGAAACAAATATTATCTATCACCCACGATGCCTCCGCTTAATTCAATTTTAGTTGTTAAACAGAAAGTAAAGTGAATAAGTAAAACTAGGATCAACTCCAACATCAACATGCGGCAATACATCAAGAATCGGTGGCATTTGACGACACATCAGCACTTGAGCAAGCAGCTACGACGCGCAAGCCCAACTATCTACCAAACAACAGGTAATAGGGTGTGTCCAAGGCAATATAGGGCTGCAAAGGATTTCACGGGTACGATAACTAAAGCATCGCAACACAGATAGCAATAGATCAACAGGAGGGAATAAATACTATAAAAGTAAGATAGGTAGAAAGAGGGAGATGCTCGCCTGAAAACATTGTCGAAGGTTTTCCCCGAAGATCGGGACGAAGCTCACATCGACTCAACGGCCTTATCCGCGAAGAACCAAAACACTAGAAGAAACACCGGATGCAATATTTAATACAACGGCAGAAGATCGGCATGATGCATGCATGATGTGTGGCATGACAAAGGTGCGATGCATTTAGGTCATGTTAAGCGGAACCGGGGTTCCGGCAATTAATTAGGTGGTTCAAGTTGTTTAAACCCCCGCATATTAAATGTTGTTTAGCAAGTCAACAAAGTGAACGGTTCTCTACATGTTTAGATGAGGCCAATATGAGACTAGTTTGCGCATATGGGCCCCATATTTAATTATGAGGTGAATCGGCATAAGGCCCCCAAACCACGATATGCATGCGAGATGACATTTAAACATGCAACAAGTTGTTATGTTATAAAATAGGGTTCGAGGAAAGGGTCACACATTTTAGGGTTCGGCGATCTTGGTTCCGGGGTTCGGGTTGGTCTCGGGTTTAGGGTTCACGTTCGTCTCGGAAGCGTTCGGTTCGGGTAGATCTTGCCGTCCGGAAGCGAGCTTTGCGGTGTCGGGCGTCGGATTCTTCGTGGTTGTTCTTGTCGCATGATCTTGTCGGGTCCCATAGGGTCGGTCTTGCCGCTGCGAGTCTTGTCGAGCCGCGCCATCGAAGTCGGTCTTGGCCCGGGGTGAAGTACCGGGCGTCCGGTGCGGATTTATGCACCGGGCGATCTTGGCGTCCTTCCGGTTTGGTTTGGCGAGGAGGTACTTGTCGTTCTCGGGCGCATTTGGTGGTCATCGGGGACTTCACGGATCGGTCTTCGGTCTTCCATGGTTGAGCACCCATGGTTCTCGGTCTTGTAGATGGACCCGGGTTTAGGGCCTCGGCCGGGTTGTGGGCGAACTTGGGGTGCTCCAAGTCGACCTTAAGGTACACGGACCCACATGGCATAAACACGAGCACACACGACGCACATGGAGGCGGGACCCACAGACGACGTGGCGGCTTGGCGCGACCGGGAGGAGGAAGACGTCCGGGGGATCGGCGCGGCGGCGGTCGACCGGGCTTGAGGGTGACGGGAGCGGCAGAGCTCGCGGGAGGTGCAAAGGCCGGCGCCGAGGGCGGTGGCTGGCGCGTCAAGGCGCGAGGGCAGCCAGCGGAGGAAGCTCGCAGGGACGGAGGAGAGCGAGGTGGCGGGCCGACGCGTCGGGTGGAGGCGTGGCCTGAGGCGGCCGGGGCGAGCAGCGAGGCGGCCCGGGTTAGGCGAGGCATGGCGCAGTGGAGGGAGCAGGCGGCAGCCGGAGGCGCATGGCCAGTGTCTGAGGGCAGCGGCAGGGCGTGCGCCAGGCGGCGGGCGCGAGGCCGGGCGGCCTGGCGGGCAGGGCGACGGCGAGCGGCAGGGGCGCAGGTGGGCGGTGGGCGGGCGGCGAGGCGGCGGGGAAGGGTGGTTGAGGGGGCGGGAGCTGCAGAGGGGGTGAGGAGAAGGAGGAGGGAGGAGATGGGGCGCATGGGGCCGGGTGGTCAGGTCTGGGGTGGCAGCGGGTGCACTGGGCGGGCGGTGGGGAGGGTGACCCGGGTGGGACCCAGGGGCAGTGAGTGGGGCGTGCTGAGCGTGTGTGAGGGAGAGAGGTGAGTTGAGAGGGCTGTGGGTCGGTTTAGTGGGTGGGGTGAGAGGAGGAGGACAAGTGGCGGGCTAGGAGTGGTCAGGGAAGAGGGGAAAAATGAGGTGGCGGCGTGTGGTTGGACAGGGTGAGGTGGAGGGGGGAGAGGGTAGATTTTTGGGTAGACTTAGGATTTAGATGGGGATGGATAGGTGAGGTGGCAGGTGGGTATAGTTTGGGTGAGAGGGTGAGGTGGCAGTCTGCCGTTGGTGGGTAGGAATAGATTGGGTGGAACTAGGATTTAGCAAGGCTGGTTTGGGTTGGACCGATTGTGTTATACGGGGGTGGTCGTTCGGATCGGGCTGGCCCGTTCGACTGCCCCCACTAAAACAAATTAAATCTTTTATTTAATTTCATTGGGCCGTTTGCAACCCGAATGCAACAAAACAAAATACTCCGGAGCCCCGGGGTTGGCGTTTGAATAAAGCTTGGGCGTTTTAGAAAACAAAACGGGCTTTGCGAACACAGTTTTAGCAAACAATGCATGATGATGACGATGCAATGCACAAATTCAACGCGATTTTCTAGTAGTGGTTTTGCGGGATGCCACACGGAGCCCCATCGGAGTCGCCTCGCTCGAATGTATTTCGGAGCCAAGACAACCGCATTCGCTTCCAACAGCGACCCAATCCTCCACATCCTTGGCGCAACGACTCGAATGGCTAAGTACCACACTCGGGGACTGACCCAGTCCAAACCTGAGCGACAAGGGAAAACGCCAAGTACGAGGCCGTCACCACTCACGCGATCGATCCTACGGATCAGGTGGAGTGACGTGCCTAATACAACGCACCTCATCGTCACCTACCTTGGGCATGCGACTAGAATAGCCAAGTACCTCGCTTGGGGACTCGGCCACCCAACCCTGTTTCCGCCCGGGAAAACGGCTAAGTACAGAGCACCCATTGGAGTCGCCGCGCGACTGGCTTTCCAAGCCACGGTGAGTTGACCTAACTGACTAATAGTATAAAAAAACATACACGTAAAAACAAGGTAAACTCCACAAAAGGGCGGACGCGCTTGGGGAGTCGGACAAATTTAACAATTCACAATCAAATCAAGCACTGACAAAAGCATTCGTGCATTCCTTATGGCAGCAAAATTTGTTCGCTTACAAGGGCAGTTACATAGTTGTTATAACTAACGCCACTCGGCCAACTAATTTACTCCGCAGGCTTCAACAACGATGTGCCACCGCTCTGACGAACACGGATGAAGGGAACCCACGGGTTCGATGGGTACGTCGTCAAGGTGCCCGTCATCGCTGATCGGAAGGGTTGCTCCACCTTGGAGTCGTGACTCGCCGGCTCGGGGTCGTTCGGCGCAACGATCATCTCCTGGTACGGAAGGAGATCACCCATCGCCAGCACACGGTTAGAGTAAACCTCGGACCGATCAGTTAACTTCAGCACCTCAGAGCGCGCCCGTCGATGAAGGGTACCCGCTGGTGCCGTCGTCTAGGTCGAAGTCGTCAGGGAAATGCGCGAGCCCAAGGCTCAGCACAGTCGCAACACCACGACGGAAGGCCGACCGTGACATTAAATCGACGACCATCGGAGCCTTCTCCAGGGAGCGCCAGACTTTGATGAGGTCGCTGGGGATCACCTCCGTCAGGGAAATTTCTTGAAGACACGCGTGAATGCAAGTCGCCGATAGTTCGGCCGAATCCACCAGCGTGGTGACACACTGCCGCACGTCATACGATTGCGCTTCGGCCTCATCATCAAGAATCCTCCCTGTAGAGCAGAAGGATCTCAAAATCAGAATCAAGCGAAAAAATAAAGGCGACCCGCGTGCTCGAGGACTCACCAATCAAAGTGCGGCAGCGCCCCGTGATGAAATCCTGCAGATTCAAGAGATCATCTTGCAGCCCGGCAACGAGAGCATCCGACAACTTCCACTCATCAACAGCTGCAGCAACAACAACGGCCGCCTTCGGCCTTTCATCGGCCGAGGTTGCCTCCGCCTTTGCGGCTTTGAGCTCTCGTTCGAGCTCGGCCATGCGCTTCTCCGTGGTGCTTAAAGACGCCTGGGATGCCGTCAACTCGCTGGCAGGGACCATACCCTCGCGAGCCTTCTCCACCGCGGCCGCTTGACTCTCTGCATCAACAAATCTATGAGCACAACACAAGGATAAGACGTCCCTGATAACAAGCACGTCAAATTCTTACCAGCAGTCGCTCGAAGCTGCTCGCTCGTCCCCTGCACAAAGTGAAGTGCCTTCTCCAGGCGTTCCTTGGCGGCCAATCGGTCCGCTGACTCGCGTTGCAGGCCCTGCACAACCATAATAATATTAGCAAAGAAACTACTAAGTGCCTAGCCGCTGAAATTCAGCGACTAGCCCCTCGGGGACTGGGCAGCAAAGAAATTCCTAAGTGCCTAGCCGCTAAAATTCAGTGACTAGTCACTCGGGGACTGGGCAGCGAAGAAATTCCTAAGTGCCTAGCCGCTGAAATTCAGCGACTAGCCACTCGGGACGGACAACAAAACAGAGGATCCAATCGCTGAAAATTCAGCGACTAGATCCTCGAGGATGACATACCGGATCGGCCGACCCAAAGATCCGTGGAGCTCGATCGCATCCACCGACGGGAGCACAACAGGCGTGCGCCCGCGATGCTGCTTGACCTCCGCCGACTGCGCTGGAGCACTCGCCGTGGAGGCCCTCGCCACAAAGCAAGGGAAAGTGGCCCTTGCTTCCCCGCTGCACTGTTGTTGGGCCGCCGCACCAACGGTGCTGGCTCGACTCTTCGACTTCACGCCCATCGCGCCTTCGAATCGCATCTGCTCCAACCGGAGCCTCACTTGGAGCGCCGACTGGCTTGTACGAGGTTGTGAAGACCTCATCGCCTTTTGCCTTCTTCGCGCCCTCAATGGGCGCCTCGACCTTGTTGCCCTTCCTCTTATTCGAAGGGTCGACCCGCGCTTCCGCGGCACCGAATGGGACCTTAGACACCGAGGGGTGACCTATTTTCTTCACACCAGTCCTGCAACACAATGCCGTCAACAAACTCGCCAACCAAATATGAATCAATTGTTCAAATAAATAATTGTTGCCTGCCAAAACCCACCGGCGAGCAGCGACTGACAACACGGAGAGCCGGGAGGCTCCCAGGACTGCTGGTGGGCCCTGGTCCTGTAACACCCTCAGAATCGGACCTATGCAAGTTTGGGAAAAATTCACCAAACCCGCATAGAAACGATTCAAAGGTGCCCACCAGGCACTTTCGTGCGGGTGGAAAACGAAGTAATAACATCACACAACAGTCCTCGATGGGACCCAGATATATATATAATGAGAACTCAAGGAGCCAAGAATACAGATATAATATACAAAGATCCAAATCACCTTGAAAATGATCGCGTCCGACTACGGACAAGATGCAAATGGGGCTAAGAGCCCAAGAATAACCAATGGCGCCCATAACCTGCCCAGGCCAAGCCGGAAGGGTAACCACGCTAACGACGTCGATCCCCAAAACCTGCTTAAACAAAAGGGGTGCCGACAAAGGGCAAAGCAGAAAACAAAGAAGGAGCGTCAGTACTGAGGCCAGTACACGGCGAGGCTAGAATTCGGCGGTCCTCGCCTACATAGGTATGGTGGGATCGGCGACAGCGGCAAAGATGCACTAAACAACCTATAGAGACTCGATACAACGGCGGTTATCGAGAGAGGGTGAGAATGACCTATTCGGATCCAACTCGGCTAACACCAAACAAACCCATCCTGGTGTTTCCCCCTCGAGACCAGACGAGGAAGTCAACCGAGGAACTCACACGGTTGGCAGTTTTACTTATTCAGTTATAGTGGTGGCACTTTACTAGTCAGATTTAGATAATCGTCCTGATAAAGTAAGCAGTGGGCACTTTTATTTAATCATTCCGCTAGAAGTTGCAACAATTACTAATCGTGCATGCATACATGAGATAAACCCAAAACCCAGTAGTTGTTGGTACTTTTATTCAGCCATTCCGTTGTAGTTGCAATACTTACTAGTCAGATACAATTGTCGCAAGCGACAATCAAACAAGCACTTGTGGGCAGTATTAATTAGCCATTCCGTTGTAGTGGAGCTGATTACTAGACATTATAAGTCAAATTTATAGCAGTAAACTTTAGTTATGCTTGTCTATGATCAAGAACGTGCTCCAAGTCGCCCATATCCGGACACGGCTTTGAGAAAGTTTTACCCGCCGGGGTGCACCAATAGCAACACACGCCGATCAGCCTCGGAAAAACCAAATCAAAACCAACGAGGCTTTCACGATCGAACAATCACAGGATTCAGAAATATTTCAGGGGCCACCTTAAGTAGAATCCGCGAACGGTTACCTGCTCCGAGACGGACTTAAGGTTTGGGTGACGGCCGTGAACGATCGGGAACCCAAAGTGTGGCTGGGCTGACACCGCGAATCGTGTCCCGATCCTAACAGTACAATGCGACTCGCACAATTTAAATACGTAGTAGCATGGCATAAGTACAGATAGTAAAACACCTCAAACTAGTTTAGGCCCCAAGAAATAAGAATGAATCAAGCTCGCTCGTGGGGCCCATATACCTCCGGATGTGGATAGCGATAAAACAAGGAACATGAATCAAGTACTGGGTCTTACGGACACAAGTATGCTCGAAACCAAATATTTTCTATCACCCACCGATGCTCGCTTAATTCAATTTTAGTTGTTAAACAGAAATTAAAGTGACGATAAGTAAAACTAGAATCATCTCCAACATCAACTTGCAATACATCAAGAATCGTGGCATATGACGACACACATCAAGACTAGAGCACGCAATCACGACGCCAAGTCCAACTATCTACCAAACAATGGTAATAGGGTGTGTCCAAGGCAATATAGGGCTGCAAGGATTTCACGGGTACGAAACTAGAGCATCGCAACACGATAGCAATAGATCAACAGGAAGGAGTAAATTACTATAAAAGTAAGATAGGTAGAAAGAGGAGATGCTTCAAAAACATTGTCGGTTTTCCCTCAAGATCGGGTCGACACTGCATCAACTCAACGGCCTAATCCGCGAAGAAGCAAAACACTAGAAGGGACACCAGATGCAATATTTAATACTAAGGCAAAAGATCGGCATGATGCATGCATGATGAATGACATGGCAAGGGTGCGATGCAATTAGGTCATATTAAGCGGAACCGGGTCCCGGCTAATTAATATATGATTCGAGTTGTTTAAACCCTGATATTAAATGTTGTTTAGCAAGACAACAGATGGATCCGGTTCGCTACACATGTTTAAATGAGGCCAATATAAGGCTAGATTTGCCCGCATATGGGTCCCATATTTAATTATTAGGTGAATCGGCATAAGGCCCCCAAACCAATGCTATGCATGCTGGAATGATAATTTAATATGCGACAAGTTATATTATGTTATAAGATAGGGTTTTCGGGAAGAGGTTCACACATTAGGGGTCTCGACGGACTTGGGGTTCCGGGGTTCGGGGTCGGTCTCGGGGTCCAGGGTTCGACGGTACGTTCTCGGGCTCTGGGGCTAGGGTCTCGGATCGGGGTAGTTCTTGTCGCATCGGGGTCTCGGTCGTGTCGACGGTCGTGGCGTTCGGGGGAAGTCCTCGGTGTCCATGAGGTAGACCTTGTCGTGCCTTAGCGTAGATCTTGGGGTCTCGGTCTTGGCGCTTCGAAAAGAGTACTTGTCGTTTATGTGTCTTCGTTCCGTGACGATGGTCTTGTCGCGGTTCGGGTAGACTTGGTGCAATCGCATCGACGATCTTGGCGTCGGCGAAGGTCCCGATGGTCCCGCTCGCTGTCGGCGTCGACTCGGGTTTCATGTCGCCGAGGAGGCCTTGTCGCATCCAACTTGCGAGGTGTGGCCTTCAGAGATCTTGGCAAGATCCCGGACGAGCATATACTAAGCAACAGAAGGCGCTGTTGCAAGACGACAGGACGAGCACGACTCCGCTTGGGTCGGCTTGAGGACGCACGGAGATCGTCAGGGCCGGAGACCGCAGGGCGGGCCCCGGGAGACGCTGCGACGGCTCGGGGGTTCAAGCCATGCTCGGGCAGGAGTCAGCAGCAGGGTCGACCCGCTGGAGGGATGCCGGGCGCAACGCCGGACGCAGGTGGTGGGGAGCCGGGCGGGCTCGACGGGACGCGAGGCGGCGGGCGAGGTGGTGCAGAGGCGACGGCGGGCGGGCGGGCGAGGTGGTGAGGCGACGGCGGCTGGCGTGCGCCGGGCGGAGGAGAGGGGCCCGAGGCGAGGTTGTTGAGACGGCCAGTGAGGCGGCGGGCGAGGAGCACGGGCGCGGAGGAGGCTCCGAGGTTGGTCGCCTGGCGAGCTGGCCGGTGGCGGCGCGAGCTGGAGAGGGCGACGACGGAGGGCATGGGAAGAGCCGAGCTTGATGGGCGAAGCGGCGCGGACGGTTGATGATGGCGCTGGCCCGCACGAGGACCGCGGAGGGAAGCGCAGGGCGGAGCGCGCGGGGAGGCGCGGAGGGGCGAAAGGCGGGGAGGCGGCCAAGGCGAAGCGGGACGCGTGAGGGCGGCTGGCCGGGCGCGCAGCTTGCGCAGGAGGTGGTCGGAGAGGTGGCGACGGCCAAGGTCGCGAGGCGCAGGCTGCTGCCGAGGCGAGGCAGGGTCTCCTCCGCTGGCGGCGGGACCGGGCGTGAAGGGGGACCATGGAGGCGTTGGGGCCGGGCAGTCACGGGCGTGCGCCCGCCCGAGGGCGACGGGCGGAGATGGTGGCGGTGGGCGCTGGGCCGGGAGGGAGGCGGTGACGGTGGTGGTTGGTGGCGACCCGCGCGGGAGCAAGAGCGAGTCGAGGAGGCGGGAGGGCGACGCGGGTGGCGCAAGTGAGGTGAACGCCGCGGGTGGACGCTGGGGCGCAGGCAGGTGGCGTGACGGAAGAGGAGAGAGGAGAAGGGAGGCATGTTGGTGGGAGGGTCCATGGGCCAAGGGATCCCGAGGAAGGGCGCGGCAGGTGAACGCTGGGTGGGGTGGGCTGGGATGAGAGAGAGGTGAGAGAGAGAGGGTGGGCCGGCCGATGTGGGATTCTCGAGTGGAGGGTGAGGGAAAAGTGAGGTGGCGTTCTGCTGGGGGGAGTGAGGTGGCTGGTTGGGGTGGGTAGGATAGTTGGTGTGCTTAGGATTTAGAGGGACTAATGACTGCTTAGATTTCCTGGGGTGGTCGTTCGGGTCTACTCGGCCCGTTCGACTGCCCCACTAAAAATTAATTTAATATATTATTTAGTTTTAAATGCAACGTTTGCAAACATCGTTGGTCAAACAAAATATTCCGGAGTCCCGGTTTTTGGCGTTTGAATAAAAGACAGGGGCGTTTTAGAAAAATAAAACGGGCTTTGCGAAAATAGTTTTGGGCAAACAATGCAAGATGATGACGATGCAATGCATAAATTCAACGCGATTTTCTAGTAGTGGTTTTGCGGGATGCCACAGGTCCCTCGGGCGACGGCCCGCAAAAGCTCCGGCACACGTCCTGGCTTGGTTCGAGGGCGTGCCACCTGACCTATACCTGGTCAGGAAGGTGAAGGATTGCTCCGATTGATTTCCTGCATGATAAACAAGTATACGTAAAATTCGAGCCGTGATCGGCTCCTGTTTCAGAATCGGTCTTAAAGCCGATTGCCCCATGGTTCTGCGTTAGATTTATGATAACATGGGGTTTTGCTTGATCATTACAAGTTAAATCGATCTACGATAGTTTAATGTTTTCACCACATAACCGAACGCCCCACGCGATTGAGCCTAGTACGCATAAAAGATGAAGAATATCAACCCTAGAGAAGGCCTAATAACCAACATAAAGCCAATTACCTAACATCCTCTCTAGAACGAATAAGCCACATCCTTATGCATTACGGATCGCTCAACCCGCTTGTAAGGCCTGATTACGAGATATTAAACTAAACCTTGACGAACAAGGCACAACTATAACAGATCGAATCGACTAAATAAAGATCATAAGATGCTACCCTCACACTTTGGGAAAAGGTGCAAGGGCAGCGAGATAGCTAGAGGCATAACTTCGACGATAGTAGTGAAAAGTAACGATGCTAGCCTCAAACAATCCATGATAATGGTATTACTCGCCATCAACAACGCTCAAGACGAGTAAAACCAGTAACGAATAACAGAGATACGCCTAGATCTCAAGATGCCATCTAGGCAGCATGGCACTTACCAAAGAAACCCTAAGAACAAGGGGTGGCTACCGAGATTGTGTTTGTCGTGAACGTGGTTGTTCTTCTTCTCTCAACAACCCTAGGTACATATTTATAGTCCGGAGTCTCTCGACTTTTTTAATAACTCTACATCTCTATCGTTACCTAAACATAAACGGAACCTAAACAAACACGAATCCTACTATGATACAAGATATACGGGCAATTCAGCCCAAATCTATGCACTAGGCCGATCCAACAACACCTTGAATATATGTATCTTCTAAGCCCATCACGATCACGGCCCATCTCCGTCTTTTGCCAAGATATTGTGATAACACATGCCCCGGTTTTGGCAATGATAATTCCAAAACCACTGCGCGTTTTTTCCTCTTCTCCTCTTTTTTATCGGGCTGCGCGTCGATGCACGCGTGGCGTAACAGCACGCCACGCTACCCTTCATCATGATGCCCGCCTTCTCAACTCTCGCAAGGCGTGATTTGACGATTTTGGCAAAGGTAACTGGGAAACCGCCATGGCATTGAACCGTCTGTCCACTATTCCCTTATTTAAATCAGCTCAACAGCAGTCCCCATCTTCCTCGGGCTGCCAAAACCCTCTCCCATCGCGGAAAACCCTCTTTCGCCATGGCCTCTCTCGCTTCCTCCGATGTGTCCTCCCATGCCTCCAACTCGATTAGCGACGAGAGCCAACGCCAGAGCCGGCCACGGCGATGTATAAGATTTCACCCACGATGGTGGGACGAAGGATCGATTTCGCTGCTCGTCGAGGACGGCGCGCCCCGATCGACGACGAAGAGAGCCTGCAGCCTCGCTGACGGGAACGGAGGCGAAGAGCGTAGACGACCGGTCGTGGGACGGCGCCGACTCTTCCGCCGAGGAGGAGGAATCGGAGGAGGACACCTCCGACGAGTATCCGCCGAAGCGCCCGCCACGGGTCCAAATAAGATATCGAAGATGACGACGAGGACGAAGAGGTCCCCGTTGGTTTCTTCAAGAGCAGCGAGGACGATGCCGAGCAGGCCAAGACAGCAAGAGGACGGCGGCGATAACAAATGCGACGATGACCTCGCTTAGATTAGGAATCAGAGTAATGGCCATAGCAGTAGTAGGCCCTTTGTAATCGATCATCCCGTAAGCAATGATCTTTTGAATGAATGAAAATCTGATTCCCAAATATTGTTTCTCTTGCTTCAATTTTGCCGATAATCGAAATAGGTTGATGTGAAGTCGATGACACCGTATCGACTTTCATCATGCCGCACGACAACAAACAAGTCAATCGCACAGAGCCGATGATCACCCATCGGCTTCTCAAAAACGCTGACAGGGTCAACCTTCACCGCATCCATAGACACATCACAACGCCATTTCTTGGTTTCAAATGACGACTGCGACCTTCCTCAACACGGTGGATTCAAACACAAACGACCCAAATCTCCAATTGCCCACCAAAACGTGCCCTACGCATTTACTAGTGACAAGCAAAGATGAAGATGACGAAGGAGACCCGAGGTGGCCTTTTTGTAACATGTGTGAACTCTAGCATCGATGACCGTGCATCGCTACATATATGTATATATATATATATTTTTTACTCGCCGATTTTCAGCATCGCCCCATATTTTACCGCCCATCGCTTCTCGTGTCTTTACCTAGCCGATTTCATGTAACGCCTCCGTTTTATCGGCAACATCCCACATGCTTGGGAAATATTTCTTGAGATGTTGTCCATTGACCGCCATCGAACTTTACTCCATCCAACTGCCGAGCATGTATGCTTCCTCTTAAAACTTGGTCGATTGCACGGACCGCCAATTTGGAGACCATTTACCATATGTTTCATCCTTAGTCCCCAAGGGCAACATGCTTCCCATACCGATCACCAACGTGGAACTCCTTTGGCTTCACTTTCTTGTTGTATGCACGAGCTACCTTGGCCTTGTTTTCTTTGATTTTCCAAAGGACCATAACTGAGCTCGGTTAACTCCTCTACACCGCCACTCATCGTGGTGCATATTCTTCATCGTTAGATCGCCCCGAAAAGTGACGCGCCTTGATCCAGCCGTAATTTCCTGTGTAGGACGGCTTCTTGTCCATATACTAGATGATATGGTGAGGTTTTTATTGCTCCATGGCATGACATACGATAAGCCCATAACGCCTCGACAAAACCTCGTAACGCCTTGGGTGCTCATCGACTTTTCTCTTGATCAACTTGATGAGACTCGATTGACGCTCAGCTTGCCCATTTGCTTGAGCATAGTATGGAGATGATCTAATCAGCTTAATCCCCATGTCCTCGCAAATTTTCTAAATTGAGAAATAAAGACCGAACCTCCATCGGTCGTGATAGTTTGGGGAATCGAATCGATGGATGACATGTTCCTTCACAAAATTGATAACATCCTTCGAGTTTATCGACTTCATCGGGACAGCCTCTACCCATTTAGTGAAGTAGTCATGATAGCCGTAATCCACATGTGGCCTTTGCTTGATGGAGGATTGATCTTGCCGATCATGTCCATGCCCCAACCTCGGAATGGCCAAGGCTTGATGATGGGGTTCATTGCCGACGGGTACCATCTCGGATTTTTCCAAATTTCGACATGCTTGACACCCTTTATAGTAGTTGAAACAGTCCTCAAGCATGGTGGGCCAATAAAACCCGATCTCCGATCAACCATTTCATCTTATGAGCCGATTGGTGAGTTCCACAGCGCCTTCGTACCGTGTAGGAGCCGATTGGCCTCGTCATCCCCAAGCACTTGAGCAATAGCCCTTCCAGTCCTGTAAAACATGTCATCCCCAATAAGCACGCATTTCATGGCTTTGTACCTTATCCGTTTAGGTGCCCGAGCGTTTAATCTTTCAAGTAATTGAAGATATCGGCTCTCCGCCCGCCTGTGAACTGCATCAACGCCGGCTCCTTCTCCCACATCCTTGTATCCCAAGCCATCTGCGCAAGATCGTCGCTTCGGTATTCGCTCGTGGGATCCAAGTGAAGTTGATGTACCGGAATTGCGTCATCACCGCTGCAAGGCAGCCATAATGGGAAGAGGGACTCGCTCTCGCACTTGTAGTCCTCCGTGAGCTGGGAAATCACCAACTTGGAATCTCCAAAAATTTCCACTGCCTCCGCTCCGGCTTCGAGGAGTAACTCCATCCCCTTGCGTATCGCCTCGCACTCGCTACATTGTTAGTGCGAGAGGTAGACAATGATGGAGAAGGAAAATGTTGCCTCGCGACACGAGTAAAATGCCGATGCAGCCATCATCACAAACCGATCCGTCGAAAAACATAGCCCACGCCTTATGGACAAGGCGGCTATGTTAGTGTTGATCCTTTCGTGATAAGATCAGCCAGGCGCTGTCCTTAATCGCTTTCGGGTTGATACCGGATGTCAAACTCGACAATGCAAACATCCATTTGCCCCGGCCTTTTTAACATAGGAGCCGAGCATGTGCTTTATGACGTCGATTTGTATATGATGATGATCTTCACGATAGCAAAATGTGTCGCAACTTGGTGCAGTGAAAACAAAAGAGGCACAACTTATCGATATCGGGTACCTTGTCTCAAGGCCCAAAGATCCTCCCTTATGTAAAAGACGACCGCTCCAGCCCATCATAAACTTGCACCACTACCGAGGCGTGGATGTCGACCACGACAAGTAAATGTAGAATGGCCCGTCAGCCGAGGTGGAACTAACCGCGGCTTTGTCGGATATTCTTTGATCTCGTCAAGGCGTTGTTGCTTCCCCAGTGAATTCCTCGTCGATTTGATTTTAACTAGTCCCATGAACGGCTCAATCCTTCCTGACAGATTGGAGATGAATCGTCTGACGAAGTTGATCTTGCCGATAAGGGACCGCAGTTCTTTCTTTGTGGTGGGTGTCTTCATCTTTCGCACTGCCTCCTGACTTTTCAGGCCGATCTCAATTCCGCTCATGGACCAAAACCCAAGAACTGACCGCCGCCACCCGAAGCGCACTTCTTTGGATTCATCCGTAGGCGAATTTTCTTGTTCGGTCCAGACGCTGCGCATCGTCCAAGTGTCCGTGCATTGAAGCCGACTTGATCACCACGCCATCGATGTAAATTTCCACCGGTTGCCGATCAGATCATGGAAGATATAATTCATGGCCCTTTGGTACGTGGCGCCGGCATTTTTCAGTCCAAACGTCACGACTACATATTCAAATAACCCCACGGACCCTGGGACTCTGAATGCAGTCTTGTGTATGTCTTCTCGAGCCATAAAGATCTGGTTGTACCCGCATTGCCGCCCATGAAGCTCAAAATTTTATGACCAAATTGCATTGATTAATGTTTCGCCACGCATCGGATACTCATCCTTTGGGGTAGCTCTGTTGAGATCTCGAAAATCTATAGCAACCCGCCATTGGCCACCCTTCTTCTCTCGATGCGATACTAGAAATCCACTCAAAGATACCGCATGGTCGATCAAATTGGCCGTCAACATTTTTTCGACCTCTTTCTTGATTTCGCGAATTTCGGCCTTCATTTGTCGTGCTCGGCTGAAACGGCGAAATCCTTTTTTGAGCGGAGACGATGCTCGATGATGCTCTGTCCATCCAGCATCTCTGTAGTCCCAGCGAAGCAATCTGGATATTGTTTCAACAGGGCTATCATCGGGCCCCGCAGACTCGGATCTAACTTTCTGCTGATAAATGTTGGTCGTGGCTTATCCCCAGGACCAATGTCGATCTCTTCTAGCTCATCAGCGGATGTAAACCCATACCCTAGCTTTCCGTCACCTGTCAAATCGACGCTAAACACAGGGCAAACGGTGGGTGAGGACAACAAAAATAATTTGGGCCGATCGCCTGAATCGGCCCCCTTTCTTTGCATCTGTCGCTGGCGGTTTACACCTTATTATTTTACAGGTGGCGAGCATCTCCGCCTACGACTACATGAGCTGCTTGTCGTATGATCGCTGCTTTTTATTTTTTGTGGCCGATCGCAGGGATCGGCCGTACCACGGATGATCGTGGGCTTTTCTACTCTGTAAGGCCAGTGGATAAGACCAGCCTCACCCCGTTTTTTGTAGCTTCAATACGCTCGCAGCCGTCTAGATTGATTCCAGAGATCGGCTCTTGGTCTTCTGCCTCCCAGACGTTCATGCCGGCTATGGAGATCTCGATGGAATCGTCTGCGTGGATGACCTCCACTTCGTCTCCATCCTTGGATCGCAATCGATGCATTGTGGACGGATGCAGCAATTAGCGTGAATCAATCCCTTCCTAGCAAGACGGTGTAAGTGCTCTTCTTTGTCACGAAGAATGACGTGGGTACGGTTTTCCTGCCCACTGTCAAGTCCACGTTCAGTACGCCTTGCGTTCCCGAAGACTGACAGTTGAAGTCGCTCAACGTGACGTTGGTTTTGATCAGATCTGCAGTGGAGCGTCCCAAACGTCGTAGCATGGAGTATGGCATGATATTGTTGCCGCTCGGTGTCCACCAACATCTTGCCGACAGTTGCCCATTGATGTAACCTCGCAGTGCAGGCTTTCGGATGTTTGTAACCCTTCTCACGTGGCTTCTCAAAGATAACCGGCCGTGGGCCATCAATTGTGCCACGAGTAGCTCATCGGTTCTTGGCGCAGCGAGAATACGGCGGAGCACGAACACCATGTTTGTGCTAGCCGATGTCTTTGCATCGGCTCTTACGGGTTTGGGGCGCCACTCTTTCCTGTCGGGCGGTCTTCCGCTTCCACATCCTGTCTCACTTTGACGCCAGATCAGGCCGTGCTTTCTTCAAAGCGTGGAGATCTCGCTTCAGCTTCATCTAGGTTACGCTGCTCTCGCTTACGCCTGGTATGTCGAGTCCGTCGTGGCACCACCTTGGACGGTGATACCCATCTTTGACCTTGTCATCCTTCGGCTCCTCGAGGTCTCCTGCCGGCGGACTCCTTGTGTCGGGGCGGAAGAGGCCCTAGGCGTTGAATCTTGACATCGGCCTCGTGTCCTCTTCTCGCTGGTTGCATTCGGGCAGTTGTCGATCGTAGGCAATCGGCTCATTCAATTCTTGCCCCACAATACTTGAAGAAAGGACAATCCCAATGCCTAGCGCCTTCCTTCTCTTTCGACGGTCCCCTAGCAAGGTGCTCATATCTTCCGTCGTCTCATCGTCGGCTGACGTTGGTCATCTGGCGCTCATACTTGTTAAGGAGATGCTTGGAATGTGGCTTCGATATCGCACTCTCTCACTTGTTCCTGTTAAGTACCTGCTTTGTCATTGTGGTGGGCGGTCGCATGGACTAGCCTCCTTTCTTTCCTTGCCCGAGCGACCACCGTTCTCTTTGTACATGTCATGGTGGTATCCAGACCGCCATGTTAACGTGAACGAAAATCCAGCTTACGCCTCGCTGGAATCGAGTTCTACCATGTTGACGCGGAAATGGGTTTGTGTCCACTTTCATGGCGAACTGCCCAAGGATCGACGACCTTGTTCTATCGCCATTTGGATTTGGCGTGAAGCTCCTTGCACTCGTTGGTGGTGTGAGTGAGCGAATGATGCCACTTGCAGTATGGTCTCCGTTCATCTCCCCGAGCCGTAGGGATTTTGTGGCCTTGGGTAATCTCACCGCTTCTCCTTCAAAGATAGATCGAATATCTGCTCAGCTTTGCTCACATCGAACTCGAACCCTTTCGGCCCTTTGTTTCACCCATTTGCAGGCCACAGGATCTCGCCCCGAGCCCATTCGACACGGCCACCTCCACGGTCCCGTCGGATCTTCTTCTTACGCATCGACCAGGCTTATCGGACGTTTGAATTTGTCTTGGTACAACTCGGTGGCGCTGCTCATACATCGTCGGTTCGGGCCATGCGCCAATGAGTTGTATTCTACCCGAACGCCAAGTCCTTGATGGGTGCTGAGAGACCCAACCTCGCCAGCTCGACGGCTTCCTTCTCGATTAACGAGCGAGTAACATCGGTTCTTGAGCGTCTGAAGTCTGGATGTACTCGGCTATAGTTTCTCCTCGCCACGCACTGCGCGCCAGTGCGCAATGCCAGCCTCATTAGCCTCGAATGGTACTGGATGTGGAACCGCTCTTCGATTGCTTCGGTATGAATTGAATCGGTGGCGTGAAGTGTACCACCCAAAGGCCGGTCTGTCGGAGATTGCACAAAGAATCTTACGCGCATCGATCCGATGCGAAATCATGCCTAGTTGTGCGGTATCGGCTTATGTGCTCGATCGAGCTTGACCCTTCGACCGCTGAATCTTGAGAACTCGGGGAGCTTATACTTGGGTGGCGCGGAATCAGATCAAACTTCGTTGAAGTGCTTTGAATAGCCGATTGTCCTTCTCTTCGACGGTTTAACTGGTCCCTCGTGATGGTACCGATTTGCTCCTGTTTGAGCTGTAGGGGCTAGATTCTCATGACTTGCTCGTGGCATACTTGGCTAGCCACGCCTGTTTGTCGGCGTCCATCCGAGCCATATCGCTCCGGACACGCCCGCCTCGGAAGATCTGCCCAAGGGTTCTGCCAGAAACTCCTGCGGTTGCAATCTGTTGTGCGTGTCAGTTATTGCGATCCGCACGCGTGGCGCATATATCCGTGTGGGATCTCCTTAGGTGGCTCGAACAGGAATTGGCAATCTGGTCGCCTCCAGCCTTGTAGAGCGGCGTAAGCCCGCTGCCCCGGCTCGAGCGGCAAGTCTGACAGGATCTGCGGCCTCCGAGCGGTCTTTCCCCCTGGTGAGTCCCTAAAGTAGGTCCTGACGGGGAGTACTGATGCTTCATGATCTCCTGGACTACGCGGACCGCGACCCGCTCGAAAGCGTTCACCAGGCTCTCAGAATGGCGGTGCAAAGAATGAGCCACCATGTAGTTGACTTCCTGTCGTAGAGCCCTGGTGCGCTCCTCCGAAGGAACAGACAGATCCACCTCATTAAGAGCGCCCTCGGGGGAGAACCCTTTCCACCTGATGGCATGCGTCGGGTCCTCTCAAAAGAGCGATGAGGTCTTCTCGAAGAGGGCCTTGATCTCGTCGTACTTGGCCTTGTGCTCGCCAGCAGATCATCGTAAGTGATCGTGCATTCTCCATCGCAGCGTCGGGTGTTGATGTAGACGTTGTTGAATGTCCCACCGCGTGCGAGAATGTGTTGCCTGCCAAAACCCACCGGCGATCGACAACACGGAGAGCCGGAGGCTCCTGTGATCTGGTGGGCCCTGGTCCCTCGGCGACGGCCCGCAAAAGCTCCGACACGTCTGGCTTGGTTCGAGATGCCACGACCTATACCTGGTCGGGAAGGTGAAGGATTGCTCGATTGATTTCTGCATGATAAACAAGTATCGTAAAATTCGAGCCGTGATCGGCTCCTGTGTTTCTCAGAATCGGCTCTTAAAGCCGATTGCCCCATGGTTCTGCGTTAGATTTATGATAACATGGGGTTTTGCTTGATCATTACAAGTTAAATCGATCTACGATAGTTTAATGTTTTCACCACATAACTGGGCGCCCCACGCGTAATTGAGCCTAGTACGCATAAAAGATGAAGAATATCAACCCTAGAAGGCCTAATAACCAACATAAAGCCAATGCGGAACATCCTCTCTAGAACGAATAAGCCACATCCTTATGCATTACCGGATCGTTCAACCCGCTTGTAAGGCCTGATTACGTAGATATTAAACTAAACCTTGACGAACAAGGCACAACTATAACGGATCGAATCGACTAAATAAAGATCAAGAAGATGCTACCCTCACACTTTGGGAAAAGGTGCAAGGGCAGCGAGATAGCTAGAGGCAGCATAACTTCGACGATAGTAGTGAAAAGGTAACGATGCTAGCCTCAAACAATCCATGATAATGGTATTACTCGCCATCAACAACGCTTCAGTACGAGTAAAACCAGGTGCGAACAAGTGAATCGCCTAGATCTCAAGATGCGATCTAGGCAGCATGGCACTTACCCGAAAGAAACCCTAAGAACAAGGGGTGGCGATGCGCCGAGATTGTGTTTGTCGTGAACGTGGTTGTTCTTCTTCTCTCAATAACCCTAGGTACATATTTATAGTCCGGAGACTCTCTACTTTTGGAATAACTCTACAACTCTATCTTTACCTAAACATAAACGGAACCTAAACAAACACGAATCCTACTATGATACAAGATATACGGGCAATTCAGCCCAAATCTATGCACTAGGCCGATCCAACAACACCTTGAATATATGTATCTTCTAAGCCCATCACGATCACGGCCCATCTCCGTCTTTGGCCAAGATATGGTGATAACAATAATCTAAAGGGTACTCACTTGGCGACTGGGATAAAACGAAGACCAGTACGAATGTTGGTTGGCTTCTCCAACTCCGGCCCCAGCTTCTGACTAAGGCCCGGCTCGAACACGCTCTGTGCCCAAGACAACGAGGGCTTCTTCGAGGATGAGGCCGCGGCAGGAGGATCAGCGGCAATTTTCGTAGGCACTCCCTTTGGCGGCGAGGCGCCCGTGGACGGGGCGGCCCCTGAGCCTGGTGATTGTGGTGAAGGGCGGTGGTAGCAACGCCAATGGCACCTCACTTTACCAGTGGCGTCGGCCGCGATCGCATGTGCGGCGTCTTGGCCCTCCTCGGCGCCTTGGTAGCTTCGGAGCTACTCGCGGATCTAGGCGGTGACACGGTCTTCGCCGGCTTCTTCTTCTTCTTCTGTGATGACTTCTTCTTTGATGGCATCACCGCACACCGTGATGTGTGGTCAGGGATCTCGTTGTCGCCCTCGTCTTGAGCCTCGAGGCTCTTGCTGGCCTCGAGCTCGCGTTGTCGCTGTCCACGGTTCTTACGGGCCGTGGGTGCGGCGACCTCCACGGCCTCGTCATCATATTCATCGTCGATGACGTTGTCGTCGTCATCATCGTCGCATCCGACATTGCCCTTGTCCAACGAGGACTCGCTCTCATCCTCGCCGGACTCGTTCGAGTTTTCGTCGTCAACGGGCGAAAGTCAACCTTCCACCACTTGGAACAACTGCAAAGATAAACGCGATTAGCGAAACCACGACTGCATATCTGCGACCGCGAAATGTACAAGGAAGTGAGAACTTAGTGTTGGAGCCTTGCGCGTCACAGTATATGGGGCAACCCCGGCCTTCGCGTCGAGGTATTCCGCGTCGGTGATTTTCTTCAAGGCCGAGGTATAATCATTGAGCTTCCACTCGGCGTGGCAAGACTTCGTCGGGTCGCCCTTGCCCGTGTACTCGTACATCTGGTGGGTGCGGTCGGCTAGAGGCACCAGCCGCCGCCTGAACCAGCCGTTGTAGAGGTTGATGGTTTGGAGGCCCTTCTTCTTCAAGTTGCGGATCGTCAGCAACATTTCGTCAACCACCATCCGCTGGTCGTGCGGGAGCTTGGCGACTTGAAGCCGACGCGGCTCGGGCCGGTCGGCGGAGTACATCGGAAGCGCCACCTCACCGTCCAGGTCGATTCGCTGACGTAGAACCAGTGCTTCTTCCACTCGTTCGCCGCCTTCTTCGGCATCATCAGATCGAAGAAGGAGGCCTTCGATTTCAGCTGAAAGGTGAGGCCGCCCGCGGATAGCATTGGGTCGCCTATCTCCTCGCGTTCGATCCTCCCGTGGAACAGATCTTGCCACTGGGGGAAGTACGGCCGGCAGCCTAGGTAACACTCGCAAAACGCCACGAAGATGGCAAGTTGCTCGATGTTGTGCGGCCCTAGGTCTTACGGTCAGAGGCTGTAATACGTGCTTACGAAAGAAGATGGGGTGGAATCAGCCCCTCTCTAGGTGGCTAGTGAAGTAGATAAACTATCATCCGCGGATCGCACCACTTCTCCATGAGGATGCGCCATCTCCCGCATGTAAGATCCTGCCTCCTCAAATGATTTCAGCAGCACTTTCGTGCACTTGGATCTCCCCCATGGTTCCGTCGAATGTGCCATCAGTTGAAGGATCTAGAGCCGTGGGTCGCTCTGGGTCGCTCTGGTCGCTACCGAGGAATGGAAGACTGGGAGATGCGCGAGATCGGAGGAAGTGTGGGGAATGATCGCCCTTCGCCCGTCACTCTCCTTATATAGCGGTTGCTACCCGCCATTTTTGGGGAGTCGTTACCGCGTGGTGACTACGTCGATATTACCATTGGATTACCCAACGGCTAGTTTGACCGATGCTGACGGTCCAACTTCGTCTACTCGACTCGCCAGTTTTGGTGGCTCCACTATTCGTCGACCTGGTCGCCCTAGCTGCGACTCCACCGTTCGCCGACCTGATCACCATAGCAGTGATCCGACTACTCGCTGACCCATTCGCCGTGTTGCGATTCAATTGGTTGTCGTGAATGCGACTAAGATAACAAGTTCCCTCTTACATTCAGGGAGTCCGTCGAAGATTCGACTGGGCATCCAAATTGGACCCGCATACTCCGACCGCTAAGAACACCTACGATGAATCAACGACGGCCTCGGGGACTACTGATGGGGATATGCCGAGTGGGGTACCCGATGGGGCTTCCTATTGGCCCAAGCTGCCAGCGAGTGGGCCTGCATGACGGCGACTGGATCAAGACCCAACAAGGAGCCAGGCGACTAGAAGCTGAAGGCCCAGAAGCGTAGCTAGGCCCAGTCGGATTAGGTCAAGCACCCTCCAAATCCTTAACTAATTTGGTTTTAGATCTGTAAACCCAAGCGAGTTGAGCCTATATAAACCTCCCTAGGGTACGCATAGAGGACACGTTCCATCATACACCCCCTGCGACTCGCCGCCTAGTCGTCGAGCTCGCCCTTGTACTCTCTCATCAATACAATCTAGCAGGAGTAGGTCTTTACCCTCCGGGGGGCGAATCTGGGTAAAACCCTATGTCTCCGCCCTCATCTCGCACCGCAGATGGCTAGCCGCCCTTGCCCCTTGTTCTACTACTCACTGCCGATTACAGCATCTTTCGTGGCCATCCCCACGATAGTTGAGGGGGAGGCTAAGGACGTCTTCACAAGGGGAGTCCTCCACAACCTTTATCTTTACTTTGTTTTTAGTTTGCTTAGTTTCTTTTGCTTGGTTTTGTTTGCTTCTTTTTATCAAGAACTCCAAAAAAAATTAGTTCCCACTCTAGTTGTCGCCTTGTTCTAGCTCACCATGCTGCTCCCCAAGTTCACCCTGAAAGACCTTTCAATAGGTAGTGGTTCTATAATTGGGAAAGAAAATATTGAAGAATTCTTTAACCATGTTAGCAAGCATGAGGATATTGAGAATAGATCTAGAGCAGAACTTGCTCCTAATTATGAAATTGTTGTAGCTTCTTTAGTTCATATGTTGGAGGCTAGGTTTGTTAGCCTTAACCCCATGATGCAGATTTTGTTCCTAAAACTAAAAGAAGAAAAGAATGCTGAAAAGAGAGATTTTATCCTTGAAACTTTACTAAAAGAGTTCCATGATGTTGCTAAGGAAGCCAAAAAAAGTCTTTAAGCGTTTCAATGCTAGGTTCATGTGTAGATGTTGTGGGTACTTTAGATAAAACCAAACCTAGAGAGGAAATTAAGATATCCATACCCTTTAAGCTTGTTAGAATGCATGAAGTCTTTGAAAAGAATTTTGATTGGATTGTTCCTGAAAATCCTTTTTATAAAAGTAGTGAACCAAAGAGAGATGAGAAGGGATCCTCCAAAACTCATTTGGATGAGATACCCTTCATAGTTGAATAATTTGCAAGTATTGATGTTAATGCTTCTTCATTTGAAAATACTTGATTTCTTGCTTCTTGTGCCTAACTTAAAGGTGTTAAAGAAAAGTACTTGTTGGGAGATAACCCAAGAGTTTTCTTGAGTCTTGGAAGTTATTACTCCAGTAATGACCTCTCCTTATCCTTTTTTGTTGTCTTTTTGTGCCAAGAATGACCTCTAATGAGAGGGAAGTAAGATTTGGGGAGTTGTTGTCCCAAAACAGATTTCTGTCCTCCACCATAAAAAATTGTGAGGAGTCTTTGTAAGTCGGATTGAGCTGAAACTTTGCGACTAAATCCTCCAGTATTTTAGCTAACTTTCGTTAGTTCAACACCTTTTGATTTGAGCAACAGAAAGTCTTCTAAAAAATTGGTTTTTACCTGCTGGTCTGTTTTGACAGATTTCTGCCATTATTTGCATTTGCTTCTTATTGATTCCTTTTTGGGTTCTTTTTGGGAAATTGAGATCTTTGAATGAGTTTCTACAGTAGCTTGTGTTTTTAGTTAAAAGTTTTTCTGTTCTAAAGCTAAACCCAAGGGTCTATTATCTTTTGAATACACTAATGTTGCTAATGAAGATTATGTGAAGTTTTGTATGAAGGAAAAATTTCAGGTGTAGAGAGAGAATGATGTAATGAGAGGAAGAATGGAAAAAATCTCAAGCTTGGGGATGACACCGGGGGTATCATCCCAAGAAATATCCAATAGGTACAAACGTCAAATCTTGGGTATCCCCTTCTTCATCAATAAAAAGCTCTGGTCTTTCTAGACACTTTGTTTTTATTGTTTCATGCACTGTTGTGTTGTTCTTGGAGCGTCTTAGTTTTCGTTTGCTTTTCTTAATTTGTTTATTTTTCTTGAATAAAGTAGTTTGGACCCCCGTTCTTATTGTGTTGTTTTTCAAATAAGTTGATTGGTGTTGGAAAGGACTAGAAAGTTCTTGCTTGAATAGTGCAAGAGGAGCTTGCTTTGACTGTGACTTAGACTTTAGCATGTCATACTAGGTGTTGTTTTGACCTTATGCTTAGTGATTATTGCTGTATAATTACTTGTTCCAAACAATTGGGATTGCTTAGTGTGCCTTGAAAAAATCATGCGTTGTTTTAGCATACAAAAGCATAGTATTGTGGTTTTCTCCTTTGATGCTTTGTTTGGTTGACTTGGCACATGATCACACCATGTTATGACTATTAACAAGTCACCTTAGCCTCTATGATCATTTAGTACTTGACTTGTAGTACCACTCTATGCTTTGATTAGTAATGTTTTGTCTCTACATGATTATGACCATTATTTCTCTCTTAGTTGGTCGCTCCCAGTCTTTTGCTAGCCTCCACGTGTATGAGTAATCTCTACTCATGCTTCCAACTCCCAAGAAACCAAGTTATTCCAAAGTGTTCACTATAAATTCCTATGCATGGTGTGTTACACCATTCCAAGTACATTCTTGTTTTCATCTATCTTCGAGTTAAAAAGTATTTTGTTATGTGAAAACTTAGTGATTAAAGCTCTCACAAACCTGATGGCACACTTTATATTTTTGCCCCTAATAAACTTGAACCATTGTGTCATCTTTGTTGTATATGCTTGCACTTATACGTTGGAATTAGCAGAACCGTGTTCTCATGGGGAACGCTTTCAACATTGCACTTGTACTTTATACACAGTTGATATCATGCTCTTTGTCTATGGATGTCGTCGGTGTGAACTAAAAGGGGATCTTGTAATTCCATGGAGTTATGTATGTGTGTTAGAGAAACGCCTGGGCCGCTAGCCTAAGCCATGCCTAATCATGGTGGAAACTTGCAGCATCACCATAGTGGGCAATTTATGAAGCTTTCTTCTTATAAAAAAGAGACATATTGAAAATAGGAAAGAGGGAAAAAGCACCATTTTCCCATGGTAAATAAGAAGATTGCTGAGAGGCTCATTGTCTGCTTGCCTTGTCATTTTGATTATGGGATAGCCCTGTATCATTTGCAAGGGGTACCCCGTTGGCGGTTCTCTATGATACACATGTACTTACTATGACAAGAACTTATAGGTGACTAAAGTAGAGTAGCATGAGGAGCGGCCCTCGTATTTAAGGGACATGAGATTGCCAACTTATACTTTGTCAAGCATATACTCCATCTTTGTTCACTTTAACCTTAATCGCTTCAAGATGATTATGATAGGGGAAATGAGATCTAAAATCTAACAAGTACCATAATTTTTGGAAGCTCTTTTTGAGACTTGAAATCCCTGCTTCCCTTTTGTGAAGGGCCTTTCTTCCACCATTATATCGAGTCTCCAATTTTTATCCTTAGGCACCACTTAAGAGAGCATAGTGTCGTGGTATTGTCGACACATATGCCATAGGGGTATCCCAACGCCGAGTTTAGAGACGTGGGGGGAACACGGAGAGAGGAGAGATATAAACCCTCTTCATACTCTCAAGAGTGATGACGAAGCCAGTGCGCCGGCGGAGATGCAATTTGGCCATCGTCGAAGACGGCGAAGGATCCCGCCCGGATCCGTGCTATAAGCGCCTCTTGCCCCACGGTGGGCGCCAACTGTCGTGGTATTGTCGACACGTACGCCATAGGGGAGACGGAGAGCGTCCGGGTCGGCTTGACACAGTTTACCCAGGTTCAGATCTCACGACGGTGGCGAGATCCTACTCCTGCTATAAATCACTATAATGGCAATACGCCGAGTTACAAGATTAGGAGTTCGATGTGTGCGAGTACTGCTATGCACTTGTTGTTATTGTGCCCTAAAGGCTCCCGTAGGCCGGCTTATAAGAGCGTCAGGACCTAGGATTACATGGAGAGTCCCAGCCGGATACGGTTACAGAGTCCTAGACTAACACTAACTAGTCTTTGTGTCCTCCAAGGCTCCGGCTTCCATCTACGGCGGTGGCACGTCGCCTTTCTTTATTCCTGCTGGACCTCCGTCTTGTCTATCAATAACTGGGCCGCCCGGTTATGCCATAGGCCTAACCACCAACTGTGGGCCACCCAGGCTTGCCGGTATGAGACTATGCCGTAGGTATACCTATTTGGTATATCCACAACAGTAGCCCCTAGATTTCTTCAAGATCCTCGCGTTCCTATGTCTAGCTTTGAGCGTAAGTATCACGTCGTCTTCAATTTGTAGGCGTTCTTCGCGAAGAATCTTGAAGAGCTCCCATATCATATTCTCATCCGACTAAGCCTAGCCAAAGAGTTGCTTGTATGATTTTACGAACGAATCCAAGGAGGAGAACTCTCTAACGAATCGTTAGTGATTCTTCCAACCTCTAGGAACGTCCTCAATGTCATCATCCATGCAGGACGATATATAATCCGAGAAAAATCACGGCTACCAGGCCACGATCATAAAGGCTGCCAAACTGCCGACTTAGAGCTAGCAATGTCACAAACATAAGAGCTTGCCGAGTTAAGGTCTTAGAGACTCTCAAGTCATAGACATTCAGACCATCAAGCCGTGTAACCCAGGAAACTTCCGTGAAGGCAAATTTGAAGTCGAGCCTCCGGGTTTCGCTAGCCGGATTTTTCACCGTCTTGGAAATTTTGTTGACATAACCATATGTAGCCCCCGAGCATTGAGTCAGCTTCATCGAAGGCGGCTTGATGCTCAAAAGAACTTGCATAATTATACATCAAACGATTGTAGCCCCCGAGCGCCAAGTCAGAGTTTTAAAAGAAAATCATCTTGGTGTTCTCAGAGTAGCCTTAGTAAAAATGTCAATAGTGTAGCCCCCGAGAATCAAGTCAGAAATTATTTTGGCTTGGTGCTCTAGAGAGAACTTCACAAAAATTCAATATCAGTGTAGCCCCCGAGTGTCAAGGTGGAATTCATGTGAATTTTCCGGCTTGATGCTCAAAGAGAACTAAACCATATCTTGTAGATCAACATACTGTAGCCCCCGAGGATTGTTCCGGCTTGGACGCAAGGCGGGACAAAGCTCTTAAATTAGAGATGTCAAACCCCCGAGCGTCGATCCGACATCCTCAAAGGCGGCTCAAGTCTTGGTCAATAATTGCAATTGCAGCCCCCGAGGTGTCAAGCCTAGTGAAAATCCGACTTAAAACGCCTTAATCCAAGGAACGCGGCAATGTCCAAGCGTTACGTACCTGAAACATAACCATAGAAATACAAATGTATTAAATTGTTCCTTTAATCGTGTCTAACAAACAAATATAAGGCGGAACAAATATGGCCTTTAAACAAATGACTTAAAGTTGAAACAATGCAACAGTTGAACACATGAAACTGTTTAGGAGGAAAAAACTTAACTAATTTTAAACAGTTTATGTAAAATTTTGTTTAAGCAAGTGCTGACTTATCCATTATTCTGGTTTTTATGCTTGACCTTCCGTGAGACGGAAGACTCGCAGCACAAAACCATTGCCCTTGGGCGATGATGCCTAATGGCACCATCCAGAACCCAAGGCCAAATCGCCGGCTTTGAGTGCCAAAAATTCGCTACTCCGGAATCCACATAGAAACCACAGATAACGTGTATCCAGAAAACTTAAGCTAATGCCTGAAGGCGGATATTTTGTACGATACTGGGGCCTTAAATAACAAGCCATTAAAAAGTTTATACCCACGAGCGCAAGGCAAATCGTGGAAAAGATATGATAAAAAACGAAGCGGTAAAAGATTTAGGATATGAATGAACCAATCTTAATCTCATGATCATAAACAAAAATAATGAATATAAATATGAATAAGTACTTAGCTGTTTAAACGAAGTCGATGTTGCCCGCGACGAAGACAAAACTGGACGGTATGAAGCCGAAAAATCCAGGCACATCAAAACCGGCCACAGCAAAACCAGAAGAGCCGCGTGAAGATGGAGAAACCAAAGTTAGCCACGTCAAAGGTGCATGCGTTGCCATCAGGAAAATCATCATGTAGCAATTAGCTTCCTATGATCATACATGTAATTAGCGCTCACACCGCTTCCATGTATGGACGGACAGATCGCTAATTCCATAAATACATGAGTACATGAGTAGCAATACTAGTTGTGCATGATTTTGCTTTTTTCCTGAACCTGACGATGCATGTAGATTGAACCATGGCGCCTTTGAATTAATCCTAGATGGCGTGGCCATCCAAGTTTGGCTGAATTGATGCGATCGATATGTATGCAGCACCAACAGATCGATCACGTCTCGGCTTGCAACTCGGATCGAACCAGCACGAATACGACAATGATTTGAATCAGCCGAGTTGCTCGTCTTAGGAATCGTACGCACGCCCGGAGCAACGGAGCCGCATGCCGACGGAAATATCGGTAGTGCTCACGAGCCCATGTAGGAATGCGCCGAAGTTGCAGATGCGTTGCTGAAGATTTCCACGACACCACCGACTTCGACATACGCTCGAGAGGAGAGATATAAACCCTCTTCATACTCTCAAGAGTGATGACGAAGCCAGAGCGCCGGCGGAGATGCAATTTGGCCATCGTCGAAGACGGCGAAGGATCCCGCCCGGATCCGTGCTATAAGCGCCTCTTGCCCCACGGTGGGCGCCAACTGTCGTGGTATTGTCGACACGTACGCCATAGGGGAGACGGAGAGCGTCCGGGTCGGCTTGACACAGTTTACCCAGGTTCAGATCTCACGACGGTGGCGAGATCCTACTCCTGCTATAAATCACTATAATGGCAATACGCCAAGTTACATGATTAGGGGTTCGTTGTGTGCGAGTAGTGCTATGCACTTGTTGTTATTATGCCCTAAAGGCTCCCGTAGGCCGGCTTATAAGAGCGCCAGGACCTAGGATTACATGGAGACTCCCACCCGGATACGGTTACAGAGTCCTAGACTAACACTAACTAGTCTTCGTGCCCTCCAAGGCTTCGGCTTCCATCTACCGCGGTGGCACGTCGCCTTCCTTTATCTCTGCTGGACCTCCGTCTTGTCTATCAGCAACTAGGCCGCCCGATTATGCCATAGGCCTAACCACCAACTGTGGGCCACTCAGGCTTGCCAGTATGAGACTATGTCGTAGGTATACCTATTTGGTATATCCACAACAGCCGAGTCGGCGTCGTCGTTGAGGGTCGCGTCGTCCGCGACCACGCTGGTCTCGGCCACGTTGCTGTTGGCCGAGTCGTACTCGGAGGAGAGGCGTTGGATGGTGCGGACCTGACTCTCAGAGAGTCGATCACGCGATGGCGAGTCGCTAATGCGAGCCGAGTCCTCCGAGACGATGACGCCGATGAAGCCGACTAAGAGGCTGATCGTGCCGACCGGCATGATCATGCTGTGCGTGACGGGGTGCGCCGCCGGGACGTAGCTGCTCGGCAAGATCTGGAGGATCTCACCGATCGCGATCATGCGGCCGTTGGCGATTGTCTCGTTGATTGGCAGATTGGATCTCGCCGCAGAACACCGACCTGACCGGCCAGGTCCCACGGTGGGCGCCACTGTCGTGGGAATGGCCACAACAGATGCTGCAATCGGCAAAGAGTAGTAGTAGAACGAGGGCAAGGACAGCCATCTGCGGTGCAAGATGAGGCGGAGACAAGGTTTTACCTAGGTTGCCCCGGAGGGTAAAGACCTACTCTGCTAGATTGTATTGATGAGAGAGTACAAGGCGAGCTCGGCGACTAGGCGGCGAACAGGGGTGTATGATGGAATGTATCCTCTATGCATACCCTAGGGAGGTTTATATAGGCTCACCTCGCTAGGGTTTACAGATCTACAACCGAAATAGTTAAGGATTCGGAGGGTGCTTGACCTAATCCTACTGGGCCTAACTACGCTTCTGGGCCTTCACTGAGCCTTTGGCTCCTTGTTGGGTCTTGATCCAGTCGTCGTCCTGCATGCCCACTCGCTGGCAGCTTGGGCCAATAGGAAACGTCCTGCTGTGTATACCCCACTCAGCATATCCCCATCATCAACAACGCCATAAAATCTTGATGGCACTACGTCAACGTGGAAGCGCTTCGTTGGGAAACCCCAAGAGCAAGGTGTGATGCAGCACAACAACAAGTCTTCCCTCAGTAAGAAACCAAGGTTATCGAACTAGTAGGAGGAAGGAAACGTCTCAAAGGCATTGCAAGAAACTTGGAAACCTGCACAACAAAAACTCAAGACTTTGCCCCAACTAACAGTGAGGTTGTCAATCTCACCGGTTGCTGTAACAAAGGATTAAATTTATGGTGTGGAAGGTAATGGTGATTTGTAGCAAGTAAACAATAACAGTGGAAGATGTATCAATGGTAAAGATTGGACTGGGGTCCATAGTTCACTAGAGGTGTTCTCCTTAGAAAAACAAACATGGCATGCTGGGTAAACAAATTACAGCAGGGAAATTGATAGGACTGATCAAGGCATAACAATGCAATACTAGACAAAAAGATCCTATGAGATTCGATTGGGTAATACAACAAGATACACAGACCGCCATCCAACTGCATCTATGACTAGAAGTCCACCTTTGGGTTATCATCCGAACCCCCTCTAGTATTAAGTTGCAAGCAACAGACAACTGCTTTAAACAAAGTGTGTAAGGTAAACAATCCACTTGCTCCATGAACAAGAGACCGTTGTTTTCTCCCTAGTGGAAACAACACATCTACAACCTTAGAGATTTCTGTCACTTCCCTTGATTAAATAGAGGCATGAACCCACTATCGAGCATAAATATCCCCTCTTGGAGTCACTAGCAACTATTTGGCCAAGATAGCTACTAACAACGAAGAGCATGCAAGATCACAAACAACACAGACATGATAGAATCAATAAGACAAAACCATTAATCAATCTGACATAGTAATCTCAATATCCATCGGATCCCCGCAAACACAACATGCATGATTACAAATAGATGATATCTTGATCATGAAAGGAGCTCACAAGATCTAGACATGAAAGCACAAGGAGGAGATGCAACCATCTATCTACTACAAGGACCCGTAGTCCAAGGTGGAACTAGTCACGCTTCATACCGAAGGCTGTCATGATGAAGAAGAAGGCCTCCGGGATGATCTCCCCTTCGGTGTCGAAGAGCTTGATCCCCATCCGTGGACGATGGTGGAGGCGGCTACAGACAGTTTCAGGGAATATTGATCGGGTCCTTAGGGTTTAGGCATCGGGGGCTTCTTATAGGCGAAGAGGCGAGGCTGGGAGGTGGCCAGGGGGCCCACACCCTGCCCAGGCACGACCTAGGGTGGGACCGTGCCTAGGGGGTGTGGCCGCCTTGTGGCCCCCCTCCGTATCTCCTCTGGACTCTGTGTTCTCATCGATAAAATATTGACTTTGTCTTTTGTCCTGTCCAATTCCGAGAATATTTCCTTACTAGCTTTTCTGGAACCAAAAACAACAGAAAACATGCAACTGGCACTATGGCAACTTGTTAATAGGTTAGTACCAGAAAACATATAAAAAGCACCTCAAATTGTGGACAAAGCAAAGCAAAGTAGATACTAAACAAGCATGGAACATCAAAAATTATAGATACGTTTCCGACGTATCACTACACTTTGAGGTGTTTTTATATGTTTTTTGGTACTAAGCTATTAACAAGATGCCACAGTGCCAATTTCCTGTTTTCTTTTGTTTTTGGTTCCAAAAAGGCAGAAAACCAATATCCTCGGAATTGGACGAGACAAAAGCCAAAGTCAATATTTTACCATAGGGAACACGAAGCCAAAGTACGAGACGGAGGAGAGCCACCAGGGGGCCACACCTCGCCTGGCTGGTGGGCCTACCTCGGTGGCAAGGTGCGATCAAGACATGACCCCCCCTACCTCGCCTCTTCGCCTATAAAGACCCCCCGATACAGAAACTCTAAAGCACCGATCAATATCCCAACAAAGTGTTGTCAACGCGCATCAGATCTCCCCTCTCCCGGAAGGAATTTCCCTGGCAGAAATCTGTCTGCCGGAGAGCTCTTACTCTCTTTGTAGTTTCCGCCCCGTAGAGGCGGCGAAATATTTCTATGGTTGCTCCCTGTGTATTAGGGTTTCGAGGAGAAGATATAAGCGAAAGGGCGGAGCAGGAGGTGGGCCAGGGCAGCCACACCCCCTGGTGGCACGACCTAGGGTGGCCCGTGTAGGGGGTGTGCCCCCCTGTGGCCCATCTCAGCCTCCCCTTCTGGCATCCCTTGTCTTTTGGAAAAATAGAAATTTTCGTGTATTTTATGATCTTCGTGAAAATTGCATCTAAACACCGCCTTTTCCATCAGAATCCTGACTCCGACAGTTTATCCTCCAAAAGTCATCCAACATGCAAAAATAGATGAAACAACATAAGTATCACCTCTTAATATGAAATATATCAATGAATAGCAGTAAATTATGATATAGAATAGTGATGCAAAATGGACATATCAACTCCCCCAAGCTTAGACCTCACTTGTCCCCAAGCGAAAACTGATCTCAGTAAACATGCCCATAGGTTTATGGAGTGAAGTGTCGATAAAAATAATACGGACAATAAGCATCACACTTACCAATACACAACTCATAATAGAAAGTAAGTCACCATTATATAACTTACTTGCAACGAGTATGGAAGTCACAATAGAGATGCATAAAGGCAAATCATAATTGGTAATGGCAAACTTTGTTCTTGGTCAGAGAACAGTTGACAAATCATACTTAGTTTTCAAGCAAAGATTTTGTAATGAAGTTTATAATAGGAGTCCTTTTGCTCAAACATAAAAGGCTTTTCACAATGATGGCTTTCAAAGTAATATTCATTCAGATAAGAGCTTTGTGCAAAACAAAGAAGATAGGAAACATGATTGAATAAATCATCATATGAATGATTGAAACACAACAACTCAAATGCTTGCTGGAGATAGAAAGGAATAGGTTTACTGACTCAACTTAGAAGTAAAATAAAGGCTCTTCATAGAGGAAAGCAGGGATTTCAAGTTTCATAAAGAGCTTTCAAAAGATTATGGCACTTACTAGCTTTGAGATATCATTGCCCCTATCTTAAGAATCTTGAGGTGATTAAGGTTAAAGTGAACAAATATGGAGTATATGCTTGAGAAAGTATAAGTTGGCAATCTCATGTCCCTTGAGTACGAGGGTAGTACCTCATGCTACTCAACTTTAGTTACCAGTAAGTTCTTGTCATTGTAAGTATATGTGTATCATAGAGAACGGCCAACAGGGTACCCCTTGCCCCATGACACAGGAGATATCCCATATCAAAATAACAAGGCAACATATAGTGAGCATCTGTTATCGCCATATTTTGGCTAAAGGAGGAGATGGGCCGTGATCAAGATGGGCTTGGAAGATGCGTATATTCAACGTGTTGTTGGATCGGCCTAGTGCGGGGATTTGGGCTAAATTGCTCGTGTATCTTGTATCATAGTAGGTTTCGTGTTAGTTTAGGTTCCGTTTCAGTTTAGATAAAGATAGAGTTGTAGAGTTATTCCAAAAGTAGAGAGTCTCCGGACTATAAATATGTACCTAAGGTTATCGAGAAAAGGAGGACAATCACGTTCACAACAAACACAATCTCGGCGCATCGCCACCCCTTGTTCTAGGGTTTCTTTGCAGTAATATGCCTAGATCGCATCTCGCGATCTAAGCAGTATTTTTACTTATGCGTTATTTAGTGTTACTCGTACTGAATCCTTGTTGATGGCAAGTAACACTACTATCATGGATTTATTGAGGCTAGCATCGGTGTTTTTCGTTATAATTCTTTGATTTATGCTGCCTCTAGTTATCTCACTACCTTTGCACCTTTTCCCAAGTGCGAGGGTAGCATCTTGCTTCATCTTTATTTAGTTGTTTCGATCTGTTATGGTTATGCCTTGTTCGTCAAGGTTTAGTTTGATATCTACGTAGTCGGCCTCAGACGGGTTGAACGATCCAAGAGTGCATAAAGACGGCTTACCTGCTTTAGCGAAGTTGTTCCGTAATTAGCTTTACGTTGGTTATTAGGCCTCCTCTAGGGTTAGTATTCTTCATCTTTTGTATATACCAGGCTCAATTACGGTAGGACGCCCATTGCGTGGTGAAAACGTCAAACTGTCGTAGATCGAGTTAACTTGTAACGATAAAGCAAAACCCCATGTTATCATAAGATCTAATGCAGAATCATGGGATAATCGGCTCTAGGAGCCGATTCACGGGGAAACCTGGGAGCCGGTCACGGCTCGAATTTTACGTATACTTGTTTACCATGCAGGAAATCAATCGGAGCAATCCTTCACCTTCCTGACCAGGTATAGGTCAGGTGGCACGCCCTCGAACCAAGCCAGGGCGCGTGCCGGAGTTTTGCGGGCCGTTGCCCGAGGGACCAGGGCCCACCAGCAGTCCTGGGAGCCTCCGGCTCTTCAGGTTGCTCGCCGCTGCCCGGTGAGTTTTGACAGCAACACATTCTCGCACGCCGGTGGGACGCTCAACAACGTCTACATCAACATCCGACGCCGCAATGGAGAATGACTACCACGCATTTACGAAGCTTCCCAAGAGCACAAGGCGGCATGACGAGATCGAATCTCTTCGGCCGATCTCATCGGCTCTTTTGAGAGGACCCGTAAGCATGGCATCGAGTGGAGGGGGTTCTCCCCCGAGGGTGCTCTTGATGAGGTGGATCTGGATGTTCCTTCAGAGGAGCGCACCAGAGCTCTACGACAGGAAGTCAACTACATGGTGGCTCATTCTTCGCACCGCCATTCGAGAGCCCGTGAACGCTGAGCGGTCGCGGTTCGCGTAGTTCAAGAAATCATGAAACATCGCATTCGCCGGGGCCTACTTTAGGGACTCACCAGGAGAAAGACCGCCTGCATCAGGCCGCAGTGCCATTCACGCCGCAGCCCAGAGCCACCGTGAGCAGCGGCGACGCCGTCTATAAGGTCGGAGGCGACCCAGCGATTGCCAATTCCTGTTCGAGCCACCTAAGGAAATCCCACACGGATACATATGCGCCACGCGGATCGCAACAACCCGCCACGCACCAACCAGATTGCAACCGCAGGAGTTTCGCGGCAGGGGTTCTCGCGGTGAGCCCGGACAAAGCGCTTCGAGCAGCGATGTCCGGTGGACGCCGACAAGCGGCGTATAGCCAAGTATGCCACCGAACAAGCCATGAGAATCTAGCCTCGCGGCTCAAACAAAGGGAGCAAATCACCATCTTGAGAGACCAGTTCGGCTTGCGTCAAGAGAAGGACAATCGGCTATTCAAAGCCGCATTCAACGAAGTTTGATCTGATTCCGCCGCCACCCAAGTATCGACTCCCGAGTTCTCAAGGTTTAGCGGGTCGGAAGGGTCGAGCTCAATCGAGCACGTAGCCGATACCGCACAGCTAGGCATAATTCGCATCGGATCGATGCGCGAAGGTTTTTGCGCAATCCGACAGACCAGCTTTTGGGTGGTACACCTCCGCCACCGATTCGATTCAGACTGAAGCAACTGGAAGAGCAGTTCCACATCCAATATCATTTAGAGGCTACCGAGGCTGGCATTGCGACTGCACAAGGCAGAAGCGGGAGAAACAGAGAGTACATCCAGCTCAGACCGCTAAGAACCGATGTTACTCAGCTCGTTTAATCGAGAAGGAAGCGAATCGGGCAATGTTGGGTCTCAAAGACCCATCAAGGATCTGGCTTTCCAAGTAGAGTACAACTCATTGGCGCACATGGCCCAGAAACTGACGATGTATGAACAACGCCACCCTGAGTTATACCAAGACAAGTTCAAGCGTCCGATAGGCCTGGTCGATACAGAAGAAGATGATCCTACACAAGACCAGGAGGTGGCCGTGGCTGAATGGGCTCGGGGGGCAGATGTGTCCTGCAAATGGGTGAAACAAAGGGGCCCGCAAAAGGGTTCGACTTCGACGTGAGCAAAGCTGAGCAGATTTTCGATTTACTGCTGAAAGAGAAGCAGCTGAGGTTACCCGACGGCCATAAAATCCCCACGGCTCAGGAAATGAGCGGGAGACCATACTGCAAGTGGCATCACTCGTTCACCCACACCACCAATGACTGCAAAGAGCTACGTCGCCAAGTCCAAATGACGATAGAGCAAGGCCGTTCGATCTCAGCGCTTCGCCATGAAAGTGGACACAAACCCATTTCCCGGGCCAACATGATAGAACTCATTCCATGAGGCGCACCTGGATTTTTGTTCGGTGTTAATATGGTGGTCTGGTACCACCATGACACGCACAAGGAGGAAGGTGGTCGCCTCGGGCAAAGAAAGAGAAGAGGCTGGTCCATGCGACCGCCCGCCATAACGACAAAGCGGACTTAACAGGAACAGTGAGGAGAGTGCGGTATCAGAAGCCGCATTCCACGCATCTCCTTAACAAGTATGAGCGTCAGGATGACCAACGGCGCCAGCGCGATGGAGACAATAAAGGATATGAGCACCTCGCTAGGGGACCGTCAAAAGAAAAGGAAGGCGCAGACAAACATTGGGATTGTCCTTTCGTCAAGTATTGCTGGGACGCGGGAATGAGTCGATTGCCTACGACAACCGCCCGGAGTGGACAGCGAAGGAGGACACGAGGCCAGGCCAGTATTCAAACGCTTAGGGCCTCTCCACCTCGAGCCACACAGGAGTCCGCTCGAGCAAAGGACCTCGAGAAGCCAAGGGATGACAATGAAGAAGACAGATATCACCGTCCAAGGTGGTGTCCAGACGGACTCAGACATACCCAAAAGCGTAGAGTGCAGCGGCTGCGTAACTTGGAGGAAGCTGAAGCGCGGTATCTCCACGCTTTAAAGAAAGCGCGGCCCGATCTAGCCGTCAAAATCAGGCAGACCTTGGAAACGGGAGACCGCCCGACAAGGAAAGAGTGGCGCCCCAAATCAATAAAAGCCGGCGTACGTACATCGGCCGGTACAAACATGGTGTTCATACTCGCCGAGTTCGCACGCCAAGAACCAATGAGCTACCAAAGGCAGCTTCGATCGCGCCCACGGCCGGTTATTTTGAGAAGCCACGTGAGAAGGGTTACAAACATCCGAAAGCCCTGCATCACGAGGTTACATCAATGGGCAACCCGTCGAAGATGTTGGTAGACACCGGGCGGCAGTCAATATCATGCCATACGCCATGCTACGACGCTTGGGACGCCCACGCAGATCCGATCAAAACCAACGCCACGTTAAGTTTACTTCAACGGCCGTCTTCGAAACGCAAGGCGATCAACGGATCCGATAAGGCAGGAAAACCATACCCACGCCATTTTTCGTCAGGGACAAAAGTACCTACGCTGTCTTGCTAGGTAGAGATTGATTCACGCTAATTGCTGCATTCCATCCACGATGCACCAAAGCCTGTCAATACAAGGGGACGGAGATGAAGTGGAGGTCATCCATGCAGATGATTCTATCGAGGTTTCCATAGCTGGCATGAACGCCCTGGGAAGCGAAGACCAAGAGCCGATCTGGAATAAGTTTAGACGGCCAGAGCGCATTGAAGCTACAAAAACGGGTGAGGCTGGTCTTATCCATCGCCCGACAGTAGGAAAGTCCACAACCATATGCAGGTACGCCGATCCCTGCGATCGGCCACAAAAAATAAAAAGCAGCGATCATACGACAAGCGGATCACGTAGTTGTAGCAGGGAGATGCCCTGCCATTGTAAATGTAGCAGGGAGATGCCCTGCCATTGTAAAACAATAAGGTGTAAACCATCCTCGAGTAATCCAATCACAAAGGGGGCTGATTCAGGCAATCGGCCCAAATTAGTCTGACAACTGGAGAGCCGATATCTTCAATTACTTGAAGGATTCGGCTCGGGGGGCACCTAAACGGATAAGGTACAAGGCCATGAAGTATGTACTTATTGGGGATGACATGTTTTACAGGACTCTGGAAGGGTTATTGCTCAAATGTTTGGGGACAGCCGAGGCCAATCGGTTCCTGCACGAGGTACACGAAGGCGCCTGTGGAATTCACCAATCGGCTCACAAGATGAAATGGTTGATCAGGCGATCAGGGTTTTATTGGCCCACCATGCTTGAGGACTGTTTCAACTACTACAAAGGGTGTCAAGCATGTCAGAAATTTGGAAAAGCATACATGCTTGAAGAACTGGACGGCGTGAAGTTCCCGGTGGCGGTCAACGGTCAACATCTCAAGAAATATTTCCCAAGCATGAGGGATGATGGACAAGAATGGGGGGCCGATACTGAAATCGCCAAATAAAAAAAAATGTATATAGCCGATGCACGGGCATCGACTATAGAGGTTCACATGTCAAAAACAGTGCGGTTTACCATACATACGAAGCCATCAAGAAATGCTTCAAGGCATGGAGCGCCACAAGACGGACACGATCCACCTCGGCGATCTCAGCCGTCATCTTCGCCGCTCGTCACCACCGCTTGTTCAGGCACGATTTCGCGATCGGTCTTCGCTGGGCTTTGAGGCTTCCGCGCCTTGGGAACGGGCGATGGATTCTTCCTTGTCGCGGATGAGCTGTTTAGTCACCCGGACCTTCTCTTCAAGATCTTCTAACTCTGCTTCAAGGATGCGAAGCTCGGCACCGACAGAGGTGCCGCTTTTGGCCCTAGACGCTTTTCTCGCTGAGCCGCCGACATCCGCCGCGATATTGGCTTTAGTGGAGTTGGGCGCAAGCTGATCCTCTCACGAGCTAGCTTCACCCTTGGCCCGTGAAAGACAGGGTCACAACCGCCAAAGCTTCACCTATGTAGCTACCGAGATGGTCTTTTATTTCAGCCAACGCTTCACCTCCTCGTAACCCTTGATCAACTCTTCGATTGGGGACGACAAAGAGGCTTTAAGACGCTGGAATTGAGGTAGAACAACCTTGGCTCGTGGTTCATCAAGAACGAGGGAGTTGGTTCAATGGATTCGTGGTCGAACGTCAACAAACCTGAAATATCACAACTCTGGCAGCCAAAAGGCCAAGATGCATCCAAACATGTAAGGATGAGGTGAAAGGAGCTAACGATCTTCCTAAGATCGGGGAGAGCCGTGAGAGGCGATCGCTTGTGTATGGTTGCGGGAACTGGGCCGAGTGGTAGCCGTTCATCTTCACCTTCGGGATTGCTAGGTCCGTTTGGCTAAAGGCATCGGATCGCCCCAGCTTTCCACTAGAAACATCAGCCTGCATGGAAGGTGTTTAATGATGGAAATAAGGATTAATCGGCAGATCAAAAGAAACAAGTAGTAAGAGCGTAAAGGATGATGATTTTCGAAACCTCCTGGCTCAACGAAGAAGCTTGTGGTCCTTTGCAAGCCCTCTTAGGACCCAAGTGGCCCGCCGACCGGTGCTCTGGGGGCAGGTTCAGAAAGGACCTTTCCTCGAAGCCGATGGTGATGAATCTGGCTGGCTCGGTGTGATGGTCCTCTCAGAATCTGTTGGGTCCAGTTCTCCTCGATTTGTCTGAGTATTCTCGCTGGAGGTGTCTTCGACGGAAGCCTGTAACAAAGGAGAACCAGTGAGTACAAGCAGGTCTGCATGGAAGAATTAGAAGGATCGACCAAGGCTTAGATCACCCACGCGAAGCTTTACGGAGAAGGCTCCGCGCTTCAAGGTCTTCCTGGCAGCTACCTTCCTCGTCGTCGTTCTTGTTTTAGTTGGAACTCGAGGGGCAGATGGCTTAGAGGTAGCTGGGTTCCTGGAAGCCGATTGTGGTGATATCGGCTGTTGTTGCAGTATGACCTTTTTTAGAGGTGGCGAGTTTTTGCAGAAAAGAACCACAAGAGATGGCGGAAAGAACTCGAAAGGGGAGCCATCACTGAGCGTAGGCTCAGGGCCATCTTGTTGCTGCAAAGAGAAAGAATGGATTAATAAAAGGGTCAATTGCAAACTGCATCAAGAAAATTTGCAAGTAGTGGTACCTGTTCCACGGGGATGTCGTAGTCGGGCTGTCAAGCTTCAGAGCGTCCCAGAGCTCTCTGAAGGCATGAGTCTTCCACATCGACCACCTTCAAAGCCATCGCTGATGAGGCAAAGGTGAGGTCGTTGGGGATTGGGATGGTCGAGCATCAAAAAGGAATAGCACCTTGGCTGGTAAGAGGATCAGTGTCGGTCGTGTTTCAGAAGGTGATGGAGAAAGAAGTGGGGAGCTACTTGTCCAAGGCCAAATTGGCGACAGCGCCACTACGATCGGCTGGTAGAATTCATATCCAGGTTTGATTATTCTGTTGGACGTACTCATGCCAACTGGAAGGAAACAGGGACGAATCACGGTGGAAAAGAGCTGCCGAGTGCTAGTGTCATCGGCAAAATTATCCAGCCTGAAGGAGAGTGGGTTTTCAAAATGTTCAGATTCCTCCATGTAAGGGAAGAAGGTAGGGTTGTCCAGGCCTTGGAAGAAAGTGCTGAACCATTTGGATGCCTCCTGAGGGGTCAGTTTACTGCCTGGCAGTCGATACAAAGCTTGGCCATAGCTAGTGCATTGGACCTGCTTCCCTTTTACATCTGGAAAAGTGCAGCTTGCCAAAAGGGGGAAGTTTGGGATGTGATTTTGAAAATACAGCTGAGCCCATAGCTGAATAAACCACCAAGGACCACCTTTTGACTATACCCAGAGAACAGTTTGATAGACATCAACTGGAGGTATCGATAGACTTCTCCAAGGAACAGCTTGTCGAGGCTGTTGAGTGCCTTTGGCCAGTTCATGGGCCAAGGAAAGATAGTTTTGGTGGGAGCTAGGGAAGGCCACAAAATATGAAGTGCTCCAGCCAGAAGTTGAGAAAGGCAAGGTGTTCTTTTTCCCGACAGGCCCTTTGTTTCATATGGCGTGGAGGTAGGCACCCCAGATTCGTGCGGCAAATTTTGGAAGACAGCTTGTAGGAACTTTGGTCGTTTAAAGGCGAAGGGCTGGGTGATGTAACATCCGCCAGTAATCATCACCACATCCAACAGAGTTGGTGACATGGGGCCGTGGACCGAACATGAAGCAGTTCAGAGCTGCACTGTAAATAGCCGATGGTTTTGAGAAGATTCTCATGTTTCTCAAGAGGAGACAATGATAGATGTAAGGCATCGGCTATTCCGTAGTTTCCGCTGGGATTGGTAAGTTCTAGCTACCCCATCAACCAAGAAACCCAATGTTCGTGGGATTAGGCCAAGCAAGCAGCAATGCCGCCCAAGAGTTCAGATCTAGGTCTTGGCTTACGAGGATTCTATTTGCTTCGCAAGAAATCGATAGCAGGACGAGAATCAGACGAGGCCAAGAGAGGGAATTTGGGAGAGAAGGATGCGGCCAGGATGTCTCAAACCTAGAAAGTAATGATGGAATAAAAGCATTAATTCGTGTGTTCGCCATTAGGTTCTAACATCGCTGCTCACCGCGAGGTGGGCGATCTTCGCATCGAGACCTCCGGGTTGGTGTTCACGATTCCGCCATCCGTTTGCCGTGGATATGGATCTGCAGGAGGATTGAGGGTTCTTGTTGTCTGCGAGCTCGATCCGGTCGATGAGCAATTGGAGATCTGGGTCGCCTTTTAAAGAGGGTCGGTGTTACCGCTTGAAACTAAGAAGTGGCCGCTTTGATGTGCCTAAGTATGCGACCAAGTTTTGACCCCATCAACGTTTGGGAGAAGCCGATGGTCATCGGCTCTTTGATTTGACTTGTTTGACGGTGTAAGACAAGATGTTGAAAGCCGATATGGTCATCGGCTTCTGGAGCATCAACTTATTTTGAGTTATCGGCAAAAGGGGCGAACAAGGCAATTTTTGGGAAACAGATTTTCATTCATTCAAAAGATGATCGCTTACAAAAGGATGATTGATTACAAAAGGGGGTTTACTACTACTACTGCTACTACTGGTTCCTAATCTAAAGAGCGAGATCGTCGCCGCTGTCGTCGCCACCGTCCTGTTCGCTGTCTTCAGCGCCGCCGGCCGTCTTCGCCGCCGTCGCCTTGAAGAAGCCGCAGGGCCTCTCGCCTCGTCGTCATCTTCGTCTCCTTGCTGGACCCGACGCGAAGCGCTTCGGCTGGTACTGTCGGAGGAGGTGTCCTCTCCGATTCTCCTCCTCGTCGGAGGACTCGACGCCCCAAGACCAGGCGCGTCGCTGCTGCCTCTTCCCGCCTCGTCAACGAGGAATCAGGCTCTCGCCGTTGGTCGTGGACGCGCCTCCACGACGGCGAATCAGTCCCTTTCGCCCCACCATCGTGGGCGAGCATCAGACGCCGCCGCGCTGGTGCTCAAGGCCGCTCTTGGCGCTCATTGGGTTGAGGCGGAGGACAGGCGAGGAAGCAGAGGAGGCCATGACGAGAAACAAGGTTTTTTGGTCATGGAGGAAGATGGGATTGAATCGCTTAGATGGATTTAAATAAGGTGAATAGTAGAGAGACGGTTCAATGCCATAGCGGTTTCCCAGAATGTGCTGCCAAAATCGTCAAATCATGCACTGCGAAGGAGTTGAGAAGACAGGGCATCATGATGAAGGGGTGGCGTGACGATCCTGTTCTGCAACGCATTCTGTCAACGCGCAACCCGATACAAACAAAAAAAAGAGGGGGAAGAAAAAAAATATCAGCAGAGTGGTTTTGGAATTATCATTGCCAAAACCAGGGGGGCATGTGTTATCGCCATATTTTGGCTAAAGGAGGAGATGGGCCGTGATCAAGATGGGCTTGGAAGATGCGTATATTCAACGTGTTGTTGGATCGGCCTAGTGCGTGGATTTGGGCTAAATTGCCGTGTATCTTGTATCATAGTAGGTTTCGTTAGTTTAGGTTCCGTTTCAGTTTAGGTAAAGATAGAGTTGTAGAGTTATTCCAAAAGTAGAGAGTCTTCGGACTATAAATATGTACCTAAGGTTATCGAGAAAAGGAGGACAATCACGTTCACAACAAACACAATCTCAAGATCGCCACCCCTTGTTCTAGGGTTTCTTCTGCAGTAATATGCTGCCTAGATCGCATCTCGCGATCTAGGCAGTATTTTTACTTATGCGTTATTTAGTGTTACTCGTACTGAAGCCTTGTTGATGGCGAGTAACACTACTATCATGGATTTATTGAGGCTAGCATCGGTGTTTTTCGTTATAATTTTGATTTATGCTGCCTCTAGTTATCTCACTACCTTTGCACCTTTTCCCAAGTGCGAGGGTAGCATCTTGCTTCATCTTTATTTAGTTGTTTCGACCGTTATGGTTATGCCTTGTTCGCCAAGGTTTAGTTTGATATCTACGTAGTCGCCTTACAGACGGGTTGAACGATCCAAAGAGGCATAAAGACGTGGCTTACTCGCTTTAGAGAAGTTGTTTGAATTAACTTTACGCTGGTTATTAGGCCTCCTCTAGGGTTAGTATTCTTCATATTTTGTATATACCAGGCTCAATTACGTAGGACGCTCCATTGCGTGGTGAAAACGCCAAACCGTCAGAGATCGAGTTAACTTGTAATGATAAAGCAAACCCCATGTTATCATAAGATCTAATGCAATCATGGGATAATCGGCTCTAGGAGCCGATTCACGGAAACCGGGAGCCGGTCACGGCTCAATTTTACGATACTTGTTTACCATGCAGAAATCAATCGGAGCAATCCTTCACCTTCCGACCAGGTATAGGTCAGGTGGCACGAACCAAGCCGTGCTGCGTCGAGTTTTGCGGGTCTGTTCGAGGGACCAGGGCCCACCAGCAGTTCTGGGAGCCTCCCGGCTCTTCGTGTTGCTCGTTGCTGCCCGCCGGTGAGTTTTGACAGGCAACAGCATCTCAACGATCCTTTTATTTACCATAAGAATGGTGCATATATTTTTCTCTGCTCTCTTTTTTCTGTATATTTTTTGTGAGGATGCTTCATGGATTGCTCACTATGGTGACGCTGAAAATTTCCACCATGATTAGGCATGGATTAGGCTAGCCGCCCAGGCGTTTCTCTAACACATATACATAACTCCATGGACTTACAAGCTCCCCTATTATTTCACACCGCCAATATCCGTAAACAAAAGATCATGATATCAACGAGGTAGATATTTACAGGTGTTGAAAGTGTTCCCCGTGACAGCACGGTTCTGCTAATTACAAACTTATAAGTGCAAGCATGTACAACTTAGATGACACAGTGGTTCAAGTTTATTAAGGGCAAGAAAATAAGGTGTGCCATCAAGTTCGTGAGAGCTTTACTAACTAGTTTTCGCATAACAAAATAATTTTTAATTTGAAAGGTAGATGAAAGTCGAGAATTTACTTGGAATAGCAATGATGCTAATAGGTAGATATGGTGGACACAAATGACAAGGGTTTAAGTTTAAAGGATTGGATGCATGAGAAGAATTTCCTCTCAGTACAGGTTTTTGGCTAGCAAGGCTGGGTAGCAAGCAAAAAAGTTGAAGGAAACAAGCAAACATACAAGTGATAAAGTCAAACATGCAATCTTCCTTGAAAACAGAAAAGAACTTAAATAAAGAATACTAAGCTTATGAGCCCATCAAGAAAGAAAGAAAATAATATAAAATACCTGTAAGCTTTTTCTCTTTTCCTTTCAAACCTCAAAAAGTGTTGCTACTGACCAGAGCTCGATTTGCCAAAATCAATTTAGATTTACTTGATGCTCCCAAAGTGATACCAATACTAATCAACAAGATCAATCATAAAATAGAGATTGCAAACTAAAAGAAGATGTGCAAAAAGTAAAAGATGAAACTTCTCATTAATATTCCATAAAGGCACTCACATCAAGGGATACATAGATAATAAACTAGAGGATAGATACTTCCACAATGCAAACCATCCTATATGATAACTTATCTATTCAAGATATGACTCTACTAAAAAGGTAAAAAGATAATGATGAGATACCGTGGCACTCCCCCAAGTTTGGAACAAACCAAGGGGATGCCAAAACCTGATGACAAATTACTCCTTCGGTGGTGGTGGTGGTGTTCCCTTGTTCAGGGTGAGGAAACCCTCCAGCATCTTACGAAGCCTGATATTATCCTCTTGAAGTATATCCACCTTTTGTCCGTAGGGATCGGTACTTATCACAAAACTCATAGTGGCTCGAAGGGTTTACACTGCCTCAGGGCAGGGACTGAAGTCTGGAACATAGGTCATCATCCCCTGCATATTATGAGAAAAAGCATGTCCAGTGTTAATTGCCCCTACAAAAGTAGGTTTTCTTGCCCTTGATCCCGTGTCAGCTTGTCCCTTCATGCCTGCTGACATGTTCTTTACTTCCTCCTCGATGCTCCAATCCATGTCTTCGCGCCTAGCCGTGATCTTCTCTTCTTCCACCCATCCAATGAAAGTTCCTTGCTCGAGATCGCGGTGGAGCTCATGCCGGCGTCGCAGCTCATAGTCCTCCGAGAGTAAACCTTGGAACGACATCTGAACAAAACAGATCGAAGCGAAAACACGATGAGAACATGATATACAAACCTCGGGGGTCCGGGTGATTATATATTACGGAGTTTTACAACATAAGGAAGGTATTAGGCAAAAACGGGATGGAGACGGGCTCCGGGGTGGTCTCACCACCTGGTGGCGCGGCCAGGGGGTCGCGCCACTAGGTGGTGTGGCCCACCCGGGCTCCATTTCCTTCCATGTTTCGTCTTGCAACCTTCCATATGGAATAAAAACTGCAGCAATATATAAAAAAAAGTTTTTCGTGAACCTTCTGTTTTCAGCATTTTTACCTATTCGGAAACGGACTCTGCAGGTTCAAGAGTTTGATATCTGATAAATTCCAGAGTCACCATTTGAATAACATCAACATCTTCATTATAAGAGTCTCTAGAAATATAATGTTTGAGCCTTTGACCATTCACCACTTGTGTAGTGTTGTCTCTCCTAATATTTGAAAATCTCTTTCAAACAAAACTTCACAAATCTTCATTAGCAACATTAGTGTATGCAAAGACCATAAACCTTTGGGTTAAAATTTCAACTGAAGTCCATCAAAACAAAAGCTACTGTAGCAACTCCTTTCAAAATCCCAAAAATAATTGCAAATAATGGCAGAAATCTATCAAAACAGACCAGCAGGTAAAGATTGATTTTTTCAAAAATCTTCTGTTGCTCAAATAAAAAAGTGCAAAACTAACGGAAGTTGGATAACAACTTGGGTCACAAGAATAGAAAATTACAGGTCCATCCAACATACTAAGATTTTTCACGAATATTTACAGTGAAGCATAAAAACCTGTCCCAGGACAACAACTTTTCACAACTCCTCTACTTTTCAACAAAGGCTGATCTTGACACAAAAACCAAAAAAAGGAAGATAAGGAGCGGTTATTACAGAGGTAATAACTTCCAAGACTCAAAGAAACAAAGACCTAAAGCAAACTAAAAATGGGTTGTATCCCAAAAGCTCTTTCTTTATAGCCATTAAGATGGGCATGATAATTTCAATGATGCTCTCATAGGAGATATGCATTTGAAGTGAAAGAGAGCATAAAGAAGCAAATATCCAACACATTTGAGTCTAACCCACTTCCTATGCAAGGGAGTTTTGTGAGAAAACAAATTGTTGAAACAAAAGTCTACTAGCATAGGAAGGCAAAACAAGTGCAACTTCAAAGCTTTCAACATAAAGCGGGGAGACTTAATATTATTGAGATGCATAAAACCATTTTTCTCTCTCTCATAATAACTTTCAGTAGCACTTTGAATAAAGTTGACGATATAACTGTCACAACAAACAACTTTATCATCAGAATGAGCATACTTACAATCATCAAAAAGAGGTCTAAGGTCATAAACTGGATCAGCAGAAGCAAGTTGTCCAACTCTAAAATCCTCATTAGGCAAATTATTTTCATAAGGAGCTTGTAACACCCTCAGAATCGGACCTATGCAAGTTTGAGCAAAATTCGCCAAACCCGCATAGAAACGATTCAAAGGTGCCCACCAGGCACTTTCGTGCGGGTGGAAAACGAAGTAATAACATTACACAACAGTCCTCGATGGGACCCATGTAACGATATATATATAACATCAAAGAGTCAAGAATACATATATAATATACAAGATCCAAATCACCTTGCAATAGTAGAGCCGACTACGGACAAGAAGCAAATGGGGCTAAGAGCCCAAGAATAACCAATGGCGCCCATAACCTCGCCAGCCAAGCCGTTTAAGGGTAACCTCGCTAACGACGCCGATCTCAAACCTGCTTAAACAAAAGGGTGCCGACAAAGGGCAAAGGAAAAGAAGGAGCGCCAAGATCGAGTCCAAGACACTCATGAGGCTAGAATTCGGTCCTCGCCACATAGGTATGGTGGATCAAGGCGGCAGCACCGCACTAAACAACCTATAGAGACTCGATTCAACCGGGCGATTATCGAGAGGGGTAAGAATGACCTATCCGGATCCAACCTGCTAACACCAAACAAAACCATCCGGTGTTTCTCGAGACCAAACGAGAAGTCAACCGAGGAACTCACGCTGGCGCTTTATTTATTCATTAGAGTTGCACTTTACTAGTCGTTTAGATAATCGCCCGATAAAGTAAGCAGTGGGCACTTTAATTGACCATTCCGTTATAGTTGTAACACTTACTAATCGATATGAATAGCATGAGATAACCCTTAAACCCAAAGTAGCTTGTTGGTACTTTTATTCAGCCATTCCGCTAGAAGTTGCAATACTTACTAGTCAGTACAATGGTCGCAAGCTTACGCCAAACAAGCAATTGTGGGCAGTATTAATTAGCCATTCCGTTATAGTGAAGCTGATTACTAGTCATTATAAAATCAAATTTATAGCAATAAACTTTAGTTATGCTTGTCTATGATCGAGATATCGCTCCAAGTCGCCCATATCCGCGACACGGCCGTAAAGTTTTACACGCCGGGTGCACCAATAGCAACACACGCCGATCAACCTCGAAAACCAAAACAAAACCCAACGAGGCTTTCACGACTGAACAATCACAGATTCAGAAATATTTCAGGCCACCCTTAAGTAGATCCCAACGGCCACCGACCGAGACGGCTCAAGGTTGTGGGGACGGCCAGAACGATCGGGAACCCAAAGTGTGGCTGGGCTTGTCGACACATGAATCGTGCCACGATCCTAAATAAGACAAAGGTGCTCCTCGCACAATTTAAATACGTAAAGTAGCATGGCATAAGCACAGATCGTAAATAAAACCTCAAACTAGTTTGTGGCCCCAAGAAATAAGACGGAATCAAGCTCGCTCGTGGGGTCCCATATACCTCCCGGATGTGGATAGCGCGAAATCAAGGAATGTATCAAGTACTGGGTCTTACGGACACAAGTGGGCTGCTCGAAACCAAATATTTTCTATCACTCACCGATGCCTCGCTTATTTCAATTTTAGTTGTTAAACAGAAATTAAAGTGACGATAAGTAAAACTAGAATCATCTCCAACATCAACATGCGGCAATACATCGATCGTGGCATATGACGACACACATCAGCACTTGAGCAAGCAACTACGACGCCGCAAGTCCAACTATCTACCAAACAACAGGTAATAGGTGTGTCCAAGGCAATATAGGGCTGCACGGTAGATCACGGTAATGAAACTAAAGCATCGCAACACGTATAGCAATAGATCAACAGGAGGAAGTAAATACTATAAAAGTAAGATAGGTAGAAAGGGGAGATGCTCGCTGAAAACATTGTCGAAGGTTCAACCAAGATCGGGGCTAAGCTCACATCAACTCAACGGCCTTATCCGCAAGAACCAAAACACTAGAAGAAACACCAGATGCAATATTTAATACACGCGTAAGATCGGCATGATGCATGTATGATGCATGGTATGGCAAAGATGCAATTAGGTCAAATTGCAACCGGGGTCCCGACAATTAATATATGGTTCCAGTTGTTTATCTACCCCGCAAATTATATGTTGTTTAGCAATGCAACAGATGGAACCGGTTCGCTACACATGTTTAAATGAGGCCAATATAAGGCTAGATTTGCCCGCATATGGGCCCCATATTTAATTATTAGGTGAATCGGCATAAGGCCCCCAAACCACAGATATGCATGCGAGATAACAATTAAACATGCAACAAGTTGTATTATGTTATAAAAATAGGGTTTGCGGGAAGGGGTTCACACATTAGGGGTCTCGACGATCTTGGGGTTCCGGGGTTCGGGGTCGGTCTCAGGGTTCGACGGAGTTCGGGGTCGGGGTCCAGGGTTCGATGGCCTCGGCGGGAGCGTTCTCGGTTGACTGGGGTAGATCTTGTCGCATCGGGGTCTCGGTGTCCGGGGTGAAGTTCTCGGTGTCCTTGAGGTAGACCTAGTCGCGTCCGGTCCTCGGGGCTCGACGAACTTGGCGTCCCACGCAGGCGAGCTTGGCGGTAGATGGTAGATCTTGTCGACTCCAAGCCATCGGCCTTGTTGTTTCGCAACGGGATCTTGGGAGTTTTCGGGTTCCACGGTTCGACTCGACAAACGGACTCTGGATGGTCTTGGCCCACCGATCTTGGGATTCATGAGGAGGTCTTGGCGATCCGTGGCGAAGATCTTGTTCGCCCTAGACGTTGGCGGGTGGTACTCGGCATGGTTGGCATGCGCTGGAGTTCATGCACACGGAGCCCGGGTAGCACCGCCGAGGCGCAAGCGCGGGTGACGCTGGCAGGATCCGAGGAGGAGGCCGACGGGACCCGGGCGAGCCGAGAGGAGCTGGCCGAGGAGGACGGTGGCGGAGAGAGGGAGGGGGCTGCCGCATGGGAGGTTCTGGCGGCGAGTGGAGCTTGCCGGCGGAGCTGCAGGGCGACCGGCGGAGGCGGACGGCGTCGAGCTGCCGGGCGGCGAAGCGGTGAACCAGGCCGGGCGGCGAGCAAGGGTGGCGGGCAGCGGAGTTCGCGGGCGAGGAGGAACTGCGGCTACTGGAAGCGCGACGGCGACGGCGCGGCTGCGGGGCTCGAGAGCTAGCCGGGCGGGAGAGGCGGCCGTCGCGAGGCGGGTGGCCGGGCGCGGCTCACGCGCAGCTGGCGCAAGGGCGAGCCGCTGGGCTCACGGCAGCGGCGGCAGCGGACGGGCGGGACGAAAAGGAGAGCGGCGATGGATGACAGATGGGGCCGCCAGAGAGGAGGAGGGGAGGCCGGGCTGAGCGATGGCGGCGAAGGGAGGAGGAGGTGGTCGGGCCGGGCTGAGAGGGTGGACGGCACGAGGGAAGGGAGGAGGGTAAGGAAGGAGGGAGCACCGAGTCGCATGGAGAGGGCCTGGGCGGCCAGGACGGAGGAAGGGGCGGCAGAGGTGAGGGACGCGGAACAGCGGCGAGGAAGAGGGAGAGGAGAGAGGAGAGACGACGGTGGGGTCGGTGGGGCCAAAAGGACCACTGGGAGAGAGGTGAGAGGGGCCAGGTGAGTGGGACTGGGACCCAGGCCTGTCGGGCCAGCCGTGGGGTTGACCAGGAAAAGAGAGAGAGAGGGTCAGGCTGGGCCAAAGGCATGAGGGGCCCAGGGAGGGAAAAAGAGAGAGGCAGACAGGACTGGGTGAAAAGAGAGAGAGAGGTGGGAAAAGAGGAGGATAGGTGAGGTGGTGTAGGAAGAAGGGGAAGGGTGAGGTGCGCCTGTGATTGGTGGGTAGGAATAGATTGGGTGGAGATAGGTTTTAGAGGGAGCTGTTTCACTTTGTGTTTGTTTAGTTCTTCAAATTAAAACAAAGCCACTTTGCAAAATAGTTTTTAGGGAAACAAAATATCCGATACGCCGAGGTTTTGTTTTTAAAATAAAGAGGGTATTTGTATAATCAAAACTAGGCTTTTCAAAATAATGCGCATAACCATGCATGATGATGACGATGCAATGCACAAAACAACGCGATTTTCTAGTAGTGGTTTTGCGGATGCCACAATTCGACACCACTAACAATGGATCTCGCCTCGAGATCCGCCTCATGGTACCGGAAGGAAGGTCGGCGATCTGCGTTTTCGCCGTGTAGATCCTCGCGACACCACTAACAAGAGGTCGTTGTCCGTGATCGCAGAGGGAACACTGAAACAAAAGGTCGAAGGCAGAGGTATCAACAAATAAAGCCACCTCTAACTTCGATAGAAAGAGGGAACCGATGCATTCTTATCCACTTCAATGTACAAAAGCAAATAGAGTGAGTAGTCGGCATGGGGGCCAATCCATCACGCACCCAAACTATTACTCTGCACAATCAGTAGAAAAGAGTGCAACCATTCTCGGAATCGGACTGAAGATCTCGACAAGCGAGGTTCGGAAACAAAGGAGTGATGCAGACTCTGCATCGGAACTGGCGTAGAGGATGTCGTCGCGTCGGAGAACACCGGAAGGCACAAACAAGAACACAAAATGGTAACACCGTAGACGGATTCATCAGGCAGCTTGAACACCGAATGGTAGAACACCGTTATCAAAGGAGGAAGCGAAACCCTGAAGGTACGACGGAAACCCAACCACGAGAATTCCTGGACTCGAAGAAAGAGAAGAGAGCGGATTCAAAACACGTAGGAGTAAGAGAAGAACAGCAGAGGGGTAAGGAGTAAAATCAGACCTAACCAGAACTATCCAACCGGTTTTGCAAAATAGTTTTGACACTCTACTTCGGCCGTTAGCTAGGTTATCCTACAGTCGGACTTCAGGGTATCGCAATCACGAGCTCGATACCACTCAGAACACACCCTTAGAATCGGACCTATGCAAGTTTTAGCGAAACCCGCCAAACCCGCATAGAAACGATTCAAAGGTGCCCACCAGCACTTTCGCGGGGTGGAAAACGGCAATAACATTACACAACAGTCCTCGATGGGACCCACAAACAGATATATAAATGACCAAAAGAGTCAAGAATACGATAATATACAAGATCCAAATCACCTTGAAAGCGGTAGAGCGTCCTCACGGACAAGAAGCAAATGGGGCTAAGAGCCTCAAGAATAACCAATGATGCCCATAACCCTACCTGACAAGCCGAAGGGTAACCCCGCTAACGACGCCGATCTCAAACCTGCTTAAACAAAAGGTGCCGACAAAGGGCAAAGGAAAAAGAAGGAGCGCCAAGATCGAGGCCAAGACACGGCGAGGCTAGAATTGCCGGTCCTCGCCACATAGGTATGGTGGATTTGGCAGCGCAAGTGCACTAAACAACCTATAGAGACTCGATTCAACCGCGATTATCGAGAGGGTAAGAATGACCTATCCGGATCCAACGAAGCTAACACCAAACAAACCCATCCTGGTGTTTCCCCTCGAGACCAAACGAGGAAGTCAACCGAGGAACTCACACATTGGCGCTTTTATTTATTCGCTAGAGTTGCGCACTTTACTAGTCGTTTAGATAATCGCCCCGATAAAGTAAGCGATGGGCACTTTTAATTGACCATTCCGTTATAGTTGTAACACTTACTAATCGATATGAATAGCATGAGATAACCCTTAAACCCAGCTTGTTGGTACTTTTATTCAGCCATTCCGCTAGAAGTTGCAATACTTACTAGTCAGTACAATGGTCGCAAGCGACGCTCCAAACAAGCAATTGTGGGCGTGAATTAGCCATTCCGTTATAGTGAAGCTGATTACTAGTCATTATAAAATCAAATTTATAGCAATAAACTTTAGTTATGCTTGTCTATGATCGAGATATCGTGATCCAAGTCGTCCATATCCGCGACACGGCCAGAAAGTTTTACCCGCCGGGTGCTCCAATAGCAACACACGCCGATCAACCTCGAAAACCAAAAACAAAACCCAACGAGGCTTTCACGACTGAACAATCACAGATTCAGAAATATTTCGTGGGGCCACCTTAAGTAGATCCCGCAACGCCAAGCTGACTCGAGACGGGCTCAAGTGTGGGGACGGCAGAACGACTGGAACCCGAAGTGTGGCTGGGCTTGTCGACACTGAATCGTGCCACGATCCTAACAAAGAAAGGTGCTCCTCGCACAATTTAAATACAGAAAGTAGCATGGCATAAGTACAGATCGTAATAAAACCTCAAACTAGTTTGGCCCCAAGAAATAAGACGGAATCAAGCTCGCTGGGGGTCCCATATACCTCCGATGTGGATAGCGCGATAAATCAAGGAATGTATCAAGTACTTGGTCTTACGGGACACAAGTGGGCGCTCGAAACCAAATATTTTCTATCACCCACCGATGCCTCTCGCTTATTTCAATTTTAGTTGTTAAAACAGAAATTAAAGTGACGATAAGTAAAACTAGAATCATCTCCAACATCAACATGCGCAATACATCAGCGATGGCATATGACGACACACATCAAGACTTGAGCAAGCAACTACGACGCCATAAGTCCAACTATCTACCAAACAACAGTAATAGGGTGTGTCCAAGGCAATATAGGGCTGCACGGTAGATCACGCACGGAAACTAAAGCATCGCAACACATATAGCAATAGATCAACAGAGGGAAGTAAATACTATAAAAGTAAGATAGGTAGAAAGGGGAGATGCTCGCCGAAAACATTGTCGAAGGTTCAACCAAGATCGGGTAAGCTCACATCAACTCAACGGCCTTATCCGCTAAGAACCAAAACACTAGAAGAAACACCAGATGCAATATTTAATACACGGTGAAGGTCGGCATGATGCATGTATGATGCATGGCATGGCAAAGTATGCAATTAGGTCAATAAAGCGGACCCGGGTCCCGAATTAATATATGGTTCATTGTTTATCTACCCCGCAAATTATATGTTGTTTAGCAATGCAACAGATGGAACTGTTCACACATGTTTAAATGAGGCCAATATAAGGCTAGATTTGCCCGCATATGGGCCCCATATTTAATTATTAGGTGAATCGGCATAAGGCCCCCAAACCACAGATATGCATGCGAGATAACAATTAAACATGCAACAAGTTGTATTATGTTATAAATATAGGGTTTGCGGGAAGGGGTTCACACATTAGGGGTCTCGACGATCTTGGGGTTCCGGGGTTCGGGGTCGGTCTCAGGGTTCGACGGAGTTCGGGGTCGGGGTCGATGGCCTCGGGAGCGCTCGGTTGACTGGGTAGATCTTGTCGCATCGATCGGGGTCTCGGTGAAGTTCTTGTCCTTGAGGTAGACCTAGTCGCCCCGGTCCTGCTCGACGAACTTGGCGTCCCACGCAGGCGAGCTTGGCGGTAGATGGTAGATCTTGTCGACTCCAAGCCATCGGCCTTGTTGTTTCGCAACGGGGATCTTGGGGAGTTTTCGGGGTTCCACGGTTCGACTCGACAAACGGACTCTGTGAGCGGGTCTTGGCGTCCACCGATCTTGGGATTCATGAGGAGGTCTTGGCGTATCCGTGGCGAAGATCTTGTTCGTCCCCTAGACGTTGGCGGTGTGGTACTCGGCATGGTTGGCATGCTGCTGGAGTTCACAGACACGGGAGCCCGGGGTAGCACCGTCGGGAGGCGCAAGCGGGCAGGGTGACGTTGGCAGGGATCCGAGGAGGAGGCCGACGAAGCGGGACCCGCCGGCGAGCCGGAGAGGAGCTGGGCCGGAGGAGGACCCGCGGTGGCCGGAGGAGAGGAGGGCAGGGGCTGCTCGCGGCATGGGGAGGTTCTGGGCGGCGGAGTGGAGCTTGCCGGCGCCGGCGGGAGCTGCTGGGGCGATCGCGAGGCGACGGCGCTGCCGGGCGGCGAAGCAGGCCAGCGGGCGGGCGGCAAGGTGGCGGGCAGCCGGAGTTCACGGACGGAGGAAGGCCGCTACCGGGCAGCGTGACGGCGACGGGCGGGGCCGGGCTCAGAGAGCTAGCCGGCGAGGGAGAGGCGGCCGCTGGGCGAGGCGGGTGTCCGGCGCGTTTCACGCGCCAAGGCGGGCGGCGGCTGTGGGGCGACGGGCGACCGACAGCGGACGGCGGGCGGGACGAGAGGCGGGAGGCGCCGAGGGAGAGCGGGCGGCGATGCAGACTGCTGGCCGCCAGAGAGGGAGGGGAGGAAGGCGCGGGCGCGCCGCGGGAGCGAGCGCGGAGGAGGTGGTCGGGGCCGGGGCGCGCTGAGAGGGTGGACGGTGGCGGCAGACGCCGGAGGGAAGGGAGGAGCAGGGCGGAAGGAGGGCGGAGCACTGGAGCTCATGTGAGGCGGCTGGGGCAAAGTGCCAGACGAGGAAGGGGCAAGTGAGGCGAGGGACGCGTACAGGCGGGCGGGGAAGAGGGAGAGGAGAGAGGGAGAGACGACGGGGCAGGGGGGGGTCGGGGTGGGGCCAGGTGGTTCACTGGGAGAGAGGGAGACGGGAGGTGAGGGACTGGGACCTGTATGGGACTAGGGGTGGGCGGCCAGGTGGGGTGACCAGGAAAAGAGGGAGAGAGGGGGTCATGAAAGGCCAACAAGGCTGTGAGTGGGGCCAGTGAGAGGAAAAGAGAAGAGAGAGGTGGACTGGGTGAAAAGAGAGAGAGAGGTGGGAAAAGAGGAGGATAGGTGAGGTGGTGTGGTAGGAAGAAGGAAGGGTGAGGTGGCCAGGATTGGTGGGTAGGAATAGATTGGGTGGAGATAGGTTTTAGAGGGAGCTGTTTCAGCTTTGTGTTTGTTTAGTTCTGTTCAAATTAAAACAAAGCCACTTTGCAAAATAGTTTTTAGGGAAACAAAATATCCGATACGCTCGAGGTTTTGCCTTTTAAAATAAAGAGGGGTATTTGTATAATCAAAACTAGGCTTTTCAAAATAATGCAGACAACCATGCATGATGATGACGATGCAATGCACAAAAACAACGCGATTTTCTAGTAGTGGTTTTGCGGGATGCCACAGAGCTTTAGCAAATTTGGAAAAGTTAAACTCATAAGATTCTCCATCAAATTTAGTTAAAACTTTCTCCTTCTTACAATCTATAATAGCTCCACAAGTGTTCAAGAAGGGCCTACCAAAAATGATAGGACAAGTTTTACTAGCAGTAGAAAATCTGCAGGATATTTAATCTTACCACAAAGGACTTCCACATCTCTTACAATACCAATTGGACAAATGGTTTATTTATTATCAAGGTGAATAACCACATTAATGTCCTCAAGTTCACAAGGACCAATTTCATGCATAATTTCCCTGTAAAGCTCATAAGGAATAGCACTAGAACTTGTACCAATATCACATAAACCATAATAGCAATGATCACCAATCCTAACAGATAGCACAGGGACACTAGCTTTCCTAGCTTTACTAGGATGAGAGACAATATTAGAAGCATCTTAACAAAAGATAATGTGCCCATCTTCTACATTTTAGTGACAAGATCTTTCATAATGGCTACTACAGGTTCAATATTTATTTATTCATCAGGTTCAACTATTTTCTTTGTACTTTTGCTAACCACATTAGCTATAATAGAATGTTCCTTTAACTTAGCAGGGAAAGGTATTTTCTCAATATAAGGTTCAGGCAAAATAAGATCAACAATACAAACTTCAGTGTTTCTAGCAGGAACATGATTAACAATATCTTTATAAGGTGCATGGTACTTGTTCCACTTCTTTTTAGGGATTTCAATATAAGAGGCAAATGCCTTAAAACAATTGGAAATACTTTGAGAATCAAGACCATTCTCAGTACTAATATCATGAAAGTCATCAGTTCTAATAAAAGATTTAATACAATCATAATTATAATTTATACCTGACTTTCTTCCTTTGTCATTCTCCCATGCTTCAGTATTTTCTTGAATACGGTCTAGAAGATCCCATTTAGCTTGTTCCTTCATACGTGTGAATGATCCAGCACAAGAAGCGTCTAATAAATCTTTATCATGAAGAGAAAACCTTGCATAAAAGTTATTGATAATAATATTATTAGGAAGTTCATGAATAGGGCATTTAAGCATTAGTAACTTCAATATCCCCCAAGCTTGGGCTGTACTCTCTCCATCAAGAGTCCAAAAGTTATATATTTGATTCCTATCCTTATGAATCTCACTGGGAGGATAGAATTTAGAATAAAAAAGAGGTAGAGTTTCCTCCCATTCCATAGATTGTCCATTCTTCAGCAGTTTATACCATTCTTTAGCTCTTCCTTTCAATGATATAGAGAGTAGCTTTCTCTTAACTTGTTCCGTTGTGATACCTGCACACTTAAACAACCCGCATAATTCATGGATAAAAAGCAAGTGATCACCAGGATGGACAGTTCCATCCCCAAAATAATAATTATCCATAACACGACCAACAATTCTTGTAGGTATCTTAAAAGGATCTATCTAAGCAAGTGGTGGTTCATCTACTACCCTAGCAGTTGTAGTAGCTTTCCCTAATAGGAAACCAAGTGGGTTATCCATATTGGAAACAAAGTAACAAATAAAAATAAAAAGCAATACTCATAGTAGAAGTTTCCTTTACCAGTTCCACTCTTCAATAGCGCTTCACTCCCCGGCAACGGCGCCAGAAAATAGTCTTGATGACCCACAAGTATAGGGGGTGTATCATAGTACTTTCTATAAATAGGAGTGTCGATCCCAACGAGGAGCAGAAGGTGTTGACTAGTGGTTTGGAGCAGGAATTATCTGTAAATACTTAGCAAACGGAATTTTAGTTTTTTTGATAATGCAAAGAAATAAAATGCAAGTAAATAAAGACAACAAATAAATGCAGCGAGTGGCCCAATCCTTTCTTAGCAAAGGACAAGCCGGTTGTATTACTTATGAGGACCAAACGTTCTCGAGGATACATGGGAATACTGTCAAGTGCTTTCGCTTCATATAGTTGATTAAAATTCTTTGGTTGGATAAGTGTTGTGTGGGTGAACATGTGCTAATGTACCGACCTTACTTGAACTAATACATACTTGTGATTAAACCCCTTGCAAGCATACGCAACTACAAGAAAGTAATTAAGATAAAAACCTAACCACATCATTAAACTCTGAGATCCTACACTCCCTTGTGCAAAGGTTTCCTAACGGGGGTTCAGGTTTCTGTCACTCCGGCAACCCCACAATTAGTAGAAAAATACACAATGCATTCCCCTAGGCCCATAAATGGTGAAGTATCATGTAGTCGATGTTCACATGACACCACTAGAAGAATAGGACCACAACTTAAATACCAACCATTGAATATTACTTCAACACAATTCCACTACTAACAACATGACTTCTCCCATGTCCTCAAGAACTAAACGAACTACTCACAAGACATCATATGGATCAAGATAAGAGATGATATAATGATGAATAACAATCTGAACATAAAAAATAATTCAATGGTTCCACTCACAAGCATCAACTACAAAAGTAATTAACACTGGGAAAGTTTCCCCTAGGAACTATGCAAGATTCAACACAATTGTTACAGCGGGATGGAGTGGTGATGATGGTGCTGGTGGAGATGGTGGTGAGGATGATGGTGATTATGATCCCGATGAAGTATAGCTTGATGATGGTGTTGATGGCAATGATCTCCCCTCTCCGGGAAGGAATTTCCCCGGCAAAAATCTGTCTGCCGGAGAGCTCTTTCTCTCTCTGTAGTTTTCACCCTGCACAGGCGGTGGAATCTTTCTATGGTAGCTTCGCGTGTATTAGGGTTTCGAGAAGAAGATATATGCGAAAGGGCGGAGCAGGAGGTGGGCCAGGGCGGCCACACCCCCTAGTGGCACGACCTAGGGTGGCCCTTGCAGGGGGGTGTGGGCCCCCTGTGGCCCATCTTAGCCTCCCCTTCTGACATCCCTTGTCTTCTGGAAAAATATAATTTTTCGTGTATTTTCTGATCTTCGTGAAAATTGCATCTAAACACCGCTTTTTCCATCAGAATCCTGACTCCGGCAGTTCATCCTCCAAAAGTCATCCAACATGCAAAAATAGATGAAACAACATAAGTATCACCTCTTAATATGAAATATATCAACGAACAGTGGTAAATTATGTTATGGAATAGTGATTCAAAATGGACGTATCAGCAAGCGGAGAACCATGAGCCTGGGTGTTGATGAGCCTCATGATGAGTGGTGCATATGGAGGAGCCTTATTGTACAGAATGACATGATACATCTCTGCAAAAATGAAGTCCATGATGTCAATAGGAGCCACGTCTGCCTAGGGGCTAGCCAGGTGAATCTTGTGGGTATGGTATAGTAAGTTGACCAAACCACATCTGATGGCATCATCATTTCCAGCACTGGGGGAAATGGTATGGCGGAAGATCCTCAACATCAGATTGTAAAGGGGCTTGAGGCCCTTGGACCCGCCCACAACTCCCTCGCTGCCATACGAAGGGGCAAGCTTGTTCTTGTTCTACCCAAGAGCTGTTGAGTGCATACGGTGCCCAACATGAGTGGACACACCCTGAAACGTCTCAAAGATGGCATCAGCAAAGTCATAGAAAGTCGTAGTGTAGCGGTGATTTCTAGTCATCCAAGTCATTGTCCTTGCTTGGTCAGACCCAAACACCACTATGGCATAGAATTGTTGCACAAGGGTGATGTTGTAATCCTCACGCATGAACCCGAACAGCCCTAGCTTCTCAGAAATCCACAGTGCATCAGTGAAGGATGAGCTGGTCCGCATCTGCTCTACACTCATGTACTTCTAGGGACACACAGGTGACTTGGTGAGCTTGCTGTAAATGTCTTTTATGAACACATCTTGCTCCTTCCTCCAATAGCATGGGTCATCGTTGGTTCGTGGAAAGTCATAGAACGGTGTCTTCCGTAGCTCACGGTACTCCTTCTTTGACATGCGGGGCAAAGATTGGAGATTGTCGTACTTTGCCCTCTTGTCACGGTTCTCTTCCTAAATCCTATCATGCTCCCTCATCATGTATGCTGCATCACGGGCCTGTTATTTTCGGTTGAACGGGGGCACAACATAGTGACCCTCGGACTCATCATATCATTGATCAACCTTGTTTGACTTGGCCTTGGTGCGATGGGGACGATGAGAACCAGAACCTGTGAATAGCAATGAGGGAGATAGCATGGAGGTAAGCATATATGTCCCAGAAATGCAACACAAGAGCCTTGAGACTTTGTTGGACCAGTTTGAGTCACTCCACACCGGAGTCTCTACAGTGCACACCGGAGTTTTCGGCTCAAATTGGAGTCTCCGGACCTTAGGACCAGAGTCTTCGGCCTGGACCGGAGTCTCTGGTCGGGAGAGTCAGGCATGCACTGGGAGGCTTCGAGAGGCAGTGATTCAAATAGATTAGGCAAGGAAATGAGGATAATGTGATAGTGTGCACGCATACAAGTGATTCCAGTGGGAAAAAGTATAACTCCTCAAAAACAAATCGAGGGATGAACCCTAGGTGAGAAAGAGGAGGAGAGGTACCAGATCTGTCCATTGGATTGATTCTACTGGTGGGAAGGGCCCAATGGTGGAGGGGAGGAAGTTGGCCGGCGGCACGACGGATCCTCGGGACTTCGTGACCTCCGGGGAGGTGATTTGGAAGGGGAGGCGATGGGGTTGAGAGGGGAGGTCGGGTGGAAGAATGAAACTGTTCGTTTCAGTTCACCCCGGCCTCCCTTAAGTGGCCCGAAAACCGTCTAGACCAAAGACTCTGGTCGGCATCAGAGACTCCAGCCTACACCGGAGACTCTGGTGTGAGCACACCGGAGACTCCGGTCCTCCTCAACCAAATGCACCAGGTTTTAGTGTTTGGGGACATATATGAGATAGAGTGTGTTTAAGACAAGGGATAAGTGTGAAGGATCAAGAAAAACCATAGAAATCCACTAAAATGTTCAATAAAGCTCCAAATAGACACGAACCAAGAACCAACTCTTCAATAAGAAGAGGGCGGTGGCTGAGGCCACCATGTAAGAGTTTGTGGCATGGCACCGCGAAGAATTATCCTTGGGTTCATAGCCACTACTCATCAATGAAGCTCACATATCACAAAATGATATTAAGAGAATTGAATTTCTTAATGTTGGCATTATGGGGGGAGGGATAGCCCAATGTATTAGGACCGCACTCCCCTATCTTCATGCCTGCACCTAAACCAAATAAGAGTCAAGACATAAGTGAGTATGCATGGTGATCAAGTCAAGATCCTTGAAGCTATGATATTTAGTTCATTCCTCAAATAACTAAACCTTGCGTCATCAAGTGGCTTCGTGAATATGTCCGCAAGTTGGTCTTTGGTTGACACATAAGATATCTCAATATCACCTCGAGCAACATGATCTATAATGAAGTGATGAAGAATCTCAATATGCTTTGTCCTTATTTGATCCACCGGGTTGTAGGCAATCTTGATAGCACTTTCATTGCCACATAGAAGAGGCACTTTGTCACAATGGACACCGCATTCCTTTAAAGTTTGCCTCATCCATAGCAATTGAGTACAAGCACTAGAAGCCGCCACATACTCGGCTTCGGCGGTGGAGAGAGATATACAATTTTGCTTCTTAGAAGACCAATACACCAAGGACCTACTAACGAATTGGCAAGCCCCGGAGGTTGATTTTATATCATCCTTATCACCAGCCCAATCCGAGTCTGTGTATCCACAAATAGAGAATGTTGAGACACGAGGATACCAAATACCATAGTTTGGGGTATGAACGAAATATCGATAGATTCTCTTGACCGCCATCAAATGGCTTTCTTTAGGAGCCGCTTTATATCTTGCACACACTCCTACACTCAAGACAATATCGGGTCTAGATGCACAAAGGTAAAGCAAAGAACCAATCATAGACCGGTATACCTTTTGATCCACATCTTTACCATTTGGATTTAGTTCAAGGTGAGTCTTTGTTGTCATGGGAGTAGGAGATCCATCTAAATCTTTCATGTTGAATCTTTTGAGCATATCTTGAGTATACTTGGCTTGGTTGAAGAATGTTCCTCCTCTTACTTGCTTGGTCTCAAAACCAAGAAATACTCTCAACTCCCCCATCATAGCCATCCGGAACCTATTAGTCATAAGCTTTGAGAATTCATCATTAAAAGTTTTGTTAGATGATCCAAATATGATATCATCAACATATATTTGGCATACAAAAATCTCCCCATTGACCTTCTTAGTAAAAACTAAAAAGAGTGGGATCGATTTTCCCAACCTCAAAACCACGGTCTAACAACAACTCTCTAAGGTGCTCATACCACGTGCGTGGGGCTTGTTTGAGCCCATAGAGCGCCTTATCAAGTTTGTATACATGGTTTGGGAAGTTGGGATCCTTGAACCCTGGGGGTTGCTTTACATATACCAACTCATGCAATGGACCATTAAGAAATGCACTTTCTACATCCATTTGTTGTAATTTAAAGTTATGATGTGCCGCATAAGCAAGAAGGATACAAATGGACTCAAGGCGAGCCATGGGTGCATATGTCTCTCCATAATCAATGCCTTCAATTTGAGAGAACCCATGTGCAACCAACCTAGCCTTGTTCCTTACAACAATTCCATGCTCATCTTGCTTGTTCTTGAAAATCCACTTGGTGCCTATAACATTGCGACAATCTTTTCGATTTTCAACTAACTTCCATACTTTATTTCGCTCAAAGTTGTTGAGCTCTTTGTGCATTGCTTCCAACCAATCCAAATCTTCAAGAGCTTCCCATAATTTCTTGGGTTCTATCATGGAAATGTGTGCTTGGTGTTCACTAAACCTCTTCAATTAAGCTCTAGTGGACATCCCTCTTCTTAGATCCCCAACCACATTCTCTAGAGAGTGGTCTCTAAATTCCAACATTCTATCCATTCTAGCTTTGCGACGAGTTTCGATCTCCTTGTTGTTTCTAGGGGGATGTCTTCATCATTTTGGTCCTAGTCTTGACCATTAACTTGACCTTGATCATCATCGGAATCATTCTCTTCATCAAGAGGCAAAGATTGACCTTGGACTTGATCATGCACACTTCTAGACTGGAGTTGAGCTGCTCTTATGGCAGATTGTATAGGTTTTCCTTGTGTAATAGATCGAGCAACACTGGACATTCTAGAAAATGGTGACTCAAGCTCCTCCTGACCAGAGGTATCTCCCTGATCAACATGTTGAGGGTCCACAGCTTGTCTTTGGCTTGGGTCATTGTCCTCCTTGATAGAAGGAGCTTGTTGATGTTGTGAAGACGAGGGCTCCACTTGAGTAGAGCATAGTTCTTCTCGATCCACCATAAGGGGTTACTCAATGGAATTATGCCCTAGATGCAATAATAAAGATGTTATTATTATAATTCTTGTTCATGATAAAGTTTATATTCCATGCTAGAATTGTATTAAGCGGAAACTTTGATTCTTGTGTGGTTTATGAACAACACCGTGTCCCTAGTACGCCTCTATGGACTAGCTCATTGATTAATGATGGTTAAGGTTTCCTAACCATAGACATGAGTTGTCGATTAATAATGAGATCATGTCATTAGGAGAATGATATGATGGACAGACCCAAATTAAGCAGAGCAATTAGATCGTGTCATCGTGTTCATCTTTGCGAAGCTTTTTCCTATGTCAAGTATTGTATTCCTTAGACCATGAGATAATACAACTCCCTGGTATCGGAAGAAAGCTTTGAGGTCATCAAACGTCATCCTATGTGAGGGTGATCATAAAGGTGTCTCTCAGGTGATACGAAAGTACTTATTGGGTTGTATGTATCGATATGGAATTTGTCCCTCAGTCGAGAGATATACCGGGCCCACCGGTGTCGATATTGATGGGGATATGCCTGCCGGGTATACCCGCAGACGCTTCCGATGGCCCAAGAACCCAGAGGGCACGCAAGACGATCGATTTTAGCCCAAAGAAGGAACCAAGCGATCGGAAGATGAAGGCCCAAAGTAGTAGATAGGCCCATGGATTAGGTTAAACGAGTGCAAAGCTTTAATCGAATCGATTGAGATATGTAAACCCTAGGAGGTGAGCCTATATAAACCTCCCTATAGGGCGAGTAGAGATACGTTCCATCATACACCCAAGCGACCGCCAGCCGCCAAGCTCGCCCATTGTACCACCTCCATAATACAATCTAGCGAGTAGGTCTTTTCCCTCGGGGGCCAACCTGGTAAAACCCTATGTCTTTGCCCTCATCTCGCACCGCAGATGGCCGCCTTGCCCTCGTTCTACTATTCGCTGCGACGACATCTCGCCGTGACCATTCCCACGGCGTGGCGCCCACCGGCCTGGCCGGTCTGCCGGTGTTCGCAGATCCAATCTGCCCATCAACGAGGCGTCGCCACCGCCGCATGATAGCGATCGGCGAGATGCTCCAAATCTTGCCGAGTTACGCCCCGCGGCGCGTCACACGACAGCGTGATCCTGCCGATCGCACGATCAGCCTCTTCGTCGGCCTCACCGACATCATCGTCTCGAGGATTCGGCCGCATCCGCGAAGTCGCCGCCACGCGATCGGATCTCCGAGAGCCAGATCCGACGATCCATCGCCTCGCCCGAGTACAACTCACCCCACGACGCGGGCGGAAAACTCAGCGCCGCAGGAGACGGCCTCGGCACGACGACGCCGACCCCGACGTCACCGCCGGGTCCATCACAGCGGCTTCACCTGGCTCCATCACTGTGTCTCCAACGTGGAGACTTGAGGACCCCTCCATCCTCGGATCTTGAATTTGACTCGGTCGGAGAATTCCGCCCGACCTCCGCGACGGTACCGGTCGCCACGCGACCTACATGGCGACCGACACCGATCCGCCGGAGGATCCATTATCCACCCAATCCTCCCAACTCCACGGAGGTCGAAGAACTACCGAAATCGGCGGAGGCGCGAAGGAACAAGCCGAAATTCGCCTCGAAAAGGTGTGACGACGCAGAGCTATCGCTAGCACCAACAGCGGATCAGGTCGCGCTGAACCCCCACCGTTCGTGCGCCTGAACTTCGACGAAAACGACCTGCGTGGCCGAAAGCCGCGATCCGCGAGAACGCGCCACGGGAGGAAGCACCGCCCCGCCAGATCGACGGCGATGGGCGCCCGCCCCACCCAACCGCACACCCTAGGGACCAGCCGCGGATAGTAGTCTCCTCACGGAGCGACGCAACGGCCTCCCACTATTCTCCACCCGATGGACAACCTCGGCGGCGGCAGCCGACAGCATCACGGCCACCGGCGACGGCGCCCTACATATAAAATACGTCAGGGCCCTGCTCGCAAAGGCCGTCGAGTAGCAAAGAGCGGGCGCCGACTCGCAAGGTCGAGTATACTCGCGTTCCTCGGGAAGCAGGACGGCCTCGAGCGGCCGCCCAATGGTGGCAAACACACTCAACTGCCCACCACCGGAGCCACTGCAGCTCCAACACCGACCAACGCAGCACTCTCCAATTGACCCCAGGCCGGCGACCAACCTCGTCGCCGCCAACGGTCAACCCATCGACGCCCGCACCCACATCATCAACAATCAAAGCTGGCGCGCACGCCAGCCCGACGACCTGTGACACACCCTGACCAATCGCCGAGACGGCGAGCCCATGGGGTCGCTCAGTCGACTCGGCCCCAAGTGCTTCGGACCAATGATCCGAGGCGAGAAGTACCCGCCAAACTTTAAGGCGCCGAAGGAGATAGAAAAGTACGACCCATCGTACGACCCCGCTGTCTGGCTCGACACATACCTCATGGCAATGGGGATCGCAGCCACAATCACCTGCTAGCCGCCATTACCTCCCCGATGATGGAGGGACGTGCAGGCGGTGAATCAACACCTCCTCCCAGGATAGTATAGACTCACAGGAGGAGATGCGCGACGCTGTGCACTTCGAGTGCTCCTACACCGCGCCACCACTATCGAGGACCTAGGCGTGCGTCCGGGGACCCAGCAGTCGACCATTCGCAATTGGGTCCAACGGTGGCAAGAACTGCGGTACAACGGTCGGCATCCACCGGACACCGCGATCCATTGCTTCAAGACCTCGTGCCGCTCTGAGCCCTGGTCGCCAAGCTCAGCGACACTCTCGCACACTCGACAACATCCCGACCTCCTCGAGATCGCCAAACGGTCTGTGAAGGAAGATCCAAACCAGGAAGCGGCGACGAGTCGGAGGTCCAGCAACGCCGCCTGGCAGCAACGACCAGACGGCGACCTACGCTTCAACACTCACCTCACGGCAAGCGCCCCGATGGCCAGGCGAGTCGACTTCGCCATAGCGACGCAGCACTATATGCAAAACTCCGCCGTGACGGAGGACAACGGCGGCAATGAGTACAAAACCAAACCACAGTTTGACCCATGGCACTCCTTAACAACCATGTACACATTTCCTAGCAGGGAAGGAAGCCCATAGCACACACCACCGTGCCACACTCTCGGGGAGATCGAGAAGGCGGCGGCGGGAGGACCACGACGACCATAAGCGGCGGAAAATTGACAAAGTGGCGGCTCGCTCCATACCTTCCTGAGGCTTCAACTGCTGCGAGCGCGAAGAAGGTCATCGCCCAGCGCCGTCGCCGTCAGCGGTGGCCC